>JARFIW010000970.1:0-347500 GCA_036346225.1 Platerodrilus igneus
GAACGGGTCAGCTCTGTCGATTTTGCCTCATAAGTTGTAATAACAAATATTTTTAAACTGTAGACTAGAACCATGTACTACTATTTTGAAATGCTATGATGAGAGCAAAATTTTACCGTTAGATAAGTTTCAGGTTCAAGTCCAATTTAAAAAAATAACACATACGTTAGAGCTATTGGTTGTAAAAACTCAAGGACCAGCCTTGGTAGACAGAGAGTGGATAAATAGGATAATTAGGGTTACTTAAGTATGTTAAACAAGAAATCGCTGTTAATAAAGTAGATACCATTTCAAAGGTTACTAGTTTAATAAATAAATACAGTGAGATTTTTAGAAATCAATTAGGGCGTTACAAGTATGAGCAAATAAGTTGAGGTAAAGGAAAATGTAAAACCGATATTTCTAAAGCCACGAAATATTCCATTTGCTTTTAAAGTTTTAGCAGAACGAGAATTAGAAAGACTAGAAAAGGCGGATGCAATTTTTAAAATTGAAAATAGTGAGTGGGGCACCCCACTAGTACCTGTATTAAAAAAAGATGGTAGCATGCGTCTATGTGCAGATTATAAATCCACGATTAACCCTTTCTTGAAGGATGTAAATTATCCGATACCGAAAGTAGAGGAACTTTTTGTGGCATTACAAGGGGGAAAGTATTTTTCTAAATTAGATTTAAGTCAAGCATATAACCAGTTATGCGTGACAGAGCAAACAGGAAAAATGTTAGCTTGGAGTACTCATAAGGAAATATATACAGTAAAACGTTTGCCTTATGGTACTAAACCGGCCTGTGCTATTTTTCAGCGTCATCATCATCATTAGGTCTTCAGTCCTAGAACTGGTTAGACGCGTACCATCATTGTTCCTATTCTGAACTAACCTACAGATTTCCTGAAATATGCACAGTTTGCATCTATAACTGTCTGATCTAGGTCTACATCTACCTCTTTTTCCTATCTCTGCTTGTAATATATCACATACTATTCCCCAAAAATGCCTTATAACGTATTCCGCCCTACTATTTCTCTTTTTCCCCAGATATCCTTGTTCCCCTACTATTTCTGTAACTTATTTGTTATTATCTTTGTCTGTCCATGCTATCGTCCTCATACATCTGAAGCACAGCATTTCAAAAGGCTGCTACCGTTTTTCTGTCTGCGTTTCAGACTGCCCGTATTTCCTAGGCATACTGTGCTGTGCTCCACACATATGATTTCAACAATTTTCTTCTTATTCTATGTTTGTTGTCTTTCCTCATAGGCGCCGTTCTTTCTTGTTAGATGCAGTTCGATCACTTTCTATTGTTTTACAGTTACATGCCCTATTTCTCCTACCTTCAATGGTTGTGAAGGAGGTAAGCAGCCTGTGGCTGCCAAGTTCCCCAACACTTAACCATTTGGCGATTTAATATATTTTCCAATTTATCTTTTCGCACAGTCAACATTAGTTGCAGGTATTTCGCAACCAACAACTAGTTGTTTATACTAATCATCAGATTTATCTGCGCTTATTTTTTCGTCATTAGGTTTTCCGTCTCAAAACTGGTTGGACACGCACCTGCACTTATTTATATTCTGAGCTAGCCTACCTAGTTCCCTAAAATTCTCACACAGCATGTGTATTCAGCTCGTTCCTTTCTATTGTTTTCTAATTTTATACCCTATTTTACCGAGATTCAGTGAAGGAGGTTAAGCAACCTGTGGCTACCAAGATCCCCAACACTTAGACATTTGCCGATATAATGGTTTTCCAGTAAATCCTTTCACACACTTAACATTATTCGAGAATATTGCCCAACCAATTCTTGTAGTTACTTATAATAATCATGATGTTTAAGCACAGTTATCTTTTCGTCATTAGTTTACCCATCTTGGGATTGGTTGGATGCGTACCTCCATTGATTTCTATTCTGGGCTAGCCTACACATCTCCCTGAAACTTCTACAGCCTACATCTTTTACTATCTGTGTGCAGTAGTCTAATCTAGGTCTGCCTCTTCTTCTCTTTTTTCCTATCTCTGCTTCTAATATATTCCGCACTATTCCCTCATGCCGTAGTATGTGGCCTATCATCCTATCTCTCCTATTTTTTACCGTTTTCCACATATTTCTTTCTTCCCCTACCATTTTTAGTACCTCTTCGTTCTTAACTTTGTCTGTCCATGATATCTTCATCATACGCCTGTAGCACCACATTTCAAAGGCTTCTACCTTTTTCTTGTCCGCTTCTCCTATTGTCCAGGCTTCACAGCCGTACAGTGCTGTGCTCCACACATATGTTTTAAGCAATCTTTTCCTTGTTTCTATGTTTGTGGTCTTTGAGCACAGTAGTTGCTTTTTCTTGTTAAATGTAGCACGACCTTGTGCTAATCTTTGTTTTATATCTTTGTGCTTTTCCCATCTTGCGTTATTTGGCTTCCTAGGTAGCAGAAATCCTTAACCTCTTGTAAGTTCGTGTTAGATACTTGTATTCTTGTTTTGATTTATTTTCCCCACCTTTGCAAACTAGAACTTTAGTTTTAGTTTTGTTAATTTTCATACCATATCTCTCTGTCAGAACCGTTTCCATTTCATTAAGAGCAGCTTCTAACTCTTCCTTGCTAGACGCTAATACCGCTATATCATCTGCAAATCTAAGCATATCAATTTTTGTCCCTGCATAGTAATTCCAAATGTCTTCCTGCATTTGACAGTATTCATTGCCTCTTCTATGTACAAGTTAAAGATCAATGGGGATAGGGCACATCCCTGTCTCACCCTTTCCTAATGTTTACTTCTCTACGTTCCTGCTCTAATTCTATTACTGCTGTTTGCTCTTTGTATAAGCTATGTACTATTCGTCTATCCCTATAACTCATTCCAATCTTTTGAGTATTTCAAACATTTTTTCCAATTTACATTGTCGAATGCTTTTTCCAGATCTACAAACCCTATATACATGCTTTCCTTTTTCTATTGTTTTCTCCATTATCACTCTCAGAGCTAAAATAGCCTCCCGCGTTCCCCTGTTTCGCCTAAACCCAAATTGGTCTTCTCCTAGTATTTCTTCAGCTCGTTTTTCCATTCGTCTTTGCACAATTCTAGTTAATATTTTTGACACGTGTGCTGTCAAACTTATTGTTCGAAAATTTTCACATCTATCCGCGCCTTTCTTTTTTGGTATAGTTACTATGATGCTACGTTTGAAATCTTTGGGTATCTCGCCTGTCTCATACATATAGCTTACAAGTTGGAAGAGACGTTCTGTTACTGCTTGTCCAGCGGACTTTAGAGTTTCTGCTTGCACCTTATCTGTATCCGGCGCCTTACCATTTTTCAGACTCTTTAATGCTAATTCAAACTCGTCTCGAAGTATAGGATATCCCAAGTCATCATTTTCAATGTCTGATTCCTGTTCTAATGCAGTTAGTTCCTCTCCTGCATATAAATTCTCTATATATTCTTGCCATCTACTCACTTTCTCTACGTTTTCTATAATGACGTTTCCTTGTGCGTCCCTTATATTTTTACTATACGGTTTTATATCCCTAAAATTCATTCTAATTAATTTGTATGCTTCGTCTGTCTTTCCTATTTCCATCTTAGTTTGTACCTCTTTGCACTTTTCATCAATCCATTGTTCTTTAGCTTTCCTGCATTTTCGAATAATTTCCCATTTTATGGCTTTGTATCTTTGTTTTCCTGTTTCGTCTGATTTATTTTTGTATTTTCGTCTTTCTTCTATTAAATTCACGATATCCTTTGTTATCCATGGTTTCTTATTTTCTTTTTGTGTATACCCCAGAATATCTCTGGCCGCCATGTCTAGGCTGGATTTAATTTTATTCCATTCTATTTCTACTTCCTTAGTTTCAGATATTTTCCGATATCATTCAGCAATTCATTTGACTTTTTTCGAATCTTACTTGAATATCTTTATCTTTAGTTTCTCTAAGTCCAAGTGCCTTTTTCCGTTCCTTTTTTCAGATTTTAAATTTAAGTGCGGCCTTCATAATTACGATGTTGTGGTCAGTATCTATATCTGCTTCTGGATAGCTTCTACAGTCTTTTACTTGATTCCTAAACCGTTGTCTAACAATAATGTAATCTATTTGATATCTTCCTATATCTCCTGGCATCTTCCACGTATATCGTCTTCTAGCATGATGTTGAAATAATGTGTTTGTGATGATTAAATTGTTCTTGTCGCAAAATTCTACCAGCCTATTTCCTCTGTCGTTTCTCGTGCCTAAACCAAATAAACCTGCTACCGCTCCTTCCCTACCCTCATCTACCACGACATTAAAATCCCCCGTAATTATTAAATTTTCATGTCCTTTTACGTATCTTAATATGTTTTTGATATCTTTGTAGATGGCTTCAACCTCTTCGTCACTGTAGCTAGAGGTGGGCATGTATACTTGTAGTATTACTGTGTTTACCAGTTTAGATTCTAATCTAACCATGAGTGCTCTTTCGTTCTTTTGTGAGTAATTTTCTACACAGTATCCTATCTTTTTCCGCATTACTATTCCCAGACCCAAATTTCCTTCCCCTGTTCCTGTATGAATTACCCTGAAGTCTCCACTTCAAAAATCCCCTGCCTCTGGCCACCGAACTTCGCTGATTCCTACTATGTCTAGTGATAACCTATTCATTTCGATTTTAGGTTCTCTAGCTTACCTACTTGCTTCATACTTCTAACATTCCACGCTCCGACTCGCAGAATGTTCCCTACTCTTATTTTTAACTTTCCGATCGCATCCTCCGAAGTAGTCCCTCCCGGAGATCCGAATGGGGACTATTTTAACTCCGGAATCTTTTACCCCAGAGAATGCCATCATGTTTGTATCAATTTAAGTACGCTGTGTACTGTTTTCAGCGTACGATAGAAAAAGTTTTACAAGGTGCAAAAGGCACCATCAATTTTTGGATGACATTGTAGTTACTGGGAATGACCTGCAGGAACATTTAAATAATTTAGAAACCGTTTTCAACCGGCTAACGGAAGGGGATTAACTTTACAAAAGAGCAAGTGTAAGTTTTTGAAAAGAAATTAAATATCTGGGTTATGTGGTAGCTGAAGAGGGTTTAGAAAAGATAGTGAAAAGTTAAAGCAATTTTAAAAGTCATAAGACCGAGTACTATTAAAGAAGTAAAAGTTTTGTAGGCATGATAAATTATTATGGAAAATTTATAAAAATTTAGCAGACATGTTAGCACCACTGTATAATTTACTAAAAAGAGAAAGAATTTGTGTGGTCGTAAGCTGCGAAAGCCATTGCATCAGACAATGTCCTGATTCATTTTAAGCCAGATATACCGGTGCGGTTTACTTGTGATGCGCCACAGAAAGGCATCGGGGGAGTATTGGCACACATTTTGCCAAATGGGAATGAGCGTCCCATCGGGTTTGTTTCAAGAGTGTTAAGCAGTGCAGAAAAAAATTATTCGATGGTAGATAAAGAAGCACTGGCAATATATTATAGCGTAAAAAAGTTTTTGCAATATTTATTAGGTAGACATTTTGAATTGTTTACTGACCATAAACCGTTACTAATGTTATTCGAAGATAAAAAGGAATTCCATCTATGGCGGCAGCTAGATTACAGAGATGGTCTTTGTATTTATCGGGTTATAATTATACAATTAAATTTATAAAAGGGAAAAGTAATGAAACGGCGGATGCTTTATCGAGATTACCATTAAAATATGACAAGCCAGAACCTCTTGAAGAAAACGCAGATGAAACTTATAATTATTTGAATTTTGTTGAAGGTTCGTTCTCTATTAACGCAAATAAGATTAGAATCGAGTCTCGGACAGACCTAGAAATAAGTTCAATTATTAGACTTGTACAAGATGGGTGGGAACAATACATTTCCGAGGGTAGTAAAAAACCATTTTTTGTTAGGCGCGATGAATTGACGCTAGACCAAGATATTTTAATGTGGGGATACCGAGTGGTGGTACCAAAAAAATTTAGAGGTCAGTTATTAAGAGAATTACACAATACGCACCCTGGAATGGTTAGAATGAAAAGCAAAGCCAGAAGTTATTTTTGGTGGCCTTTAGTTGATAAAGATATAGAAAATATTGCTAATAGTTGCACGGCTTGTGCAAAGGCTCGAGATGATTCAGCGAAGGGTGAGCTAACACCATGGACACTTACGAGTCAAGTATTTGAAAGAGTACACGTTGATTATTTAGGACCGTTTAAGAGTAAAATGTTTCTCGTGTTAATTGATACATTTAGTAAATGGCCCGAAGTTGTAGAAGTTAGATCAATTGATTGGGAAAATACAATAGAAATGTTACAGGAAATATTTAGTCGGTTAAGATTGCCAAGAAAATTAGTAAGTGATAACGGGGCACAGTTTACATCCATTTCGTTTCAAAATTTCTGTAAAATTAATAATATTAAGCATATTTTGTCACCTCCGTACCATCCAGCTAGCAATGGGGCAGCTGAAAATTTAGTGAAATCATTTAAAATGGGACTTGAAAAGCTATGTTTGACAAAAGTAACAGCACAGTTACTATGCAAACTTTAATTATAGGACAACAGTTCATGCTTCAACAGGGGAGACACCAGCAAAGCTTATGTTTAACAGAGAATTAAACAATCGTTTTGATTTATTAAAGCCAAACATTAAGCAAATGTCAAGGCAAAAGCAAATTGAATATTCAAGTGGAAATAGAAAAGAAAGTTTCTGTGAAGGGGAAATAGTGCAAGTTAGGGATTACAGGAATCCAAGTAAACCAAGTTGGATTCAAGGGGAGATTGTAGAGATATTAGGTAACAATGTATACAATGTCAGATAGTGGAGCTAGGAGTAGTTTGGAAGAGACATAAAGATCAATTATTACGTTTTATGGCAAACCAGGTTCCAGTTATAAATTATGATAATGTTTTAGCTCCTAGAACTGTAATTCCCACAGCAGATTCAGAAACATCGGTGGTCGACACTTCGTCTGTGTTGGATAGTCCAACTGTGTCTGATGCTACTGAGAAAGAATTAAAGCCTGTTAGTGAGGTACAGAGTGGTTATTCGATTGCTAAGAATAGGATTAGACGAAATTGTAAACCTCCAGTACGTTTAAATTTGTAATTTTATGCTTACTGGGGGGATGATATATATTATATAGGCGTTAGGTGCAAGATCCATTTCCAATTAGCAACAAGCATGAGCAGGGGTAACATTTTTGTACAATATACATGTAAATTGAATGGGTATCAATAAAGCTGTTCTCTGCAAGTTATTTTTATTCTAAAGCCATCCGGTCATACTTGGTGAAATACATTACAATGACGTAAAAAATATTTTTGCATTTCTATTTCTACAGACGATATTATTTCGTTTAACAAAATTGTTTAAAAGATCACATCCCTGGAATAGGTTAACATTTTTAGTTAGTGCTTACCTTATGTATTGTTAAAATTGTTTGGAATAAATAAATGTTAGCTATTTCGGAAAACTAAGGATGATAAAACACTGGGGAAAGAAGTGTATAAATGCACATAACTTTAAATAGCATATTGTTTAAGTTATAGATAGGTGATGGTAGTAATAATTTTTATAAAACAAAAGCGTTAATAATATGTTTTTACGGTTTTAAAATTTACTACATGTTAGTAACAGTATGCACATTTGCGGAAAGTACATTGGTATTCTAATGTTAACGTATAGCTCCCAATCAAGTAAAATAAAAAATTATTCTGCCCCCAAAAAGTTTATACTGCTTTTTTTACTCAGCTGTTAACATCTTTAGGAAATCTGAAAAATGAAAATTTCTTGGTTGCCGTAGAATTCGAACATCCAAGTACTGAACAGTACGAACCACCTTTCTTCATTATTTCTTTATCACTATACAAAATTAATCACTAGACTTAACACTAAAAACGTAATGGCTACAAAAGTTCAATAGTACAGAAAAACTTATTAAACACTAAACATAAACACTGTCATACTCCAGAGTCTTAAACGTTCATAGAACAGGTTAACTGTAAAACAACAACAACAAACAACTTTTACAAATTCAAAGATATAATGTATTTATTCGTAAATAACATACACTTGATATAACCCCAAAATTATTCTTGGACGTAACAAAAGTAAATAACCACCAGGAACATGGCCGAAATGGGACATGCACACAAAAATTCAAGATTGAGAGTGTCGCTTCTAGTATTGTATTCTGGGGCATAACTTTAATTTAAAGCAGGTCGTTCTTTAATTTCTAAATGTAAATGCCTAACATTTTTTAAAACATGTTACATTTAAAATTATTTTTTACTAGTGTGTACTGCCTTTTCGCGATACTAATCTTTAAAATTAATACTGTTACGAGCTACTATTAGGCAATCCGTCAAACACACAAGCACCATAAGCAATGTAAATACAACAGAGGCCTCGAACCTTCTAGCATATAGCGGAGTATGAATCATCCATTTAATTCAGGGTATATATAAGAACACTGATGAGGTACAGAGTTAGTCTATATCTAAATGTCGAATATAAATTATATCGTGTAAAGTTAATTAGTTACGCTTTTGGAAGTCCAAGAGTAAATATAAATTTGCATTATGTGAACGTGTATATTGTACCGACAGCTTGAGAATACATAAATAGACAAAAGTGTAATAAATAAATTATAGTAGTGTTTAGTGTTGTTAATAGACCTATGGTTAAGAATTTAGTTTAAGAAAATATTAGTGCTTGTAAATAGCATTAGTGTGATAGTGCTTCATTGTTAATTGGACTGAAAACATCTATAAATAAGGCATATATCGTTAATTGGGCTTATGAATAGTGAGTAATAAAGACTTTTATTACTACTTGTTTTAAATTGGATAAACGCGTTAATAGTAGCCCGCGACAATACGTTAAAATAATCACCCTATAACTATTAAATGTTTTATTTTGGCCAATAATAGAACACCTTTATTTTATTCAAGTATTTTTAATTTATATAATAACTGACTTTGACATTATACCGTAAATGTACTGATAGCACTTGTAACTTGGTAGTTGTGTCCTAATAGTTATTAACGTAAGATACGAGTAGTGTAGTGAAAATCAAATTAATAGAGGTCCAATTACTACCATATCAAGCTAGTAAATCAATAAATAGACGCATAATATACGTGAGTTTGTATGCTGTTATGGAATGGTATTTTGAAGCAAGGCGCTTGGCGAATTATCGGGGTTATCACTATGAATATGTGGTGTAGCTGAGCGCATAGTCACGAAGCCAAGGGTTCCTGCTGATCATCGTCGAAGGGATGGAGGCCTGAAGCATTCTCCAGGTAACTTATTTGAAATTTCTGTTATCTGATCAACTTTTGTATTATTTGGTGATGTGTGAGTGAATATTGGGGTTATTTATAGTAGGCGTCGCCGTGGATCAATGTAGTAAGCGTGAGACTACGGATCCCAAGGTCCCGGAGATTTAGCGATTTGAATATTTGGGGAATTAGATATTTTTGCTTTTAATCATCTAGGGTATTTTCTGCTTCGGGTATTTGGAGAAGTTTGACAGATGATATTTGTTATTGTTTTGGGTTACTGGATGTTAAGTTTTCAATGTTTGTTACTAAGCTATGAGTATCTAAAGAAATAACAGAATTCCTATTCATTTCCAATATGTTTAATAGGCAAAACGCAAACTATATAACGTCGAACGAAAAGGTAAGGTTAAGGTTGTAACAAAACAAACAAATCACGTGCTTTTCTGAACAAACGCGCATGCTCCGATCTCAAAATAGCCAGAAAAGTTGAACTTGAACCAACTTTTGGGAGATTGGAGATTCGGTGATTTTGACGTTTCTCGGCGGTGTCACGTGATCAGTTTAACCAATAGGATCATTCTCCAAATATCCAAATCGCCAAATCTCCATAGCACTAAAGGTACCCTAACAATTCGCCGGGAGTGTCGCTTCTTATTCTATAGTTAATATTCTTTGGTATTGCACAATAAAGCTATTACGTCATAATTGCGTCTCAAATTGTATCACATACTAAAAATGTTTATTGTGATACAAGAGGCGCCTTAAAGAAAAAGATAAAATGTACTCACAAAAAAATGTGGAGCTCTTCACGACTTTGCTGTTATTCTTGCGGCAGGAGCCATATTCATTTCCATGGATCCCGGCGTTGTTGGGCTTGGTTTGGTTACGCCGTCGTTGAAGCCAGTTTGATTTGTCTTCCCTCTTCTTTTATTTGTAGGCAGAACGAAGGAATAAGGTGAAGGTAACGATAGACGATAGAGGCAAAGGGAAACCTACATTCTGAAAAAGAAACGACAAAAGGGTTGCATATTACAATTTATATTTACAGTTATTTTATGTATCAAGTAGACAAGTGTAGATGACAATTCTTATACAGACAGTAGAAATTTGTCAACGTTTATCAGTTCACTAATAAATGTAGTTTTGTATTAAAAGTCATTGAATTCTACTCCAATAAAAGAAATAATTACAGTCCATTCTTCTGAGCTATCTAATCAGCAACAGTACCGTTGAATGTTCAAATAATGCTTTCTATTTTTCAAAAACTCAAATGACCTTTTGTTGACCCTTACAGATATAGAAAATATTGAAAATATTAAAATTGAAAAGTCTTTTAATAAAATAAATAAGCTCTCTAACCTGTGTTTTCCTTGCTTGAACTGCCTCTGAATATCCGTGTTCCGCACCCTTTGATTGTTACAGCTTGCCTTGCTTCAGAGGTAGAAGCGATCTACAAAGATATCGAAGACATACTAAGATATGTAAAAGGACATAAAAATTTAATAATTACGGAGGATTTTAATGCGGTGATAGGTGAGAGTAGAGATGGAGCAATAGCAGGTTGATTTGGTTTAGGCATAAGAAACAACAGCGAAATAGACTGGTAGAATTTTGTGACAAAAACAATTTAACCATCACAAACACATTATTTCAACATCAAGCTAGAAAATGATACATATGGAAGATGCCAGGAGATATAGGAAGATATCAAATAGATTACATTCTTGTTAGACAATGTTTAGGAATCGAGTAAAGATTGTAGAAGCTACCCAGAAGCAGATATAGAGCTGACCACAACATCGTAATTATGAAAGCCTTTCTTAAAATTAAAAATTTGAAGAAAAGTAATGGAAAAAGGCACTTTGACTTTGAAAAACTAAAAGATAAAGATATCCATGAAAGATTTGAAAAAAGGTCAAATGAATTGCTAAAAGATATCGGAAAATGTCTTATACTAAGGAAGTAGGAACAGAATGGAATAACATTAAATTCAGCTTAGACATGGCGGCGGAAGATATTCTAGGGTATACACAAAAAGAAAATAAGAAACCATGGATAACAAAGGATATCCTGAATTATTAGACGACGAAAATACAAAATTGATCGGACGAAACAGGAAAACAGAGATACAAAGCCATAAAATGAAAGTGGTTAGATGGCAAGAATATATAGGAAATTTATATGCAGGAGAGGAACTAACAGCATTAGAACAGGAATCAGACATTGAAAAGCATGACGGGATATCCTATACTTAGAGATGAGTTTGTATTAGCATTAAAGTGTCTGAAAAATAGTAAGGCACCGGGTACAGATAAGGTGCAAGCAGAAACTCTAAAAGCCGTTGAACAAGTAGTAACAGAACATATCTTCCAACTTGTAAGCTCTATGTATGAGACAGGTGAGATACCCAAAGATTTCAAACATAACGTCATGGTCACTAGACCAAAATTGGGAGGTGTAGATAGATGTGAAAATTTTCGAACAATGGGTTTGCCAGCACACGTGTGTAAAATATTAACTAGAATTGTACAAAGAGGGATGGAAAACGAGCTGACGAAATACTAGAAGATCAGTTTAGACGAAACAGGTGAACACGGGAGCCTATTTTAGCTCTGAGGATGATAATGGAGAAAACATTAGAATAAGGGGAAAGGGTGTATATGGGGTTTGTAGATCTGGAAAGAGCATTCGATAATGTAAAATGGAAAAAAATGTTCAAAATACTCAAAAAGTTTGGAATGACTTTTAGGGATAAACAAATAATACATAGCTTACGCAAAGAGCAAACAAATGTTATAGAATTAGACCAGGAAAGTATAGAAGTAAATATCAGGAAAGGGGTGAGACAGGGAAGTGTCCTAACCCCATTAATTTTTAAATTGTACATCAAATAAGCAATTAATACTGTCAAATGCGGTAAGACATTTGGAATTATTATGCAGACAAAAGATTGATATGCTCATATTTACAGACGATATAGTGGCATTAGCATCTAGCAAGAAAGAGTTAGAAGCAGCTCTTCTAACTGAAATGGAAGCAGTTCTAACAGAGAGATACGGTGTGAAAATTGACAAAACTAAAGTAATAGTATGTTAAGAAGGGGAAAAAAAATCAAAAACTATAATATAAATAGGTAATGAGAACTTACGATCGGCTAAGGATATCTGCTACCCAGGAAGCCAAATAACGCAAGCTTGAAAAAGCACAAAAAAATGTAAAACATAGATTAGCACAAGGTCGTGCTACATTTAACAAGAAAAAGCAACTACTTTGTTAAAAAACAACAAACAGAAATAAGGAAAAGATTGCTTAAAACTTATTTGTGGAGTGCATCACTGTACGGCTGTGAAACTTGGACAGTAGGAGAAGCCATTGAAATGTGGTGCTAAAGACTTATAATGAGGATATCATGAACACAAAAAGTTAAGAACAAAGAGGTACTAAAAATGCTAGGGGAAGAAAGAAATATGTAGAAAATAGTAAAAAATAAGAGAGATAGGAAGATAGGTCACAATCTAAGGCATGAGGGAATAGTGCGGAATAGGAAAAAAAAGAGGTAGATGTAGACCTAGGTTGGACTATTGCACACAGATAGTGAATGATGTAGGCTGTGGGAATTTCAGGGAAATGTGTAGGCTAGCTCAGAATACAAATCAATGGAAGTACACGCCCAACCAGTTCCAAGGTGGAAAACCTAATGATGAAAAAAATGACTGTGATTAAATCTGATGATTATTATAAGCAACTACCGGTATTGGTTTTGCAACATTCTCAACTAATGTTAATTGTGCGAAAGCATTTACTGGAAAACTATTAATTGGGCAAATGTATAAGTGTTGGGGGATCTTGACAGCCACATGCTACTTAACCCCCTTCACATAATACTGAATCTTGGTAAAATAGGACATATAATTAGAAAACAACAAAAAGGGAACCTAAGAATAGAAAAAGTGGAGGTATGCGTACAGCCAGTTTCACGGCGAAAAACCTAATGACAAAAAAATAATTACACTTAAATCTGATGATTATTATTAACTAGAGGTGGTGGTTTGGAAATATTATCAACTAATGTTTATTGTTCGAAGGGATATATTGGAAAACTATTAATTCGGCGAATGTCCAAGTGTTGGGGGATCTTGGCAGCCGCAGGCTGCTTAACCCCCTTCACATACCACTAAATATCGGGGAAATAGGTTATATATTTGTAAAACAATAGAAGGGGAACCGAACTGCATCTAACAAGAAAGAGCAGCTGCTATTTTCGATGACAACAAACATTGAAACTTGGAGAAAATTGTTGAAAGCATATATGGAAAACAAAAAAGAAATAGGAGAAATAGAAGGGCAGTATACCTTCTAAGGCATTTTTGGAGAATACTGCGGAATATATTCCAAGCATACATAGGCCCAGATCAGACTATTGCATGCAGATAGTGAAAGATGCAGACTAGAAATTTCAGGGAAATGTGTAGGTCAGCTCAGAATAGAAAAGAATGAAAGTACGTGTCTAACCGCAGTTCTAGGACTGAAGATCTAATGATGATGATTTTTATTTCTCTACTTGTTGTGACTTGAGCAGCTGACTAGAAAATTTCATTGATGTTGTATGCCGGAAATGTGATAACCCTCATATAAACTGTAAATTTTGGAATAACTTTATTACGTTTTAATAACATTTTAGTACAGTTTGTCAAAAAGCATTATAATTTTTTTTACAAAAAATTCATGAAATTGAGTAACTATTCATCTGAATGCCTAATTTTAATGTCTTTCTTGATGTATGAAGATAGTATTGAAATATATAAAATGAAAATGAGCATAGTAAATATACACATATTAATAAAATTTACAAGATCACTTTTGTCTACTTCACAGTTAGCTCATCTAGAGGAAGTGGATACAGCTTGGCGACTAATCTTTTGATTTCTTCTTTTAAAGTTTGATTTGTAGCTACACGAGCAATTCCGTCGTTTGGCGGATGTAGGCAGAAAACTCTGCCGAGTAACTTTTTATTTGGTGGAGAATGATCTTCTTTGTGATCACCAATGAACCAATTGGCAATGCTTAATTGTTTTGCTTGAACTAAATCTTTTCTTGTAATTTCTGATATATTCAACTGACCATCTGCTCAAAAAATGCTGATAAATTTGTTGTTTCGTCTAAAATCTTGATCATTATTACATTTAGCATGGACTAAATCTAGAATTGGCAGTGAAGAACATGAACATTAAATGAGAAAATGTGATGACTTTAAATGAGTCAAGTCATTTGGATCATTTGATGTGATACGATAGGTCGGGATTTCAAAGTTGCTTCAATTTGAGATAATGAGATATAAAATTCTTCAATGTTAGAACTGTATTCATTATAATACGATTCAAGTGGAATTTAACACTTTTACTTAGCTTCTTATAATCCATTAAAGTATGGAGATTGAGGTGGCATAAACCGCCACGAGACATTATCTTTGCTTGTTATTTGAGTTAATGTTTCATTGTTCTCGCTTAAAAATCAATATAGTGTGTATAACTAATTTTTGGCACCAACAATATTAGCGTCATCAAAAACTACTTATAGTTTAGTAGTTAAACTGGTTTCTTTAAGGACTTCATACACTATTGAATCGAGTTACTTGAGAAATATCATCAAAGACCTGATATTTGAGTATAAAAATGTGATACTGACTCTTTAAATCTGAATTTGACAGGAGTTTGCACTCCAACGATAAAAATCTTTTGATAGCAGAACATTTTGTATCACCTAATAAACTAACACTTTATTTAAAAGGAAATTTCATTACAAAATGTCTTCGATCATTTTGCTGAAATGTATTTTCAAATATATTTTCACATTGTTACTTATTAGTTATAAGTGCTGATAGTTGAGTTTCTCAAAAATTTTGTTACCTGATCTTTGGTTGTTACAGTGAAATGAGCATATGGTTTGCACGAAGCTTGCTAGAAGGGTCTGGAAATGATAGAACCTAGCATTGTATTCTGATGTACTGATAAATGTTTACCTAATTTGATTTTACCATCAATATCCCAAAGAGAGATTTGCTCCAAGGAGAATCTCGATTTCTCTTTGATTAATGATATCAGGATCTGCAAGCTCGACATTGCTTGAAATGTTTAAGCTAGAAGCATCTAATGATTGATTTGGGAGATTATCTGTAATCTTCGATAATATAAAACATTGCAATGTAGCATACCTGGTAGTGCAACTTTCGGTGAATTCAAACATCTGAAGTGCATAAACAATGAATATCCTTGTAGTTTGTGTGGTGTAAATAGTTCGAAACTACTTGCTTACTGAAATCTGATATGTAGTGTGAACCTGTGATTGCTTACTTCATCAATATTTCAAATTAATTTGCCAATTTAGGTGATTCGTAATTCTATTGATTTCAATGTTTAATATGATGCGCCCTAGTGTTGTTTGAATGTAAAATTGCACAATGTGGTTCTTTTGCAATGTATGAAATAGATGGTAGTTGATTACCTTGAAACTATCCAGTGCGTGATTTGACTTAGTGTAGCTTGCAGGTTCGATCTAAATCTCAAAGCTCATCTATGTTCACAACTAAAATGGTTATCAATTCCTGGTTTTGACCCGCAGTAGACTGTAGGGAAATTTTATGATGTTGTCACATACTGGAACGAGATCATCTTTTTATAAACTGGAAATAATTGTTATTGTGTTTTAATAAGAACATTTTATGTACAGCTTGTTAGAAAAAAACATTATTATTTTTTAAGAAGTATGATAGACCATATAAATCCTGAATGCCCAATTTTGATGTGTTCACGATGTAAGTCTTTAACAGTAACTTGAAAATAGAGAGAACACTCGCCGTGATGTTGACAAATATTTCTAAAATCTGTATTTTTTTTTAATTTCAAGGTGTACGGGGTACTTGATTTGTTGTGAAAAATCGCGTGAATCATTGAAAATCTTAAGTACTTTGTGAATCAATGCAAATACCCTCTGATAATGCAGTAGGTATGCTGATAACAAATACTTTATTAAGTTTTTGAATATAATGTATTACTGGTATTAATTGATTTAACAACCTTAAATTATTAATTAAAATACAAAAATTGTTGATTTGTTCGGGGAGTAAATTAGTGGTATAGTTTTTTCATTTTAGAACTAAATTGTCAATAGGTTAAAGTCGGAGATAAGTGCGACATCTATTGCTAGATAAAAATAATACAACCTTACATATTAATGGTTTCTTTGTAATATTATTATCACCCTGAAAGTCTAAACTTTAGTGTTACATATATTATATTATTTATTTTTTCTCTGATGCGTATGAAATTGGATCTTACGGATTATATTATACATTTTTGATACCAGTATTCTGGTAGTAGTTAAACCTATGGTTAAATTGTTTTCCATGATTAAAACATTCAATATTGTTTTTATAACATAAGTACAAATTATCCACCTATTACAGATGCGAAGGCTGCTAACATTTCCCCCTTAATTATTTTTCTTTGCCCATTTTCCAAATAAATGGTTTTCTAATCAACCTAAAATTTCCTTGTCGTTAACCTAACTTTTTATTTGGAAGATTCGTATTGTTTATTTAGTGTTCAACAATCAATATGGACGGAAAAAATGAAAAAGGTGGCACATTTTGTGCTTTCAGAGGATGTTCCACAAAATCTTCAGACAATATCTATGTTTCGATTTCTACTAATTCATCGAGCAAGGTGAGTTCTTACACAGATTTACCATTAATATAAGATAATATGTGCCTATAGCACATATTGTCCTGGATAGGCTGCACTTTTAGTTCTTCATTACAATATTTCTACTTCCACAGATCTGAGGAATGGTTAGCAGCATGTAATCGGAAAGATTTACTGGCAATGAATTCAGACAAGCTGTATAAAAATTATAAACTGTGAGAAACATTTTCTAGAAAAATATTTTTCGAAAACCTCAAAAGTTCGCAAAAGACTATTAGATGAGGCAGTTCCTGCCATTTTTGATAAAAAGGTACTACTGGATCAATTTGAACATGAACCAACAAAAAAAATAGTAATTTTGTCAGGTAACAACTATCATGTTCTCTATTTTTGCATCTAACTTATTATGTTGTCTTTCAAATATTACAATTAATACTAAAGAAGATTCCAAAATGATTTTTCTAAAGGAAGTTACTCCCTGCTCTTATGTGGATATATCTGTACCTTCAACATCAACTAATACTTATGATTTTAATGATTAGTGCTGCTTTTTCATAATTCTTATATCTTACATACATTACAAATTTTTATCGTCCCAGAAAATTTCAACCGAATTGGATTAATGACAAAAAAGGCGATTTAAAAATTAAAATGTACAACCTATAATTTATGGTGTCTTTAACTTACCATAATTTTTTATGATTAATTCTTCTTCTATTAAGGCAATCATTTATTTTCGCATCACACTAGTTAAATAGTTGTAAATTAACCCTTTTTTAACCATATAAGATATACACAAATATAACAATTTCTTATTTTTGACAATATACCCTGCAGAGTTCCACCTTTTTCTAATGGGTCGCAAACATCAGCGAATAGCAAACAATGAAGGTCTAACCAGTTCCTGGACTGAAGACCTAATGATGATGATGATGTACAGATAATCGATATATTTCTGAATTTTCTTTGTAAATTATCAACGAACTTCGTTCGTTTATGAAATCGATTTGTCGTCCGTCTGTCTGTCCGTCCGAGGCCTTTCTAATGGTCGGACATCAATGTGTGATACATCAATCGATTCAGCTCGGTGTCCTGAGCTTAAGTTTTGATGTCAGTTGAAATCGGGCCACGGGGACGCCGTGCCCTCGCGATATTCCGTCGGGAAAATTAAAATTTCAAATAGGTCCAAAATTAATGTGCGATACATATTTGGACTCCCCTAACATAGCTGAGTCGAAATATGGTACCCCCCACAAAATCTGACCACGGATACCCGACCCCCCCGGGGAATTAATTTTTATTTTATCTGAATACTTATAATTATTACAACATAATAATTTTAATTTCTTTAAATTGTTTTAAAGTAAGTCTACATTTGGAAGTTCGTTGCGACAATGCCTTGCATTTTCAACTTGTTTTTAATTTACTTTTTTGTAATTGTTTGTGTTAATTAAAAAGAAGTTCAAACATGTTTTATTATAATGATATCCACATTTTATATGAATAGGTATGACTTCAGGGGCCTGTTTAACAAAAGTTGTTAATAAAATTAGGATTCGTTTGGAGTGTCTATGGCAGCTGTTGTTCAAAAGCCTATTGAACCTGACGAGAGTTTAGGGGATACTTGTAATGATAATGTAAATAATGGAATATGTAAGAAACAATTGGTCACGTAAGAGGATAAAGTCCTTAACCCCTAAGGTATGTTTTGATTTAGTACTAGTAATCAAAAACAGATGTGAATGTTAGTTATTAGAGTAATAAAATTATAGATAGTAGTAACGAAGTTGATATATCAATTTTATGTATATAGGATTCACAAAAAAATACTTGTATACCGTGGTGAAGATACTCTCATGCTTGAATTCTGAAGGAGAGAAGATTTGAGCTTCAAATACGTAAGCTAGAACTTGAAGTATGGGAAAAGGAGCAATTAAATGTGCAGCATTCTCCCCTTACTAGTCATCATGTCCAACAAAAAGATAGAGAACAACCAGATATGAGTGATGTTGTATTTATTAATAGTGATGACTGTTTAGTAACTAACGAAGGGAACATTGTAATGTTAGATCGAGATGATTCAACTGTACAGTAACATTTTATTTAATACTTATATTAAATAGACATTTAAGCAAACCCTGTTTCATCACAAAATATGTAAATGTATGTTTAAGATTAGGCAAAGTACATACTTTCACTTTTAACAATGAAAGTGGTTGTTAAAAAATGCAGTTTTCTTTGAGCCTGGGCTGCGGGCAATTCATCTTCCTCCATAATAGTAGTCTCTGATAAGTCTTCTACCTGTATTTCAGGTTCATCAGGCAATGCAAAGTATTGTAAATTACTCCTCGAAAGATTACACAATACTACGCAGGTATTGATGATTTCACAAGCAAATGTGGGATTCAGGCGCATACAGCCACTCAGAATGGGAAATTTTTCTTTTAATCACAGAATGACATAAATGGCACACTCAATAACTCTCCGAGTTTTTTTATGAGATTTCGCAAGTCTCTGTTGAGATGGATCATTAATATTTTGAATTACTGGTGGAATGAGCCAAGATTTTACAGGGTAAATAGAATCTCCCAGTAAAACTCAACCAGCAAAAGACCTCCAATCTGCTTCCATCCTGTTGTATAATTCACTTAACCGCAAAACTCCTGCATCACTAACCCCTCCCGTGCCAATTTGCACATACATAATAAAGTTGTAAATTTGGTCCGTATACAAGCATTACATTTAAGGAATGTTTTCGATGACGATCTACAAGAGCTGGTTCAAATGCAATAGGAGCATCAACTTGTATTAACATTCCATCCATTACCCCACATACCAAAGGCATATCTCCAAACTCACTAAATTTAACCACCTCTTCTACACATTCATTTGGCCACCTCACCACATCCTTAACAAGTACATTATTTATAGCTGTGACAACTTTGTGCACAACTCGACAAACTGTCCCTTTTGAAACTCCATGCATATCACCTACACAATAGTACTGAGCACCACTTCCTAGCCAGTGGAGAGCAATTCGAAGTTGTCACTTTGTAGACGGTGAATGATTTCTTGCAGTTTGACGTTCCAATGTGTTACTTATACTATTAAGCACAAACACAAAAGTTTCAAGGTCTAGCCGAAATCTCTCATTGAACTCATATGTGTATTCCATGTAGTTGTAAGCTATTCTCGGTCGAAAAATCCTTGGACGATGAACATTAAACTGCTCTTCACCACTGCTGGTGTCACTATCTCCCATTTTATTTTGTTTTATACAGAATATTAAGTATTTTATATATTTTTCTTTAAACCGTTATCTTTATTTGATCTAATAAATTAATTATTAAACTAAGCGTGCTAATGAAATAAATGCTAATATTATAAGTAAGTTTCATTAGTTGCTTTGGTTTATGATACAGTTTACCTTCAGCACTAATAATATTAAATAGGTAATCATTTTAAGTATTCCACTAATATTATTAGGCAAATTTTTTATGAAACAGAACAGTAATAATATTAATTAATATTATAAGATAATCACTAATACTATTAGTGAACGAGTTTTAGAAACAGGGCCCAGATAATACATGTTCGACGAACTTCAAAAGCTCATCTAGGAATTCAATGTTTGTGTGTGTAACTTCGAAATTTTAAAGTTTCGAGTTCAGATTTCTATTCATTATAAACAAAAAAGCGTACTACGAAAAATGTGTGCCTAAGAAGAAAATATTATGGGGATTTAAAGTTTCAATATTTGTATAATTAAATTTTTTTTTATTCATTTTAAATTTAAATGTGTGAATCACAAATGTGAATAACAATTTGTCAAAATATTTACAAAATGTATAATATAAAAGGAATGGTATTAAATCGTTTTTTTCTTAAAGTAGGGCGAATTAGATATCAAATCTAAGCTTCCCCACAAATTTCTATTTCAAGTGACCTATGTCTTGTAACACTTATACTTACCAACATTGTCCAGTTTTATTTATTATGTCAATTAGGCATACATAATGAAAAAAACTTTAAAATATTACTGGTATACGTAACAAAACAATGAGATTAGATTACTGTTAGAAACATTCTGGTAGATTTTATTATGCACATTCAAATTTCCCACAAAAACTTCTTATGTAATGGCGGATTGCGTTCAAGGTTATAGAATTTTGCCCGACAGACTTCAAACGAACCGACAAAGCCTTCACATCTGCAAGAGGTGAATAATTTGTGACATAAGTGTGTATAATGCATAGGGTCCCGGTTATCGTAAACTTGTGCTTAAGACTGGCAAAATAGTTATTCTTTTTTTTAATAAATCTTTACTTCTTATCGCATTCATGAACCGGACTTGGGGAGCAATTCTTGAAATAATTCGTATATGGCAAGCCCACTTTTTCGAACGGTTTTACCTGAATTGCATTCTCAACTTTATAATGCGACTCGCATACGGATTTACATCAAGCGGTGGTTTAGTAGTCATGGACGTTGCTTATTCACTTGGGTGAATAGTTCGTACGGAACGTATTCAGTCAAGTGAATAGTTCAAAATGAACTCTAGACGAGAAGGAATAAAAATGCTTCTTCGCCTTGTGATTCATTGAACTCATTCGGTATGAGAACTTGGCGTGTTCTTAAACTGAGTTATAAGAATGGTAAATGTATATACTACCTAACCTACCACCTATACACTTTCAGTATGTCGGCAATAAAAGTGTGATTATACCCTTAATACTGGTATAAGTTCCTGAACATGGTGTTGGTAGACGAATTAATTTAATAAACAATACAAAGACACCTACATGAAATATCCCTTCAATTAAATAATTTAAGCCTGGATTTTTAAAAGCGTGTAGTAGGGGCGTTTTAATATACTGCAAATGAAAATAAATAGAATGTGGTAAAACGCATTATTTTTAAGGCCAGTTTGGCGGTTACATCCTAATTGAATTTCTTAGAAAAATACACAATTGTAAGTCTGCGATTATAATTGCAATGAGTAAGGTATCTTAAGGATAGCTTATTTTTACTGTATTTACTAGATAATATATTTTCTTTTCTATTTGATTGGACAACTTAAAATGTAAACAATGAAATTCCAAGAATAAGAACACCAATCGTGTCTTAATGGACTGTGTATTTTGGGAACATTGGTACCCTGTGAAGGAATGTTTTCAATTTTCAAAGGCCCGGCAAATAATGTCCGACAGAAGAACTCGATTAACATCTTCAAAATTGTCAAAAATTGTCTTTTAAATTATAATTTGTAAAGCATGAAAGACGGCATAACTCCAGAATACAATACCAGAAACGACACTCTCTATCGAAGCCTTTGATATTCATATTCAAAACTGGGTAACTGTTGTGACCTGTAGGTAAATAAAACACTCCCGCAAGATGTTTATGGATATAATTAATCATTTACTTCAAACACAAAAATACAAAGTTGTTCGTGGTAACTTCACGGCCATTGTTGATTGATTGATGCTCTACTTCTCGCACATGACTACCACTACTCCAGACCTTAGTCCTAACATGTAAATAAAGCTAGTTCTACAATGTAAATAAAGTTAACCCTACGACGTCACATCACTACCTCTGCCCTCAGAGAAGACCTATCCATCTGAACTTAAAATACAATTCAATAAAAATAAAGAGTTACTTTACAAATTTAAACGATCAGGCGGTTTCACCACTCGCCTACTGCTAGTTACAATTGGTACACTAGTACCTTGGGAGCTATTCGCCTTAACAATCGATGGCGTTATAGTCTTTTCTTCGCCACTACTACTAGTACTAGTTAGCGTTACACACTTATTACTAAAACTATCCCTGCTGTCAGCCGGCTCACTATCTAATGCTGTCGTACTCACCGCCTTGGAGGTACTTGGCATTATTACAATAGGTTTATCATTACAAGTTATCTTGGGCAAGTTCACCAGCTTGTCCGGACCATCTGTATTTATCTCGAAGTGACTTTCATAAAAGGCTCCTTCTTTAATTATTTGATCTCGGTGGCGCTTGTAAATTTGACCATCAGTTAACGACACACAGAAATATATAGAAGTTCCTAATTTTTCATCAATTGTTCCTTTTTGCCAACCCTTTTTGTTAGGTCGACTATAGTCTCTAAAGTACACCACATCGCCCACCTCAAACACTTTTGAAACGGGAAATGTTTCAACATTTTTATTATTACCTTCGAACTTTTAGGTTGCAATAAATCAAATTTTGTGTTAACGTTTCTAGAAAACATTAGTTTGGCAGGAGAGACACCAGTGGTTGAATGAGGTGCTGTCCTGTAACCGAACAGATACCTAGAAATGGTAGTTGTCGTTGTCTCATTTCTATTATCCATAAGCAATTTTTTAATAGCTCTTTTAATACTGTTTACAGAATTCTCTGCTGCTCCATTACTCGATGGATGGTAAGTAGGTGTGCTTAGATGTATTACACCGTTCTTTTTACAATATTCCGCAAATTCTGCAGTAGCCAATTGAGTGCCATTATCGGCCACTATGGTGCGTGGGACACCATATCTAGCAAATGTCTTACATAGTTTTTCGATAGTGTTGACCGAATTAATGTTATCAACAACAAAAACTTCTGGCCACTTACTATAGGCATCGGTTAAAATAAGAAAATTCTCACCTAAAAATGGTCCCATATAATCTATGTGAACCCGTTCAAATACCTTTTTATACAAAGGCCATTTGGTTACTGGTGTTTTAACTGGATTAGGCCGATTCATCATACAGCCATGACATTTTCCAGTAATTGCCTCTATCGCTTGATCTAAGCAAGGCCACCAAAAATAGGATCGAGCCACCGCTTTCATCTTAGTAGTACCTAAATGAGAAGCGTGTAATTCTTTCAAGAGCGTATCGCGATATTTTTGTGGAATTACCACTCGGTACCCCCACATAATAACACCTGAGTCAACATAAAGTTCAGATTTTCGAGTAAAATAGGGTTTTAGCTCTGGCTCTGTTTGATCCGGCCACCCATACTCTATGGGCGGGTTTTATGGAACGAGTTCAACTTAAGTTCAAAATAAACCACGGTTCTAATGTTAAAACCTGTTTTATGGCAGGAGTTCAGTCTTGAGCGTCGGTTCAAGAATCAGTTTATCTGAACGGCCGTTTTTCCCAGTTCAAGGCGCGTTCAACGGGAAAACATAACCTCACTTAATTTAGAAATAGGTACTTATTACAATTATAAGTACCTATTTATTTATTATTATTGTAGTGAATTTTTAAAGGCATGGCGCAAACTGTTGATGATATTACTGATGATGAAGACTTTTTAGAACTGATAAATTTAGTCCAAAATCCCAAGGTTCCAAGGGTTTTATTTTAATGGTATTTGTATCACTCTTTCCACATTCGATCTGTTTATCATACTTTTTCACCAACCTTAATAGTAAATCCTGTTCTCTTGGCGTAAAATTTATCGCACGCTTTCCCTTTTCTTTATTATTCATATTGTAATGAAAAACGGTTATGCCGGTTATGGTGTTTACAATTCACACTTTAATTAAATTGAAACTTTGACATTCATGTGCTTGATTTATGACAAAATCCCTGCATCTCCCTAGAAACCAGTGTAGCCAACACATTCAGATTGTAGTTTACGTGAACGCAGCTTGAACCGCAATGATAAAACGAATTTGTAGTTAAACCATCGTTCAAGTCGAACTTTGGTTCGCTTGAACGTTAGTTTAACCGTGGTCGATAAAACCGACCCTATGTAATTAAATACTTTAGATAGAGAAGGTTCTTTTCGAGTTTCTGCACGTATTTGTTTTACCGTTATTGGTACAAACTCTTCAACAAAATTTAAGTAATCGTACTCATCACTTTCCTTTTCCATCTCTTTTGGGTTAGGTAAACGTGACAAAGCATCAGCCACCACGTTACTTTTCCCTTTTAAATATTTTAATGTATAGTTAAAACTAGACAAATATGCAGCCCATCACTGCAGTCTACCAGCAGCCATAGCCGGTATTTCTTTTGTTTCACCTAACAAGGCTAACAAAGGCTTATGATCACATCTTAAAGTAAAATTAAGACCTGCCAGATAGGGATATAATTTTCTCACACCCCAATATATGGCTGGAGCCTCTTTGTGAATCACAGCATATTTAGCCTCTGCTTTATTAAGTGTTCTTGATACAAAACAAACGGGCCTTTCGGTATTATCTGGCATTTGCTGCAATAATATACAGCTAATACCAACGTTCGATACATCTGTTTCTACTACTATCGGTAACTCTGGATTAAAATGAGAAAGTTTTATCAGACAAAACAGCTTCTTTTGCCCTATTAAAAGCTATCTCGCAAGATTTATCCCACTTGAACTGAACACCCTTTTTGAGCAAATTATAGAGAGGATGTAAAATAGATGCCAAGTTAGGTATAAACTTTGCATAATAATTTATTAATCCACAAAAAGCTCTCACTTCAGAGACATTTGTGGGTTTGGCCACTTCGAGCATGGCCCCCTACTTTGGAAGGATCCTTTTTTAAACCCATCGCACTAATTACGTGGCCCAAATAATTTATTTCGGGCTTAAAAAACTCACACTGGCTAGGATTTAGTTTGAACCCATCAAGTTTTATTCTTGTTAATACCTCACGTAAATTAGAAACATGTTCCTCCAAGGAAACCCCTGTAACTACAATATCGTCTAGCAGGTTTACAGCACCTTTGCAACCCTGCAGTACTTTCTCCACTTCTCTCTGAAACAATTTGCATGCAGGTTTAGTCCCAAAAGGTAATCTATTTACTTTAAAAATCCCTTTGTGGGTGCTCCATGCCAGCATTAAACTAGCTGCTTCATCCACCTCTAATTGATTATATGCAGCTAAAAATCAAGCTTTGAATACAACTTTCCCCCTTTCAATTCCTGAAATATTTCATCGGCCCGGGGAATAGGATATAACACATCCTCCAAAAATGGATTTAAAGTGACCTTATAGTCAGCACAGACATGCAATTTGCCATTCAACTTTAAAATTGGAACAAGCGGAGTTCCCCATTCACTACTTTCAACTTTTGTAATAATACCCTGCTGTTCCATTCTTTGTAACTCCCCTTCCACTTCTTTATGGAAAGCAAACGGAATATCTTTATCATACTTGTACGTCCCTAACGTACCATCAAATAAATCAGAAAATTCCTTACAAATTTGATCAGCAATAATTATTAAATCATTCGAATCATCCATGTGTAAACACCGACTGTTTATTTGAAATGAAATATTTAATTTATTCATCAAATCGCGACCCATTAATGGTCGTACACCATTAGTAACAATGACAAATTCATTCTTGTGAACAATTTCATTTAACTGTACCTTTAATAAAACTTTCCCCACTGGGTGAATAATGCCTCCATCATATGTTTTCAATTTTAAAGTACAAGGTTCTAATTTCAAATTGAAATTACTTTTATAAAAATCTAATGGTAACACCGAAATTGCAGATCCTGAATCAATCTCACAATCAACAGACTTATTTTCAATAATAGCTTGTATATAAAAAGGATTAATTTTAGAATCATTATAAAAAATTCTACAAGCTCCTCACATTTAAACTCGGTACTTCCATCTAATTCCGGTTCTTGCATATGAATATTGTTGTTTTTACTTTGTTTACCTGAGCATTTGGGCGAAGTAGAAATATGCCCTTTTTTCCTACATACTTTACAAAATTTATGTCTAAACTTACAATACTTAAAACTATGGTTATCTTTACCACAAACAAAGCAAAGCAACTTCTCTTGTCGTATCTGATGAGGCGTCTTATTTCTTTCGTTTCTTAATTTGTCATCCTTTACCTGTAATTTGTAAATACCTCGGGTAGTTTGGCTTTCCATTACAGACGATTCCTTGTTTAATGCAATTTCAAACAAATCAGTTAGACTCTTCGTTTCACCTTCTTCACACAGGCGATCTAGCACCGGACCTGGATACATTCCCGTTACGAATTTATCTTTCACCTTCTCTTCAAGCATTGTACCAAATTTGCATTTCATGGCTGATTGCTTAATATGAACAAACCATGCATTGATGTTTTCACCTTTTACCTGCTTTAAGTCATAAAAAACTGTGCGTTCCCTAAAAACAGATACTTTCTTTGAAAATTGTTTCTGCATCAATGAACATAATTCCATATAATTCTTGGTTGCTGGGAGATCAGGATCACATAATTCCCTTAAAATCGCGTAACTTTGTTGTCCAATTATAGTTAATAAAACTGCAACTTTATGAGCATCATCAATATAAGGTGCTTTCCTTTCACAGAAAAGAACAGCTCCGAACAGCCCAGGGCTTTAAAGCTAATGTTCCCTTCAATTAGAGCGCCAAGCCCTGAGCCCTAAAATTACGTTTTCCCCTTACCCCTTGAGCTCCAGAATATTAGCTTTGGCGCGAAGCCACTTTCTACTTATTTGAGGTTATGATCATATAACACACAATTTTTATTAAGAAATTTATTACTAAATTATCCTTTGGCTGGCCTTGTCTATAGCATTTTATGGCTTTTAATTATTAGTATATAATACATAAATACAGACGTAGTAGTATACCGATTAACGATCCCATTTTTTAGTATTGGTTTTAAGGTATTGGATTAATAATTATCATATGAATTAGTGATTTTATGTTAACTTTAAGTTCCCCAACTTAGACACAAGTATTGCAATAATTGTTGTTGATATGTGTAAAACAATTTATAATATAATATAACAAAAATTGCTACTCATTTATGTTAATACCTATTCTAACTTGAAATGCTGCATAGTAACTATAATGGTTCGCAAATGCAAACCATCTTACTAGATTTCTTCGTAACAAGTTTTCAAATAGTAAGTATAATACTCTACTTGAATCTGGAAAATCTTCATCTAAAACAGTTTTAATATACTTGTTGCTCCATTTTCACTGATACACATTTTTGAAATTACCAAACTAATTATAATATAAAAACAATAGGAACAAATAATAAATCCATAATACATTCAGATAAACATTACTTTGTAATATTACTATAATTTTAATATAATAATTCACTATTAGGTTCAGCTTAAAAATCAGTTTCTTCAACAGCGAAAACTATACTTTCCTAACAAATTATCTTTTAAAAGTATATACATTACCTTCATTTAGAAAACTACTTTTATAGAAACGGATTCTTTTTTTCCAGTATTCAGGCTACCTTTAACCCTTTTGAAGATAAAAATGGCGGTTAAAATAATTGATTTCGCCACAAACTGTAAGAACTTAAACATACTTTGCTATAGTGCTTCTTCAGAAACGGTTTCCTTTCAGTACCAGTACGTTTCATAGATGTGAATAGTGGAAGGAAACATGAATCGAAAAGTAAATAAAGTTTATTTTAAAAACAGTGTGATTTTATTTCCAACTAAGAGAAACAAGCATCACACAATAAACCACAACAAACTTACAGGGAGTATACGTAATTGATGTTTTCACAAAAATAACTCGACATTTATTTTGTACAAGTACATACAGATGTATATATTTTACAATATTATAATCTAATGCTAAAGTGAAAACCCATAATGTATTCTCTGATTTCCAGATATGGTTTTCAGTTGCTTCTAGAAAGTTTAGTTATAAAAGCTATTCCCGATTTTTCTGTTTTAATAAATTAATAATTGTGATCATTTAGTAAACCTTGTATAACAACTTTTTCTTCTTCAGTAGGTTTTTTAAAATAACTTGTGTCTCTTTTCCTTTTCTTTTTGGTTGAAAAGAATCTAACTTGTTTGTCAATTTTTTTATGATCTGGTTCATTAATTGTTGAGGGTAATGGAAAAAATTTACTGGAATTTATATTTTCATCCATTTCTAACATACCTCTAGCAATTTTTATATGTTGGGAAATTATTTTAATTTTCTCTGAAGAAAGGTTTGTATTGTCTATATTGTTAATAATTGCAGTAGCGTCATTTTTAATTTGTTGCTGTTTCCATTCTGTAGGTGCTTTACCTTGTTTAAATGACTTAATTAGTTTTTGAGAATTATCAATGGCAGAACTTTCGTCAATGTTATAAAGTTCTGTATGTAGTAGATTCTTGTTGGTGGCAGTAGCACCATTTAAAATCAAAAATGAATATGCTTGCATATAACAGATCTTATCAAGAAATCCATGCAACTGCATTTATAACGATGTAAGCAAATATCACAGAAATTGCATTTAATATGACAGCAATTTTCCTGCAATTCTTTTTAAATATTTGATATTCTTTTCGTTGCTCATATCCTTTAGAAGGATTACATTTTCAGAATTGTAAACTATATTATAATTTGTCAATGTAACAGCAGAACGATGACATGCGTGAATCTTTGTCATGTGATGAGACGTTTTTCCTTTAACTAATTTAATTAAGCGTTCTACACATTTGTCACGCACAAAACTTAAGAGCATGTGAAGACTCTTGTCCATGCGCTTAATTTTTTTACCATCAAAATACAAATATTTTAAATTTCGATGCATATTTTCTAGATGCATGTTAGTATTTATTTTACACTCCTTCCTGTAAGCATATGCCCACTGCTTTTTCATAGAAACATAATTCTCTAAAAAACACTTCTTAAAATCATTCAGGGCAAAATCTGTTAAACATTTCAAAAGCGTTTGTAATTCTTTCTCAAAATCATCTTCATCCAATGTATACTGAACCAACTTTAAATGTTTATATAAAAATTTTCTCTTTACCTTATCAGCCACCTTACTTAAATTTTTTTGCCAACACCTATCCACATGCCATGAACAGAAAAGTTGAAACTCCAGAGCCCATAATATTTCGCCAAGCATTATAAAATGCAGGAGCCATGTCACTCATAAAACTTTACAATTTATATTCCGCATTTTTCTTTAATTTGTTTAAAGAATATTTCAAAATATAAATATCTTTTCTATTAGAATACATGCAGGCACCTGGGAAGCCTTCACCATATTCGTCTACTACCAATAACGTAGTCATTTCAAAATCGTAAGCGTTTAAGCCATGTGTACTATCAACACATATTATATATTCAGGAATATTTTCCAAAATTTGTTGCTGAGCTGGAGTTATGATTATTAAACAAAAATCATCTTTGTTAAGATTATAGCCCTCTAAATCTTGGCCTTGCTTCTTATATAAAACAATAGGGTTTAAATCTGCATCTCTGGAAAATTCATTAACCCATAATTCAACACTTGTGGCATCATCTTTATGCCTAACACCATCATTTACATGAATTTTATATGCAGTTTTAATATTATTTATATCCTTCCGAGTTAACAAATCTTTCCGTTGGACATGATTGTTTTCAGCACCAATATGTTTTCGTTCACCCATTAGAATTCTAAAATTAAAATAATCAATTTATAGGTACATATTAACAAAATAATCACTAATCGCAATAATGTATATATACGAAACCTCAATATATACTATAAGGAGTCAAAACTATTTATAAAAAATTACCTCGATGGTGGAACACCAGCCAAGAGCTTTTCTGCAACCATTTCTTTGGTGAGTTTTGGTATGCGAATATGTTGCATTGAAATAGTATGTCCATAATGTATATAATAATATTTTGCTAGTATGGAACCAGTTCCTACATCATTTTGTACAACTATTTGACTTGTACAACATTGATTAAGTTTACAGGAACCACTAATTCTTGTAATCTTAGTTTTAATTTTCGGTCTATAATTCTTCCTGTAAAGTTTTGATTAGCTAGTTTAAGATTTCAAATTAGATTTTATTTACCAGAACGATTACAATTGAAGTAAATTGTTTTAATTTCTTGTTGTAGAAAGTTGATGCTTTAAAATATTGTACTGCTTTAGTACTTTCTTCATGCATAAGCCAGGTTAAAAATTCTGGAAAAACAAAAGTATATTAAAATAATGGGTTTATGCGTATAACTATAAAAAGTAAGATAGGAAAGATTTTAAAAACCATGAATAAAAATTATGGTATAAACAGACCACCTTACAATTCGATTCCTACCATTCAATTTTAATGCCAATTCAATCACGTTCTACTCTATAATAAAGAATGTATGTCCATGTCTACTTACCTTTATAGCATGCAAATGTTAAAGCTTCCATCAAATTATTGTCCAAATTATGTGTATCATGCAGGTGCTGCCTTAAATCACTATTGTTTACAAAAGAAACATCGCATTCATTGCACTTAAAATTGTGTTGTTTTTTCATATGATATTATGTTCTTGCCTTCAAGTTTGTGCTTTTCGTGTAAATGGCGATTTAAATTACTTTGGTTGGAAAACATGTGATCGCATTTAACACAACACACAGGCATAGTTCTTAAATAAAACAAAGAATTTAATTGATAAAGGAACCCTTTCATACAGCGGCAAGAATACAATTTATCTAACCTGTGAATACTGAATACAATGTACAATACTAGCTAGTCCAAATGTCAACAAACATTTGGCAACGTCGGATTGCTCTGTGATAATCAGCCACTTGTAAAATTAATGGTTAACATGTAAAAACACCAAACTAAAACATTGGTGCCACCTATGAACTGATCTGCATAACTAAGGCGAATTTGCCGCCAATGCGGTTTATTCAAATAAGTACTACTACTTGTGAGTTTTGCTCAATATTCAAACCTATTGAAAATTAATGACTATTTTGTTGTCTGAAATAATATTTAAAAAACATTATAATGCAATTGTCATGTAAACATAATATAATGTTGGAATTAATTCAATAAATAGAATTTGAGGCAATCAAATTCAGTTATCAATTTATTCAATAGACTTGAGATGTAAGCAAAACTGACAAAGTAGAACAAACAACCATAATAATTGAAGTTTTCATTGGGGGTTTTTCCTTGGAAAATGATGAGTGGAGGACTCCAAATTGAAACCTTGTAAAACATCTCAAGTCGCACAGAATGGAATTGACTTAAATCCATTATATATAGCATAACGATCAGTGATACGGAAACTTAAGACCTTAAATACATGGCCAGAGTTCCCTTAAACATCAGATGGTGGATTTTTTGTGGTATTTTTGCAGTCGTAAATGAACAACTTACTCTTCTAACACTTGCACCAACTCTTGAAGACATTCATTAATAAAATAAGTCAACAGAAATTATTTACTAAGCTAGTAAAAAATATTAATACAATATAACAATTTCATACACCATTAAATATCTAAACGCTTATAAAGCAAGCCCTACAAAATTATATATCATTTACAATTACTATATCACTATAATTTATGTAACATACATGCAAAACTTCAAGTAACCCGCTTGCTGTTTAGTATTAAACTAACTTGAACATAGATCTGATATTAGGTTCACAAACTTCAATCACTGACCACCAACATTTTGATAATAAGAAATTAGATAACAATAAATGGTAAATCTTGGGTGAATAAGTTGACATATATCATCTCTAGTTGTTCCGAGGCATGACCTGTATAAAATTTTGATGAGTAGTATTTTTACGATTAATATTGCAATTTATATTTTCTCACGCGTTATCTGAAGAAAATATTGTTTCTACCGGCATTATGTAGTGGCTGAATTTGATATGTCATTTATTTCCAAGGTTTAAACCTAATGCAGGTTATTTACTTCGACTAACAGGCAATGAACTTAACCTTTTGTAGCTAACGTGTGGTCTCCGAGACTGACAAACAAGAACAACCAAATACCACTAATGCAGCAAGCTCTGGGTGTCATGCCCTTTAGTACTTTTCTAATTCATGCTTTTACATCAAGTGTGCAAGTTCGAATAACACGAACATCGAAATTTTGAAAAATAATTTAAGGGCTAATTTAGATAACTTAAATAATTCAAACGTGGCAACTGAACAAACAAATTATCAATTGCTAAAATTACATTTAGATTCCATTCCCCCTTACGATTGAACCCTCATATCTTGACAATATTTATCAAAAATTGTGAGAATGTAATTAAGGTATTCACAAGCCAAACTAATATTCAATTTTAAGAATTTCTTACTTAGGGCTATTATAGGCAAATTGATAGGTGGAGGTCAGATATTAATAGGTTCATGCATAGAGTTAAAGTATTGGGACGAAATCAAAAACGTATTAAATTTATGTTTTGGAGATCAGCGCAATATAGATTGTCTTATTCAAGATTTAATTAGTTTAAGACCAAACAAACATGAGACACCATATAATTTTGGAATGTGTTGCCAAGACGCAAGAAGTTTAATAATCGCAAAATTAAATTTATTGACCATTTCAGCCGAAGAGCGTACTATTAGACTTAAAAGTTATGATGACCTTGCACTTGAAACATATATTCGCGGTTTACCGGTAACCATTCGATCGAATGTTTAGACTATGTAACCCTAGTAGTTTAGAGTAAGCTATGGGATTAGTTATCGAAGAAGAAAATTTCTTATATTCAACACATAGAAATACTAACTTAAATTCAAATTTCAGATCTATTTCAAGAATGATGCCTAGTAGATATCTAAATCACTCTAACATTCCATTCAGACAAAGCTTTCACAATTTCAATTATAGATACCCAAATACATCTCAATACATCCAACCTTCATATTCGCAATTTCAAATGCAAAAGCCTCATTTTCAAAACATAAACAGATTTTACACCCCATTAGACCATCAGAGAACATATAATCCAAGTTCCCATTTTAATAACAGGTTTGAGATGCAAAACACACCATTTAATAACAAACACAATTGTACAAATTCATCCAAAGATCTGCTCAAGTTTGCCCAAATAACACATCCAATTTTAATAAAGATGAGCCGATGGAACATCTTCCAGAAATACAACTATTAAACATCAGTTTCAATCTCAAAGGTTATACAATCAAAATATAAATAGTTCAAATTGCAATGGCCCTTATTTTATAGTACGTGAGAATAATGTAGATACTTTAAACTGTAATGCTTAATTATGATAGCAATGGTCCCGTCCATTCCTTGGAAATAAATGTCATATCAAATTCAGCCACTACATAATGCCGGTAGAAACAATATTCAGTCTTCCGATAACATGTGTGAAAATATAAATTGCAATGTTAATCGTAAAAATACTACTCATCAAAATTTTATACAGGTCATGCCTCGGAACAACGAGAGATGATATATGTCAACTCATTCACCCAAGATTTACCATTTATTGTTATTCCCGAAATTAATGCTAGATTTTTAATCGATACTGATAGTACTCTTAGTTTAATCGATCCTGAAATAGCACGTTAGTTTTATGCAAATTTCATTTACCCAGTCTTTAAATATTCATCCGCACATAACATAACTTATCATAATGAAGTAGCAAGTATATCAGTTTTTCAAATTTTTAAAGTGAAGGATTATTACAAATTTTTTCTCAAATAACCCCACATGCAACTATTCCTATTATTTTAAATTTCGAACCAGAAATGCAAAATAACCAATTCACAAGTTATTCGATAATTTAACCAAGCGTTGCAGACAAATCATAAAAATCCCAGTACAAATACATAATGGAATTGGAATATTAAACCTCACAAATTTTGGAAATGGATTTGAAACAGAAAAGTTTTGGTTTAATGTTGTCGAAAATTTTGCGACTATTGTAGTCACAAACATTAATGAATATCCCGTAAAATTTCTATTTTTCAAACCTCTCGAAATCGAATCTATAAACATTTTGATGTAAATTTTATAGAAAATTTGGAAACAAACCTAGAAATAACCGAACCATATGACGATAAATTAAAAAGAAATTTGAAAGATCTTCGACTTGCAATAAGGAAGAACAAGACGCTATAAGGAAATTGTGTTTAGAATTCCATGATATTTTTTATTGTGAAGGAATTCCCCTCAGTTCAACATAAGATAAATTTGAAAAACGATTCCCCAATTTTTACAAAATCATATGGCCTCCCAGAAATTCACCGTAATGAAGCTAAATCACAAATAAAAAAAATGATAGATCAGGGCATAATTGAATATAGTGTTTCACTTTGGTCTTCCCCAATTTCGATAGTAGAGAAAAAGGTTGACGCATCTGGTAAACGTAAATGGCGACTTGTAGTAGATTATAGAAAATTAAATTCCGAAACAATTCCTGACAAATACCCATTACCTAATATTAATGAGATTTTAGACAGGTTAGGCCGGGCAAATTATTTCACGACCCCAGATTTGGCCAGTGGGTTTTTTCAAATTCAGATGGATCCCCAAGACGTACAGAAAACAGCATTTAATACCTCGCTGGGACATTTTTAATTGAAAAAGATGCCTATGGGCTTAATTAATGCCCCTTTGACATTTCAACACGTGATGGATAGAGTTTTATGCGGACTGACGGATCAATCGTGTATAATATACCTTGACTATTGTCTTGTCTTCAGCTCATACCTTCAAGAACACAAAAAATAGAAAGAAGCTTTTGAAAGATTCAGACAACATAATTTAAAAATACACATATCAGAATTCTTACAAAAAAACCATAATGTATTTAAGACACGTAATTACCCCTACAGGAGTAAAACCAAACCCAGACAAAATAACAGCCATAAAAAAATGTTCTTTACCACAAACATTGACTGAAATCAAAAGTTTCTTTCGACTATTAGATTACTATAGACGTTTCATAAGACTTTGCCAAAATTACAAAACCCCTGACGAAATGCTTAAAGAAGAATGCCAAAGTAATACACAACAAAGATTTTCTAGACAGCTTTAGAACTTGTAAAGAAATTTTAACCAACAGTCCCGTTTCAGTATTCCGACTTTAGTAAAAAGTTTATTTTGACAACAGACGGGAGCAACTACGCGATTGGAGCAATATTATCACAAGGAACTGTACCCAATGACTGAACAATAACATATGCATCTAGGACACTCAATGAAACTGAAACAAAATATTCAACGATCGAAAAGGAACTGCTTGCAATTGTTTGGACATGCAAACGTTTTCGACCATATTTATTTGGCCAAAAGCTTTATATATATATATATATATATATATATATATATATATATATATATATATATATATATATTATTCTACCCTACTTTGGGCTTCAACCTATATTATGTGTCCACTTTCCCTTTTACTATTATTAAATCTCGCTACTTGTCAGTTACTCACTCTTTATTTTATAAATTTTTAAAATGTGCACACCTAATGCACGCCCCGTACTTGCAACGTTTGGTTGGTTCTTTAATTAATTATTTATTGCGATGCCTCGACTATTTAAGCTCTTAATCTCAGGGTGTTCAACTACTTATAGTGGGTTCCGTTATAAGTAGATGTGCTAAGTCCAACCAAAGTGCACTCTTTTGTTTTACTACTAAAATTGATACTCTACTTTTGTATATGCCAAAATTTCTAATAAGATCAAAGTTGCTTTGTGCCAAATTAAATTACTACCAAAATTGTATGACTATTTTTGACGTATTAAAATATATTTCAACACTCACCTGGTCTATACTCCGTTGATGCCGTTCTGACTGCTGGCTCAAAATCCTTATCGCCGTATGCGTCTTCACACTGATGTTCTTGAATTTCCGTGCCGCCTCCAGGTGTCCTTGAATTTTAACTGCTCCCCAATACCTGAAATGATTAACCCAAATTTAGAATTTAGAAAAATCAGTGCTACAACTTCCTCTGTGCTAATCTCCGCTTCGAATCCTTGTTTTCTCTATAAATCCGTCCGCTTCTCCGTATCTAATCCCAATCTACTCGTTCCTGTATCTTTCTGCTCGATGCTCCTGCTACCTATAAACCGCTCTCCAATATCCAACTTTTTTTCTATGTATATCCACTCTCGATGTCCTTCTACCTTTAAACCGCACTCCAATATCCAACTTCTTTCTATGTATATCCACTCTCGATGTCCTTCTACCTTTAAACCGCTTTCCAATATCCAACTTCTTTTCTATGTATAACCACTCTCGATGTCCTGCTACCTTTAAACCACTCTCCAAATCCAATAATTTTCCGTCGCACAATCCCTACTATTCACTTTATACTTCCGATGCTTGTTTCTTTACCACTTTATTCAATTGAAACTCCTTTTAAAACAACTACTTTTATTTTCTTTTAAATATCTTGTTACAAATTAGCACAGTTAGTAAAACACGTCTTTTTACAAAATTGGTTCGAAAATAATCTGCCTTGTTTACTCTCTAAGGCGACCATGTTAACTCTCTTAGCCTACTACATCTCAAAGTTCATAACAAATAACTACGTTCGTGTCGCACATACCATAAGTTCATGTCTTTTATACAATTTCATAATCACATTAAATTCTAATATATGTCCTAAATCTTTACATTCCACCAATCATATTTTACGTTGTTATAACTAATAATTTTGAGTTTACAAATATTGTCCAAAAGTTGATTCTATATAAAATGAAACCAAAATAGTTTACACTTGACCCTGGATGCATGTTGATAGTAAACATTCACAGACGCATCCGGCTTTTGGACGGCAAATGTACTTTCAAAGGCTTTTAAAATTCAAACTCGGCATAAACCCTTGAGCACTGCACATCTTACTACGTCACTTAGTCATTTTAACATTACCTTTTGGCACTTAATTTCAACTACTATATTTGAATGGTATTTTAGTATACATAAAATACGGCAAACATACATTTTTAAGTTTATGTGGTCAAATATGTGGATTATTTTTGTTTGGCATATACTACCTTGTACTAAACAACCCTTATAACTCTTAGTAGCTCCCTTAGACATTATATTGGCCCCACTGATTTTGAATGAAATTGGAAATTGCGTCGGCTTTACTCTTCCCTGGTGTGTATAATTTCTAGTTTTATTTAAAATCAAACCCCCTCTTACCTTTCTACACAAACCCCTTTTCGGATTCCTACATATTTTAATTATTCAACCCCTATTTTTAATTCTCAACATGTCTGTCTAACTATGCTACATACTAACCTACCTTATAAACTAAAACAAAACTAAACTTTCCGTCGCATGAACTATATAACAACTATTCTACTAAACCCTCTTCCTGTACAACTTTATATGGGTATAGATTTTACAAGTGAAAACGCCCACGATATTCCCCTGTCATAGTAGCTAATTCAAATGTATTTCCTTCCGCAAAAATACGCGTAATCTTGTACGGCCCTTCATAAGGAAACAACAACTTCGCGCAAATGTTCCTGTCGCGGTTCGAAGCTCTTAACCTTTTCACAACCACCATATCTCCTATTTCAAAAGTCGTCCTTTTTTTGATCCTGCTACACCTTCGCTCGATATCCCTACGCCGCATCCTTTCGATCCTACGTCTAACACTGCCCAACAACTCTGTGATGTCTTGTACCTCGACTTCTTCCCTCCATGGCCTAGCTGGTATAATCCTCCGAATCAATGTTATCGGACACGTTTTTGTAACTGAACTCGGTACACAATTCATGAAATTTTCAATCTGCGGCAGATATCTAACCCATCTATTATGGTGCTCTTGCGTTGCTAACCGTAGATATTTTATTACCTCCCGTATATATCGGTCGCATGGATTTGCTTTCGGATGCCGTATACTGCTAAATGACACCTTAATGTGCGCTCGATTTAACCCGTTCCTAAATCTTTGGTTGTTAAAATAAGTTGCGTTGTCTATCAAAATCCTTTCCATTCTCCCTACCTGGCTTCCAAATTCTTTAATCGACTGTAAAGCATGCACCGTGTTGCTTCGCCTTGCCGGAAATAATTTAACAAATTTTGAAAAAACGTCCACCATTACTAATATGTGCCGATACCCCTGTTCACTCGTAATCAGGTTGCTTAAGTAATCAATAGCTACCAATTCCAATGGTCCGCTCACGCTCACACTCATCGGTACGTTCTGCAACACCACGTTCTTGTCCTTCCCTAAGATACAGATTTTACAATGATTTATTCTTTCTTTAACCACCGTGATATCGTTCCGTGCATAAAATGCCTCCCTGAATACCAAAAATGTTTTTCTTATGCCTATATGTCCAAAATTTAAATGAATTTCATCTATAATTTCCACAGCCGCGTCTCTGGATACCACTACCAGCTCTGCCTCACTTATTCTTTTTACTACGAACTGCCCTACGATGGTAAATCCACGGTACTCCTCCACATTTTCGCTTGTTAATCTCTCGCGGATCGAGCTCACCTCACTGTGCCTTTGCGTTTCCATAAGCTTGGCGTTTGTCCACCGACCAACATCCCTGAACTCCTGCAAAGCAACTAAACAATCCTTCACGTCTTTATTCTCTTCCACCTGCGGTCTGCTTAGAAAATCCGCCGTCACATTCTCCTTGCCTGGTTTGTGCTTGATTTCAAAATCGTATTCCTGTAATACTAACGCCCATCTGTACAACCTGCTGTTTAGAAACTCCTTTTTCTTCATAAATGTTACCACTGTGTTGTCGGATTCTATTAAAAATTTGTTACCTAGCAGATAAAAACGCAACTTTTTCACTGCATATACTATAGCCAACATTTCCTTCTCTGCCGTTGCATATCTGGTTTCGCAGTCTTTTAATACCCTCGAAATAAATACAATTGGTACCTCAGCTCCGTCCTGGATCTGCACCAACTCAGCCCCTATCGCATATTTCGACGCATCCGTTCTTAAAATAAATTCGTCTTTGAAATTTGGATATTTTAATGACAACTCTTTATAAAACGCACTTTTCAAATCCTGGAACGCCTTCTCTCGATCAGCAGTCCATTTCCATCTTTCATTTTTCTTCAATAAACTCACCAACGGCACACACAACTCGGAATATCGCGGTATAAATCGTTTATAATAATTTAGAACCCCTAAAAATCCTCGCAATCCTCTCACATTCTTTGGTTGAGCAATATTTTTCAACTCGTCCAACCTTTTATTACAAATTTTCATCCCATTCTCACTGATTTCGAACCCTAAATATGTAACTTTGTTCTTGAACAACTCGCATTTCTCCACGTTTAACTTCAAACCCCCTTCGTCCAGCCTCTGGATCACCTTTTCTAAATGCTCCAGGTGTTCTTGTTCGTTCCTTGAAAAAATCAACAAATCATTCACATAGTGCGAACAGAAACATTCATACTCGTTAAACAGCTTCTGCATGGCCCTTACAAGTGCTGCGGAAGAACTACTTAACCCAAACGGAACTGCAGAAAACATGTAAATCTCTCCTTCAATACTAAACCCTGTAAACTTCTTACTGTCTTCATGCAACGGAATTAACCAAAATGAATTTTTTAAATCTAATTTACTGAAAAACTTCATCTCGTACACTTTGTACAACAAATTATCCAACCCCTGCGGTTGTTCATACTGCGGTTTCGTAATCGAATTCAACTTCCTCGCATCCAAACAAATCCTTATATCCCTTTTATTGGGTTTAGGAACAATAACTACCGGGTTCACATATTGAGTTTTCGCTGGTTCTATTATTCCATCTCGTAACATCTTGTTAATCTCGGCTTTAACCCTATTTCTAATAGCAAACGGAATTGGATACACCTTTGTATTAAACCCGTTGTCTTCCGTGACCTCTAACTTATGCATATATCGCCTCGCCAATCTTGGCTCTTCATTAAATAACCCTACATATTTATTAAATAATTCTTCTAGCTTCGCCTTTATCTCAATACTCACTTTTCCAATCTGTTCATCCTTAATTAATCTCACAAACATATTACATAATCGTACTTTAACCTGTCTATAATCACTTGTCCTATCCATTCCTAATCCCGACTTATCTATATTATTTCCATTCCTATTTTCCTCACTAACCGTAGACACCATCCATAACTTATCTTTATCAAATATTCGAATCGACCTATCCTTACCATCTATATTCACTCCAAAATCCTCTATAAAATCCATTCCTAATATGAAATCTAGCTGCAACCCCTTTGTAATTAAAAATTCTGCCTCTCCTGCATTTTTATCCCCTACAAATATCGGTACACGGATGATCCTATAAATCGTAGTTAACTTTTTATTCATAGCCGACCATAAATTAACCCCATTAATCGCTTCTATTCTTCCTTTTAAAAAATCAGCATGTTTTATCACCACCCTCTCATCTACCAGCGACAACTGTGAACCACTATCAACTAAAGCAACATATAAACACTCATTTAAACTAATATTAATGAACAAAAGGTTCTTTTTATTCAAATTATAATTATTTAACAATAAGTCTTTTAATCTATAAACCACGTCGACCTTTAATCCTATACATTCGTTCTTCCAAAATTTTGCGGTTTTTTTTTTCTGAGGGTGCCTCGTGTATCTGCACCACTTCAATTTGATCCGTGTCCTGAGTCCTTGCGCTGGTCGTTATGTGGTGGACATTCGCGTCCCTGTCCGTCCGGCTATATCCGTTCTGTGTACCGCCCCCTGTATTTCGACCGTCATCCGCGTTGTCGTCGCGCTGGTACCTGTTTTGTCTTTGTAAGTCGTTCTCCCGGTGTTCCCTATTGTAGTATGGTCTCCTGTTTCCGTCGTGTCCCCAGTGATTTCGGTGTCCGTGGTTAAAATAGTCCTGTCGGTAGCTGGGTCGATGTTCGTGATGGAAATTGTCCTGTCTATGGTTGGGTCGCTGTTCGTGGTACGTATGTCGTCGGTTGTCTTCCCTATAACCCCGGTTTTGATCCCAATGACTAGTCCGTGTTTTTGCCTCCAGTGCCGTTGCTAAATCGAAGTTTGTCATGACGCCTAAAAATTTCCGTAGTGTTTTTACATTTAGTACCACTTGTCCTGTGAGTAGTAATACCGTGTCGTCCGCGCCCAATTTCGGTGTCAAGTGCTGTGTCTGTCCCTGCAATTGTACCAGTGTATTTTCAGTCTCGTCGTCTACGCGGTCTTCGTTGTCTTGTAGCTTAGTCCTGCGTTCGTCCTTTGTCCGCGACTCTGCAAATTGGTCTGTTAATTCCGTGTGTAGTTCCGCGTGTGAGGTCTTAACATCTGTCCGGGACTGTTCGGTTTTGTCTGTTAGGTCCGTTTGTAGTTCTGTATGTGTTTCTGCAGTCTGGTCTGTTAACTCCGTTTGTTTCTCCGTGTGTGATGTCTTTACCTCTGTCCGCGACTGTTCAGTTTTGTATGTTACGTCCGTTTGTAGTTCCGTGTGTGACTCTGTAATTGTGTCAGTCAAACCTGTTTTTAGTTCCGTGCGTGTCGTCTTAATCTCTGTCCGCCATCCGTCAATTAGGTTCATTATTTCCGTGTGTGCTTCTTTTCGTTCCTTCTGTGAAGTTTCAAATTTTTTCGATAGTTCCGCCTTCAGTTCCGTGTTTGAAGTTTCAAATTTGTTCGTTAAATTTGTATTTGACTGTTCAACTTTTTCGTGCAAACTCATTATGAGTCGTATTAGGTCCTGGGTTCCGGCGGTTTCTGCAACTCTTACCTCCGGTGCCGTCGCCTGGTCCGTGTCCATGTCTAACGCCTCCGGGTCTGTCTGCCTCGCCTCCGTCTCCTGGATGTCTCCCCCTGCGTCTAGCTCTATGTCCTGTGTCCTAAGTTCATCGTTTAGTGTCGTGATTTCTGCTTCAATTCCGTATATCAGTCCCGATCTCGTAATCCGATTCATTGCTGGGTCCGTCATCTCTGCAGGATATTTTTGAACTCGTATGCCTGAAAATATCTAACTACGGGCCACACCTAATCTCAGGCTCCCGTATCCTACTACTATTTCTGTCTAATTTCAACTCAGTCTAGCCTTTTTTCAGCCCCACGTTGGGTTTGCCACCTATATTCTACCCTACTTTGGGCTTCAACCTATATTATGTGTCCACTTTCCTTTTTACTATTATTAAATCTCGCTACTTGTCAGTTACTCACTCTTTATTTTATAAATTTTTAAAATGTGCACACCTAATGCACGCCCCGTACTTGCAACGTTTGGTTGGTTCTTTAATTAATTATTTATTGCAATGCCTCGACTATTTAAGCTCTTAATCTCAGGGTGTTCAACTACTTATAGTGGGTTCCGTTATAAGTAGATGTGCTAAGTCCAACCAAAGTGCACTCTTTTGTTTTACTACTAAAATTGATACTCTACTTTTGTATATGCCAAAATTTCTAATAAGATCAAAGTTGCTTTGTGCCAAATTAAATTACTACCAAAATTGTATGACTATTTTTGACGTATTAAAATATATTTCAACACTCACCTGGTCTATACTCCGTTGATGCCGTTCTGACTGCTGGCTCAAAATCCTTATCGCCGTATGCGTCTTCACACTGATGTTCTTGAATTTCCGTGCCGCCTCCAGGTGTCCTTGAATTTTAACTGCTCCCCAATACCTGAAATGATTAACCCAAATTTAGAATTTAGAAAATCAGTGCTACAACTTCCTCTGTGCTAATCTCCGCTTCGAATCCTTGTTTTCTATAAATCCGTCCGCTTCTCCGTATCTAATCCCAATCTACTCGTTCCTGTATCTTTCTGCTCGATGCTCCTGCTACCTATAAACCGCTCTCCAATATCCAACTTTTTTCTATGTATATCCACTCTCGATGTCCTTCTACCTTTAAACCGCACTCAATATCCAACTTCTTTCTATGTATATCCACTCTCGATGTCCTTCTACCTTTAAACCGCTTTCCAATATCCAACTTCTTTTCTATGTATAACCACTCTCGATGTCCTGCTACCTTTAAACCACTCTCCAAATCCAATAATTTTCCGTCGCACAATCCCTACTATTCACTTTATACTTCCGATGCTTGTTTCTTTACCACTTTATTCAATTGAAACTCCTTTTAAAACAACTACTTTTATTTTCTTTTAAATATCTTGTTACAAATTAGCACAGTTAGTAAAACACGTCTTTTACAAAATTGGTTCGAAAATAATCTGCCTTGTTTACTCTCTAAGGCGACCATGTTAACTCTCTTAGCCTACTACATCTCAAAGTTCATAACAAATAACTACGTTCGTGTCGCACATACCATAAGTTCATGTCTTTTATACAATTTCATAATCACATTAAATTCTAATATATGTCCTAAATCTTTACATTCCACCAATCATATTTTACGTTGTTATAACTAATAATTTTGAGTTTACAAATATTGTCCAAAAGTTGATTCTATATAAAATGAAACCAAAATAGTTTACACTTGACCCTGGATGCATGTTGATAGTAAACATTCACAGACGCATCCGGCTTTTGGACGGCAAATGTACTTTCAAAGGCTTTTAAAATTCAAACTCGGCATAAACCCTTGAGCACTGCACATCTTACTACGTCACTTAGTCATTTTAACATTACCTTTTGGCACTTAATTTCAACTACTATATTTGAATGGTATTTTAGTATACATAAAATACGGCAAACATACATTTTTAAGTTTATGTGGTCAAATATGTGGATTATTTTTGTTTGGCATATACTACCTTGTACTAAACAACCCTTATAACTCTTAGTAGCTCCCTTAGACATTATATATATATATATATATATATATATATATATATATATATATATTGCGGTGTTTACGTCAAAATCCGGGAATTCCGGATTTCGAATCGTGGCCCACGGATTGTGCGTCAAAGAATGCTGTGAAACCTACAAAAAGCTATTAACTTAACTGGTCCGTTGACTTTCTTTGACGTTCATCGCCTCGGCTGCTCCCCTAGATAAACCATCATCCTCATTCATAAAAAAAAAAACACATTCCTACCACAAACATCAACGTTAACTCTATTTACATCAATATTCACAATACATTAAAATTTCAAAATTAAAATTCAGCATAATTTCAGTATCAGAAAATTTCCAGATTAACTCTGTTATCATTTTAATGTGCATCCAGAATTAAAGTACTTGTAGGATGCCTACTAATTACTATAACAATATATGCAGACCTGAGTCTGAGTACAAAGGGAGCATCTTCCACCCCTTTACGTTAATTAATTAACCAGGTTCGTCTAATTGAGCTCAAAGACATACCCAAATTTTCATCATAATCCAGAACATAAATACTAAATACCCTTTTCTACTTAAACAAGAAAATGCCACCTTAAAATTAAAAATTTGTTGTTAGTACAATTTCACTACTGTCCATTTTAAGTAAATAAATTATAAAGTTATTCAACACACACCAAACATCAAAGTTCGAACAAAATAGTATAATTTACCTGAAGGTTACTGCACTCGTAGCTTCAATGTACATCGTCCCTTTTGTTAATCACACCATTCCAACTGGGTTATATTTACGGCTTCTGATTCTTAACGCTTTTAAAATTTACACCACCACCATTCATCTAAAGTTGTTTCAGGGCTTTTCCGGAACTCATCTGTGTATATCTGACCCTTGTTTTGTGGATCCAGACACGTTTATGAACCATTTAATTATTAACACCCCCGAAAAATAGCAAAGAAATTCATACTTTTTTCACAAATATACGCCAAAACTGCCTACTTTTGTGTATTCATTAGTCGTTGCAAATTTTACTAATTGGTACAGTGATACTAAACTTTATTACCTTGTATCTTCTTTTCTAAGTGCACTAAATTACATTCATTGTGGCACGTAAAGAACAAACTGTTTTAAATCACCAAAATATACGAGCAAACTGTTTAAATTATTCTATCAAACTCGGAAAACTAAAAAGCACTATTTAACGCATTGAATCAAGTCGAAAATCTAAGAGAGCTTGTTCATATTCACCTGGGTATATATAGCGATTAGCCTGTCTGTCGGTCTTGTCCCCAAAACGGACAATTCTTCAGAATTTCGCATGCTAGGTTCCCATTCCGCAGCCCGGCATGCGATTTTTACGAAATTTGCACTCGCCCCAGTTAAATCTCAGAAATTTCGACACGGCTCGCAACGTCTGGAAATAACTAATTAAATTTTATACAGAAATGTTATTTTTACCTCTCAAGTTTGCCTTTTACTTTCAACCAATCGCAACCCAGTGACGTTGCTCCACTCACGCCTTTTACTATATGTGTCTCGGTCTTGCGCATATTATCTGTCTCTATCTACCCTGTTCTTATTGGTGCAAATTGATATTCTTTATTATCGATTATTTCAGTCCATGTGGACTGTGAAATAACCCACCTTTAGCATTTCCCGTAACTATTAAGCTACGGTTTCTCCAAGATTCTCTGTAACCATTAATTATCTGCAAAATTTACGCAGAATGAGCTTTTTTAAAAATACACAAGTGTTCAAACATAATACTTCTAAATAACACTTCTACGATTTGCATTTTATTGGGTTTTTACAAGTTTTGATGCGTATTATATGTTCCTACTGGTTCAATTAACTTCAATTAAAATTAATACCCTTTAATTTTTAGTGACTCCTAATCAAATATTAATTATTATCTGTACATTTTGTTTAATACCTGTTACTTAAAATTGAGTTAATTAATATAAATTTTGCACGTAATTTCTATTTGTTTCTTTACTAGGAATAATTAAATTACACGTAGAGCTTTTTGATACTGCTTCCTTTTTTTTATAGCAAGCGTCTTGTACATAATTTAACTCCCTTATTTTTAATGAAACGAATGAATTTTTATGCTTCCGGTTTTTTAATAACGCGTACCTTTTCCCAAAGCTTCTACACGGTGATTAAAATTATTTGATGTGATTATTTAATTTTCTACCCTGGTCTAAATATGAGTATTTTCCCCCTATTTGAATACAAATAATCCCACTTATTTGAATTCAAATATAAAATATTTAAACCGCAAACAAAATTTACAAAAAAATTGCCTATCTCTCTCTACCCTTATCTATCTCTCTTACCTAACTTATATCCAATCCAAAGAAAAATATTTACACCTATCCTATATCCCTATCTTATTCCTAACTCTCACCTAATTCTATAAACTGAAATTATCCCTAACTTCATCCTACTTATCCATCTAATCCTATACATCCTATATACCTATCCTATTCCTAACCTTTTAACTAATCTTCACTATACTTTACTTCCCCCTACCTAATCCTATATACCTATCCTATTCTTATTCTATTCCTAACTCCCCACTAATCTTATAAGAAATATCTACACTTAACCTATCTTATTTTCTTCCTACATTTACTCTTTATTCTCATCCTAAACCTATTCCTAATTATCTCCCATATTTATCCTATACTTAGCTTTATTTTCTATAAACACCTACTTCTACTCTTCTATTCTATATCTATACTAAAATTCACCTATCTCTATCCTTTGTTCATCAAGTTATTTAAATCTAACTCTCTTCTTGACCCTCCAAGTCTTTCTTCTCACCATCCTAATACTCTTCATCCCTATTTCTCCTCCTTTTATATCTATACTTATCATCCTTATTTCTATACTTATCATCCCTATTATCTCACATACAATAAACTTATCCCTAATATCCTGACTCTTAAATATTACTTCTTCTTCAATCCCTACACTTGTCTGTTTCTTATTTATCATTGTTTCCTTTTCTGCCGACAAACCAAACGATACTACCTTAACATTCTCGATTTTTCTCTCTACGGAAAATCCTATGTACCTTCTAGACTCCTTGTGTAATGGAATCAGCCAGAATGAATTCCTTAAATCTACTTTATTAAAAATAAACTTGCCACTTAATCTCGTCAAAAGTGTGTCCCTGGATGGTGGACAATGGAATTGCGGTTTGGTCCGTTGATTAATTTTTCGTGCCTCTTTATTTAATTCTGCCTTCACCTGCTCCCGATATGCTGCTGTTGCTTCTACCCCCACTAATTCTGCATGTTTTTGTACTAAAGCTTGAACCTCTACTATCCTATCCTCTGGACATCTTATTGTGTTGATCTGTTTACCTTCATCATCCTCTACCTCTACTACATTAATACTCAACCCCGTGTCATCCTCTGTGACTTCATAACTGCCCTTCCATGGCACTACCCTATCCTTAATTCTTATTACCTTCCTTTCCATATCTATCACAACCCCTAACTTCATCATACAGTCAACACCTAAAATACTCTGAAACTTCAGTCCAGGTACAATTACAAACTCCTGTTCACAGCTTAAACCTCCTATATCTATCCTAAGCACCACAACACTATTTACTACAGCAAACTTCTTTTTATTTGGAGCTACTAAATGACTACGCTTTATAGGCATAATTCTATCACAAACCTTATCCCTAATTTTGCTGACGAATTCCTCCGATATTAAACTCGCCTCTGCCCCTGTATCGAGTAATACTTCTACATTATTCTCAAAAATTTCTATATTATTAATTGGCAAACATAATTTTTCGTCAGTTTCTGGCTCTACTTCCTCCTCAATTTTGAAAAATTCACGTGGATGTTCATATACATTTACACTGAAATCTAGTGGTCTGTCGCGTTCTAAAAATCCTGTCCAGGTCTGTTTTCCCTACTCGGTCCTGGTCTAGCCGTCACCTCAGCGTATGTCCTAGGCGTTTCCACTCGTTCCGTGTCTGTATTAGCAGTCCCCCTCATGTCCGGTGAACTATTCCTTCTGGTAGGTTCCGGTCTCGGTGCAGGTCCCCTTCCTAAACTATTACTCCTAACGTATGGTCGTCTCTGTTCCCAATTCTGTCGCTGGTATCCGTAACTATTCCCCCTTCTAGCATAGTTGTCCCGTCTATTGTCAAACCTAACTGTGTTGATCGGTCTTTCCCTATTATCCCGAGGTCGTCCACTACTTACGTCGTCGTACCTCTGTAGGTATTCTAAAAACATTTCTCTGTCCACTATGTTCTGTAGTGCTACGTGTTGTCTTACTTCTACCTCGAAGTGTCGTGATAAATACTTGATAATTTGTCGGTCCGTCAGTGGTGGGTTCAGTTGCTTTGCTATGCTATACTTGCGTATAGCATATTGCTCCCTACTTCCTGAAAATTCTCCCTTAAATTTCCCTGTGATTAAGTCGTCTCGTACCTGGTCTTGTCTGTGGTCACTCCAGTAGTGCTTTAAAAATCTGTCTTCAAAGTCCGTGTAGGTGTCTATGTCCTGTCCTACTAAATTGTACCATGCTTCCGCGTTGTCTTTCAATAAAGCCTTTATCGTATTCAGTTTAGTCTGTTCGTCAAATAAATTTCCCACTAGATTTCTTACACTATTAATAAAATTTGTGGATTTATCCTGTTATCGCCATAAAACTTCATGTGTTGGTCCAATGATACTCCACCTGTAGAAAATCTGGGACCATCCCCCGTTAAATTTGACATGTTGTATTTGATACTACTAACTTCGCGTTCTACCCTGCCTAACTGATCCCTACATGAGTCCGTTACTTCAGTCATTTTTACATTAATCTCTTCTTCACAAAAAATGCGTACTTCGGACCTTAAATGTCCCATTTCCTGTCGAAGACCTGTAATATCACGCTCATTTTTTTCAACCCTATTTTCTACTTCCCCCAGTTTCACGGTAAGACTATCTTTAAATTCTGTAAATTCTTTAGTATTTTGTTCAATTTTCCCGCTTATCTGCTCTAATTTTTGGTTGGACTCCTCCCTCGCTCTATTCGATTCTTCTCTAGCTCTATTAGATTCTTCCCTAGCTAATCGCATTTCCTCTAACATTCTCATCATTAACTCATTTCCTTGATCCCCTGATTCCGTCCTCGACTGATCTCTACTGCCTCCAGCTTCTTCCATTTTAGAATTTTTCTCACACAATGCACTATCGTCACTTCCAATTTCCACTCCTTGACTCCTTAACCACTCTTTTCTCTGCATACGTTCTAATCACTCTCACACACTCTAAAATACTCTTAAATTTATACACACACAGAAACTCTCTCTCTCAGATCGCCAGTTTCCTGGAATAAAATCACAAAAATTTTATTTGGAACTCGAGCCTCACTTTTGGGTCGCCAAAGAATGCGGTGTTTCCGCCAAAATCTGGGAACTCCGGATTTCGAATCGTGGCCCACGGATTGTGCGTCAAAGAATGCTGTGAAACCTACAAAAAGCTATTAACTTAACTGGTCCGTTGACTTTCTTTGACGTTCATCGCCTCGGCTGCTCCCCTAGATAAACCTTCATCCTCATTCATAAAAAAAAACAAACACATTCCTACCACAAACATCAACGTTAACTCTATTTACATCAATATTCACAATACATTAAAATTTCAAAATTAAAATTCAGCATAATTTCAGTATCAGAAAATTTCCAGATTAACTCTGTTATCATTTTAATGTGCATCCAGAATTAAAGTCCTTGTAGGATGCCTACTAATTACTATAACAATATATGCAGACCTGAGTCTGAGTACAAAGGGAGCATCTTCCACCCCTTTACGTTAATTAACCAGGTTCGTCTAATTGAGCTCAAAGACATACCCAAATTTTCGTCATAATCCAGAACATAAATACTAAATACCCCTTTCTACTTAAACAAGAAAATGTCACCTTAAAATTAAAAATTTGTTGTTAGTACAATTTCACTACTGTCCATTTTAAGTAAATAAATTATAAAGTTATTCAACACACACCAAACATCAAAGTTCGAACAAAATAGTATAATTTACCTGAAGGTTACTGCACTCGTAGCTTCAATGTACATCGTCCCTTTTGTTAATCACACCATTCCAACTGGGGTATATTTACGGCTTCTGATTCTCAACGCTTTTAAAATTTACACCACCACCATTCATCTAAAGTTGTTTCAGGGCTTTTCCGGAACTCATCTGTGTATATCTGACCCTTGTTTTGTGGATCCAGACACGTTTATGAACCATTTAATTATTAACACCCCCGAAAAATAGCAAAGAAATTCATACTTCTTTCACAAAAATACGCCAAAACTGCCTACTTTTGTGTATTCATTAGTCGTTGCAAATTTTACTAATTGGTACAGTGATACTAAACTTTATTACCTTGTATCTTCTTTTCTAAGTGCACTAAATTACATTCATTGTGGCACGTAAAGAACAAACTGTTTTAAATCACCAAAATATACGAGCAAACTGTTTAAATTATTCTATCAAACTCGGAAAACTAAAAAGCACTGTTTAACGCATTGAATCAAGTCGAAAATCTAAGAGAGCTTGTTCATATTCACCTGGGTATATATAGCGATTAGCCTGTCTGTCGGTCTTGTCCCCAAAACGGACAATTCTTCAGAATTTCGCATGCTAGGTTCCCATTCCGCAGCCCGGCATGCGATTTTTACGAAATTTGCACTCGCCCCAGTTAAATCTCAGAAATTTCGACACGGCTTGCAACGTCTGGAAATAACTAATTAAATTTTATACAGAAATGTTATTTTTACCTCTCAAGTTTGCCTTTACTTTCAACCAATCGCAACCCAGTGACGTTGCTCCACTCACGCCTTTTACTATATGTGTCTCGGTCTTGCGCATATTATCTGTCTCTATCTACCCTGTTCTTATTGGTGCAAATTGATATTCTTTATTATCGATTATTTCAGTCCATGTGGACTGTGAAATAACCACCTTTAGCATTTCCCGTAACTATTAAGCTACGGTTTCTCCAAGATTCTCTGTAACCATTAATTATTTGCAAAATTTACGCAGAATGAGCTTTTTAAAAATACACAGGTGTTCAAACATAATACTTCTAAATAACACTTCTACGATTTGCATTTTATTGGGTTTTTACAAGTTTTGATGCGTATTATATGTTCCAACTGGTTCAATTAACTTCAATTAAAATTAATACCCTTTAATTTTTAGTGACTCCTAATCAAATATTAATTATTATCTGTACATTTTGTTTAATACCTGTTACTTAAAATTGAGTTAATTAATATAAATTTTGCACGTAATTTCTATTTGTTTCTTTACTAGGAATAATTAAATTACACGTAGAGCTTTTAATACTGCTTCCTTTTTTATAGCAAGCGTCTTGTACATAATTTAACTCCTTATTTTTAATGAAACGAATGAATTTTTATGCTTCACGGTTTTTTAATAACGCGTACCTTTTCCCAAAGCTTCTACACGGTGATTAAAATTATTTGATGTGATTATTTAATTTTCTACCCTGGTCTAAATATGAGTAATATATATATATATATATATATATATATATATATATATATATTACTGATCTCTAATCTCTCTACCCTCCCTCCCTTTCTTTACTTTACTTTATTTATTCTTTATTTATACTTTTTTTTGTCGCGCCTTTTATGCAATGTGCACACCTAATGCACGCCCCGTACTTGCAACGTTTGGTTGGTTCTTTTATTAAACTGTGTATTACAATGCCTCGACTGTTTGAGCTCTTAAATCTCAGGGTGTTCACCTACTTATAGTGAGTTCTGATATAAGTAGATGTGCGATGCCCAACCAAACTGCACACTCTTCCAATTTGTCATCTACTCTGTCTACCTTTTCTTGTACCTCAGTCCTTATGTCGTCCTTTACGTTTTGCATTTGCGTGAGTAGATAGTCCTGTGTATAATTCAATTTGGCCGTCAGTTCCGCGTGTGCCGTCCTAAACTCATTCCTCAGTTCGTTGTGTGAATCTGTAAATTGGTTAGTTAAAGTCGTATGTAAAGTCGCTATTCTGTTAGTTAACCGCGTATTTGCCTCTTTTTGTTCCATCTGTGAAGTTTCAAATTTGTTCGTTAGTTCCGTCTGTGAAGTTTCAAATTTGTTCGTTAGTTCCGTCTTCAGTTCCGTGTGTGAAGTTTCAAATCTGTTCGTTAAATTTGTTTGCAAGCTCATCAAAAACCGCATTATGTCCTGGGTTCCGGCGGCTTCTGCTCCCCTTACCTCCGGTGCCGTCGCCTGGTCCGTGTCCATGTCTATCACCTCCGGCTCAGTCTGCCTCACCTCCATCTCCTGGATGTCTCCCCCTGCGTCTAGCTCTATGTCTTGTGTCCTAATTTCCTCGTTTTGTGTCATGGATTCTTCTTCAACTCCGTATATCCGTCCCGATCTCGTAATCCGTTTCATTTCCGCGTCCGTCATCTCTGCAGCCTATTTTTGAACTCCTTTTCCTGTAAATATTTAAACTACGGGCCCCACCTAATCTCGGGATCCCGTCTCCTACTACTATTTCTGTCTAGTTTCACTCAATCTAGCCCTTTTTTCCAGTCCCACGTTGGGTTTGCCACTTTTTACTGATCTCTAATCTCTCTACCCTCCCTCCCTTTCTTTACTTTACTTTATTTATTCTTTATTTATACTTTTTTTTGTCGCGCCTTTTATGCAATGTGCACACCTAATGCACGCTCCGTACTTGCAACGTTTGGTTGGTTCTTTTATTAAACTGTGTATTACAATGCCTCGACTATTTGAGCTCTTAAATCTCAGGGTGTTCACCTACTTATAGTGAGTTCTGATATAAGTAGATGTGCGATGCCCAACCAAACTGCACACTCTTTTGTTTTAGTACTAAATTTTTAAGCTACTTTTGTATATGCCAAATTTTTACTACGATCAACGTTGTCTTGTGCCAAATTAAATTACTACCAAAAATTTATGACTTTTTTGACGTTTTAAGATATTTCAGCACTCACCTGGATTATACTTCGTCCTTGGCCGCTCTAACTGCTGGCTCAAAATCCTAGTAGCCGTATGCGTCTTTACACGGTTGTACTATCTGATAGAATTTTCGTATCGCCTCCAGGTGTCGTTCTTAAAATTTAGATGCTCCCCAATATCTGAAATAATTAACCCTAATTTAGAATTTTGAATACCCAGTTATGTAACTTCCCCCGTGCTAATTCTTCTGTCCTAAATTTCTGCTTTGAATCCTCCACTACCAATTGTTGCTTTCCTAATTTCGCTCCTTGTGTTCTTCAATTAATCCGTCCGCTTTTTCGTATTTTATCCAAATCTAATCGCCGTCTTGTTTCAAATTACTCGATGCCCCGCTACAAATCTATATCCAAATCAATCTTCGTTTCTTTATCCACCCACTCGATGTCCTGCTACCTATAAATCGCTATCCAAATCAATCCCAATATCGTTCCAAACCTATTCAATTATTCGTCGCTTCGCCGTCGCACTATCACCAATCTTTACACTTTTTATTATCGTCGTCGTTGCTTATTTATCTTTCGCTGCTGCTCTTTACCCTTCTTTACTCAATCAAAACTATTCAAAATCAAACACTTTTATTAACTTTTAAAAAATCGTTACATAAATTAGCACAGTTCTATGAAAACACGTCTTTATACAAAATAATTTCGGAATAATCTCCTAATCGTACACAAATTAACGCGGTTCTATACAAAACACGTCTTTATACAAAATAAATTCGAAATAATCTCCCTTTGTTTTCTTTCCAAGACGACCATTACAATATTTCTTGCCTACTAAATCATAAAATACATAACTAAAATCGTCCAATAATATCCAAACACAACGTTTGTGTCGCACATACCATAATTCATGTCTTTTTACACTTTCATAATTCACATAAAATTCTAGTATTGGTCCTAAATATTTACAGTCCTTCAATCATTTGACGTTGTTATAACTAATAATTTTGAGCTTACAAATCTTGTCCAAAAATTGATTATATATAAATTAAAAAGCCAAATAAATCACACTTGAACCTGGATGCATGGTTGATAGTAAACATCCATAGACGCATCCGGTTTTTGGACGGCAAATGTACTTTCAATGGCCTTTAAATTCAAACTCGGTATAAACCCTTGAGCACTGTACATCTTACTACGTCATTTAGTCATTTTAATTTACCTTTTGGCACTTATGTTTCAACTACCATTTTGAATGGTACTTTAGTATATGTAAATTACGGCAAACATACCCTTTTAAATTATGTGATCAAATATATGGATTATTTTACTTGGCATTCACCCCTTTTAACACAAATCTACCCTTAGAAGCCTTGTACTTCCCCCTGACATTACATTGGCCCCACTGATTTTGAATGAAATTGGAAATTTCGTCTGTTTTTACTCTTCTCTCGGTGTGCATAAATTTCTAATTTTATTTAAAATCAAACCCCCTCCCGCATTTCTACATCTTAATTATTCAACCCCTATTTTCCTTTCTCGACATGTCTGTCTAACTACGCTATATACTAACCTACACTATAAACTAAAACAAAACTAAACTTTCCGTCGCATGAACTATATAACACACTATTCTACTAAACCCTCTTCCTGTACAACTTTATATGGGTATAGATTTTCCAAGTGAAAACGCCCACGATATTCCCCTGTCATAGTAGCTAATTCAAATGTATTTCCTTCAGCAAAAATACGTGTGATTTTATACGGCCCTTCGTAAGGAAATAACAACTTTGCGCAAATGTTCCTGTCGAGATTCGAAACTCTTAACCTTTTTACAACCACCATATCTCCTATTTCAAAAGTCGTCCTTTTTTTGACCCTGCTACACCTTCGCTCGATGTCCCTACGCTGCATCCTTTCGATTCTACGCCTAACACTACCCAACAACTCTGTGATGTCCTGCACCTCAACTTCTTCCCTCCATGGCCTAGCTGGTATAATCTTCCTAATCAATGTTATCGGACACGTTTTCGTCACTGAACTCGGTACGCAATTTATGAAATTTTCAATCTGTGGCAGATATCTAATCCATCTATTATGGTGCTCTTGCGTCGCTAACCGTAGATATTTTGTTACCTCCCGTATATATCGTTCGCATGGATTTGCTTTCGGATGCCTTATACTGCTAAATGACACCTTAATGTGCGCTCTATTTAACCCGTTTCTAAATCTTTGGTTGTTGAAATAAGTCGCATTGTCTACCAAAATCCTTTCCATTCTCTCGACCTGGCTTTCAAATTCTTTAATCGACTGTAACGCATGCACCGTGTTACTTCGTCTTGCCGGAAATAATTTAACAAATTTTGAAAAAACGTCCACCATTACCAATATGTGCCGATACCCCTGTTCACTCGTAATCAGGTTGCTTAAGTAATCGATAGCCACCAATTCTAATGGTCCGCTCACGCTCACATTCATCGGTACGTTCTGCAACACCACGTTCTTGTCTTTCCCCAAAATACAAATTTTACAACGATTAATCCTTTCTTTAACCACCGTGATATCGTTCCTTGCATAAAACGCCTCCCTGAATACCAAAAATGTTTTTCTTATGCCTATATGTCCATATTTTAAATGAATTTCATCTATAATTTCCACAGCCGCGTCTCTGGATACCACTAACAGCTCTGCATCACCTATCCTTTTTACCACAAACTGCCCTACAATGGTAAATCCCCGGTACTCCTCTACATTTTCGCTTGTCAATTTCTCGCGGATCGAGCTCACCTCACTGTGCCTCTGCGTCTCCATAAACTTGGCGTTTGTCCACCGACCAACATCCCTGAACTCCTGCAAAACAATTAAACAATCCTTCATGTTTTTATTATTCGTCTCTACCTGCGGTCTGCTTAGAAAATCCGCCGTCACATTCTCCTTTCCTGGTTTGTACTTAATTTCAAAATCGTATTCCTGTAGTACTAATGCCCATCTGTACAACCTACTGTTTAGAAACTCCTTTTTCTTCATAAATGTTACCACCGTGTTGTCGCATTCTATCAAAAATTTGTTACCTAGCAGATAAAAACGCAACTTTTTCACTGCATATACTATCGCCAACATCTCCTTCTCTGCCGTCGCATATCTGGTTTCGCAGTCTTTCAATACCCTTGAAATAAATACAATTGGTACCTCAGCTCCGTCCTGGATCTGCACCAACTCAGCCCCGATCGCATATTTCGACGCATCCGTTCTCAAAATAAATTCGTCTTTGAAATTTGGATATTTTAATGACAACTCTTTGTAAAACGCACTCTTTAAATCCTGGAACGCCTTCTCCCGTTCAGCAGTCCATTTCCATCTTTCGTTTTTCTTCAATAAACTCACCAACGGCACACACAACTCAGAATATCTCGGTATAAACCGTTTATAATAATTTAGAACCCCTAAAAATCCTCGCAATCCTCTCACATTCTTTGGTTGAGCAATATTTTTCAACTCGTCCAACCTTTTATTACAAATTTTCATCCCATGTTCACTGATTTCAAACCCTAAATACGTAACCTTGCTCTTAAACAACTCGCATTTCTCCACGTTCAGCTTCAAACCCCCTTCGTCCAGTCGTTGGATCACCTTTTCTAAATGCTCCATGTGTTCTTGCTCGTTCCTTGAAAAAATCAACAAATCATCCACATAGTGCGAACAGAAACATTCATACTCGTTAAACAGCTTCTGCATGGCCCTAACAAGTGCTGCTGAAGAACTACTTAACCCAAACGGAACTACAGAAAACATATAAATCTCCCCCTCAATGCCAAACCCCGTAAACTTCTTACTGTCTTCATGCAACGGAATCAACCAAAATGAATTTTTTAAATCTAATTTACTGAAAATCTTCATCTCATACACTTTATACAACAAATTATCCAACCCTTGTGGTTGTTCGTACTGCGGTTTCGTAATCGAATTGAACTTCCTCGCATCCAAACAAATCCTTATATCCCTTTTGTTGGGTTTAGGTACAATAACTACCGGGTTCACGTATGGAGTTTTCGCTGGTTCAATGATTCCTTCTTTTAACATTTTGTTAATCTCGGCTTTAACCCTATTTCTAATGGCAAACGGAATTGGATACACCTATGTATTAAACCCGTTGTCTTCCGTGACTTCTAACTTATGCATATATCGCCTCGCAAATCTTGGCTCTTCATTAAACAACCCTATATATTTATTAAATAATTCCCCTAGCTTCGCCTTAATCTCGATACTCACTTTTCCAATCTGTTCATCATTAATTAATCTCACAAACATATTACATAATCTCACTTCAACCCGTCTATAATTATTCTCTTTAATCATTCCTAATCCTGAACTATCTATATCATTTCCATTCCTATATTCCGAACTAACCGTAGGCACCACCCATAACTTATCTTTATCAAATATTCGAATCGACCTATCCTTACCATCTATATTCAATCCAAAATCCTCTATAAAATCCATTCCTAATATGAAATCTAGCTGCAACCCCTTTGTAATTAAAAACTCTGCATCTCCTGCCTTTTTATCCCCTACAAATATCGGTACACGGATGACCCTATAAATCGTCGTTAACTTTTTGTTCATTACCGACCATAAATTAACCCCATCAATCGCTTCTATTCTTCCTTTTAAAAAATCAGCATGTTTTATCACCACATTCTCATCTACCAGCGATAACTGTGAACCACTATCAACTAAAGCAACATATAAACAATCCCTTAAACTAATATTAATAAACAACAGGTTTTTTTTATTAAACGTATAACTATTCAACAATAAATCTTTTAAACTATAACCTACGTCGATATTTAACCCTAGACATTCGTTCTTCCAAAAATTTGCGTTTCTTTTGTCCTGACGGCGCATCGTGTATCTGCACCACCTCAATTTTATCCGTGTCCTGAGTCCTTGCGCTGGTCGTCGTGTGGTGGACGTTTGCGTCCCTGTCCGTCCGGCTGTATCCGTTCTGTGTTCCGTCTCCCGTAATCCGGCCGTCATCCGCGTTGTCGTGCTGGTACCTGTTTTGTCCTTGTAAGTCGTTCCCCCGGTGTTCCCTATTGTAGTATGGTCGTCTGTTTCCGTCGTGTCCCCAGTGATTTCGGTGTCCGTGGTTGAAATAGTCCTGTCGGTAGTTATGTCGTTGTTCGTGGTTGAAATTTTCCTGTCGGTAGTTGGGTCGATGTTCGTGGTACACATGTCGTCGGTTGTCTTCCCTATAACCCCGGTTTTGCTCCCAATAACTTGTCCGCGTTTTTGCCTCCAGTGCCGTTGCTAAATCAAAATTTCTCATGACGCCTAAAAATTCCCGCAGTGTTTTCACATTCTGTACCACGACCATCTTTGTCACTTCCGGTTCCATGTGGCCCGCAAGTAGTAAAACTATGTCGTCCTCGACCAATTTTGGTGTCAAGTGCTGTGCCTGGTTAAATTTGTCGATTGCGTATTCTTCGCGTGTCCCGTGTGTCCTACTGTAGTGTCCCGTGATCAAATTAGTCCGTATGTCCGTCTGGTGTGTGTTGCTCCAGAACTGTTCTACAAATAGTCGTCGAAATTCCGCGTACGTGTCGTACTGTCTACGTATGATGTTGTGCCACTTTTCTGCGTTCCCTGTCAACGTCGCCCCTACTATCTGTAATTTAGTCCTTTCGTTTTCCGTTTCTACGATTTCGTCCAGTCTGTCTAAAAATCCCATTGGTTGTTCCGTCCTCCGTCCTTCAAATTTAGGTAACGCGTCCCGGTTCAATTTAATGTGCTGTCCGTAGTCCAGTCCAACGCGCCTTCGTTCGAGGTCGTCCAACTTGTCCTGTATCTGTCTTACTTCATGTCCTACCCTGTTTTCTAAGACCGTAACGTTGTCTATCAGTTTTGCGTCCAGTTGTGTCTTAGTGTTCATATTTTCGTTCTGTATCGTCTCTAAAGTTTGTCCTAGATTTCTGTAGTTTGTCAAATGTCTTTCGTCACATGTTTGTATTTCTGAACTTAATGTCGAAAACCCACTGACCATAGTCTCCTCTACTGTCTCTACGCGTGTCTTAATTTCCGTTCGTAGGTCCGTTCTTGTCGCGTTCAAGTCTCCCTGCATCTGTACCCGTGTATTTTCCAGTTTGTCATCTACTCTGTCTACCTTTTCTTGTACCTCAGTCCTTATGTCGTCCTTTACGTTTTGCATTTGCGTGAGTAGATAGTCCTGTGTATAATTCAATTTGGCCGTCAGTTCCGCGTGTGCCGTCCTAAACTCATTCCTCAGTTCGTTGTGTGAATCTGTAAATTGGTTAGTTAAAGTCGTATGTAAAGTCGCTATTCTGTTAGTTAACCGCGTATTTGCCTTTTTTTGTTCCATCTGTGAAGTTTCAAATTTGTTCGTTAGTTCCGTCTGTGAAGTTTCAAATTTGTTCGTTAGTTCCGTCTTCAGTTCCGTGTGTGAAGTTTCAAATCTGTTCGTTAAATTTGTTTGCAAGCTCATCAAAAAACGCATTATGTCCTGGGTTCCGGCGGCTTCTGCTCCCCTTACCTCCGGTGCCGTCGCCAGGTCCGTGTCCATGTCTATCACCTCCGGCTCAGTCTGCCTCACCTCCATCTCCTGGATGTCTCCCCCTGCGTCTAGCTCTATGTCTTGTGTCCTAATTTCCTCGTTTTGTGTCATGGATTCTTCTTCAACTCCGTATATCCGTCCCGATCTCGTAATCCGTTTCATTTCCGCGTCCGTCATCTCTGCAGCCTATTTTTGAACTCCTTTTCCTGTAAATATTTAAACTACGGGCCCCACCTAATCTCGGGATCCCGTCTCCTACTACTATTTCTGTCTAGTTTCACTCAATCTAGCCCTTTTTTCCAGCCCCACGTTGGGTTTGCCACCTTTTACTGATCTCTAATCTCTCTACCCTCCCTCCCTTTCTTTACTTTACTTTATTTATTCTTTATTTATACTTTTTTTTGTCGCGCCTTTTATGCAATGTGCACACCTAATGCACGCTCCGTACTTGCAACGTTTGGTTGGTTCTTTTATTAAACTGTGTATTACAATGCCTCGACTATTTGAGCTCTTAAATCTCAGGGTGTTCACCTACTTATAGTGAGTTCTGATATAAGTAGATGTGCGATGCCCAACCAAACTGCACATTCTTTTGTTTTAGTACTAAATTTTTAAGCTACTTTTGTATATGCCAAATTTTTACTACGATCAACGTTGTCTTGTGCCAAATTAAATTACTACCAAAAATTTATGACTTTTTTGACGTTTTAAGATATTTCAGCACTCACCTGGATTATACTTCGTCCTTGGCCGCTCTAACTGCTGGCTCAAAATCCTAGTAGCCGTATGCGTCTTTACACGGTTGTACTATCTGATAGAATTTTCGTATCGCCTCCAGGTGTCGTTCTTAAAATTTAAATCTTCCCCAATATCTGAAATAATTAACCCTAATTTAGAATTTTGAATACCCAGTTATGTAACTTCCCCTGTTCTAATTCTTCTGTCCTAAATTTCTGCTTTGAATCCTCCACTACCAATTGTTGCTTTCCTAATTTCGCTCCTTGTGTTCTTCAATTAATCCGTCCGCTTTTTCGTATTTTATCCAAATCTAATTGCCGTCTTGTTTCAAATTACTCGATGCCCCGCTACAAATCTATATCCAAATCAATCTTCGTTTCTTTATCTACCCACTCGATGTCCTGCTACCTATAAATCGCTATCCAAATCAATCCCAATATCGTTCCAAACCTATTCAATTATTCGTCGCTTCGCCGTCGCACTATCACCAATCTTTACACTTTTTATTATCGTCGTCGTTGCTTATTTATCTTTCGTTGCTGCTCTTTACCCTTCTTTACTCAATCAAAACTATTCAAAATCAAACACTTTTATTAACTTTTAAAAAATCGTTACATAAATTAGCACAGTTCTATGAAAACACGTCTTTATACAAAATAATTTCGGAATAATCTCCTAATCGTACACAAATTAACGCGGTTCTATACAAAACACGTCTTTATACAAAATAAATTCGAAATAATCTCCCTTTGTTTTCTTTCCAAGACGACCATTACAATATTTCTTGCCTACTAAATCATAAAATACATAACTAAAATCGTCCAATAATATCCAAACACAACGTTTGTGTCGCACATACCATAATTCATGTCTTTTTACACTTTCATAATTCACATAAAATTCTAGTATTAGTCCTAAATATTTACAGTCCTTCAATCACATTTGACGTTGTTATAACTAATAATTTTAAGCTTACAAATCTTGTCCAAAAATTGATTCTATATAAATTAAAAAGCCAAATAAATCACACTTGAACCTGGATGCATGGTTGATAGTAAACATCCATAGACGCATCCGGTTTTTGGACGGCAAATGTACTTTCAATGGCCTTTAAATTCAAACTCGGTATAAACCCTTGAGCACTGTACATCTTACTACGTCATTTAGTCATTTTAATTTACCTTTTGGCACTTATGTTTCAACTACCATTTTGAATGGTACTTTAGTATATGTAAATTACGGCAAACATACCCTTTTATATTATGTGATCAAATATATGGATTATTTTACTTGGCATACACCCTTTTTAACACAAATCTACCCTTAGAAGCCTTGTACCTCCCCCTGACATTACAATATATATATATATATATATATATATATATATATATATATTATACTGTCAAGAAGGGGGTGGGCTTATAAAATGTTTAAATAGGGCTTCGAAACGACTTTGCTAGAATGGGGTTATATTTGGTTTTGTTTGAGTATTTTCTTTCAGGTATTTTTGGTTTATAAATTAACAACAACTATTCCACGTTTATAAATTTATAAAGCTTTTGAAACTGCATTGCATTCAACAACATATACCGGCCATAGACCAGGCTAAGCTAGTTATAAGTTTGCATTGTATACGTATTTTAATTGTTATGGTTGCACGTATATGAAATTTAATTTGAGTTAGCGTTTTCAGAACCATTTGAATGTAAAACAAATATCAAAATTGCTTGGTATACTGCACGCTTTTAAAATTTTAAGGAGTTAAGTGATACTCCCGTAAAATTTGTAAATCAATTTCAGTTTGAATATGTTTTAACAATTAAAGATTGGTTATGTAATGACAGGACGTTTACCGAATAAGACATAAATGTCTGTTGCGTACAATTTAAAAGCTGAACCATCAAAGTTTGTTAGCTATTTTCAATATTGTAAAAAGTTCAATATACATAAATCACTGGATTACAAACCATCTAGAAAATGAATGTATCTAGAGAAAAGAACTGTATTATTAATCAATTATTAATAATTAGAAATTGCATAGTGTGCGTAGAGATAGTTGCCATGGCAACGGAAAACAAAAGAAGACGGTTTTTATTTATAAGGGACTTCAAATTTATATTACGAAAAAATAGACGTGTTTTTGTACTGTTATGAGTTTTATTACATTTAAAAAGTTACGAGAAAGTTTTGAAAGTCAAGTTGTACCTGGAGATAGCAAATAGTAGCAGTTTTACGGCGAATAAAAGTTAATTAAAAGAGGGAGTGCTGGTCTGTACCGTTATTGTTTGAAGACGAAAGCATAGTGGAATTGGAGTTATCTGAGTATTTGTATAACATAAAATTTGTAGAAATATTAGTAGTTTTATAGTCTGGAGATTACCAGTTGCTCGAGTTACTTATTATTTACAGGAGGTGCCTGCAGTTGGTCACTTGGCTTCAGGACGGCTGGAAGGCGGCGCTTGTATCTGGATTCCAGGTATTAGTATTTAATATCTACGCAGTGCTTTAATCAAATTTATAAAAGTGGAACTAGTGTTTGGGTATACTTTTGGCATTTAAAATTATTTTGAAAAATCCTTGGATATTTGTTTGGGTGTCTAGTTGAGAGGTGTTTGCTTAGGACGGACCCACCCTAGGTAGATTCCGCCACGTGTTTGACGGCCCTGTAGAATATTTAAGTGCAGCAGCCGTGTAAAATATTTAAAGGTAAATTGTGTGGCATAACTCAACAAGGCTCTAAAATAAGACAAGGAGTGACAGATAGATATATTACGCCTATCACTAATAAGGTAGGATCACAGTATATATATAACAGATGGCGCTAACAACGTGAGGCAGAGTAGATTTGTTAGTTGTACGTTGCATATATTCTATTTAAAAGTGAAAATTAATATTTGATTGACGTTTCATATATATTTATTTGACAGTTGTTGAAGGTTTTGAATTTATTGTAGTAGGCTAAGACGTAATTTGATATTCACACTTTGGTCAATTTTAGCGGCGGTAAAACATTAGGTGGGGCTCGAATAGGTAAATAACTTCGCAACAAAATATTTGTTCGCCTAAAGGTGGGGCTCGATAGGGCTGATTCAGATTTGCAGAGGTTGTGTAGCTTAGTGGGGCACATCATTGAAGTTTATTTTGAAAATTAAAGGGACATGTCTGATGAGGAGAGAATCACGAGGTCAGGGAAAGTTTATGGAGTTGAGACTGGTGTGAGAGGGCAACCGGTGGTTAAGACTGTAGCAGCAGGGGATGCTAGGGATGAAGCTGGAGGATATGTGGAGCCGGAGGTGATTATTGTGAATTCAGGGGTACATCGGGAGAAAATGAAATTGATAAGGGAAAAGAGAATATGCAGATCCAAGATGTGATGATGGTTTTGTTGGAATTAAAAGGGTCGTTAACTAAGTCGCATGAAGAATTGAGAGGATCATTGTTGGCCGAGGTTAGAAATTCACAAGCGGAAGTTAAGGAAAAATTTGATATGATGGAAATGAAAATTGAAGGAATTAATGTATCAATACAGAGCAGTTTGTGTTCATTTAAGGATGAAGTTCTGAAGGACGTAGAGGATAGAGTCCAGGTTGTAGAAGGAAGGTAACAACAGGTTTAAATGAATTAAGGGAAGAGCTGTACATGGTCGAAGTTAGACAGACAGAAAAATTGCAGAATTTAGGTGAAATAGTTCGGATTCAGACGGAGGACAATATTAACTCTAAAACGAAATTATAGGCAAATTGCGGGCGAGTCAGGAGGTGGCAGAGAAGCTGAGAAGGGATACGACGGTTCTGGGGAATACGGTAAATGGATTGTCTGGTCTTGAAGGAATGTTAGACAGATGAGAGAACAGTTGGTTGAATTGGAAAGGGGAAGAGTTGTTTGTGATGCAGGATACCAGTATAGGCTAGGGAAAGAGACCTTGCCGAGGTTTGAAGGCAGAAAGAATGAGCAGCCGATGGTCTATCTTAGCAAGTTGGACAAGATGGTAGAGAGTGAGCCTGAGAGGGTGAAGATGCAGATGGTGAGCGTGACATTGGGGGGTTGTGCAGAGAAATGGCACTGTATCGTGAGGAGGCAATATAGTTCGTACGAGGAATTTCGAAGGCTATTCATAGAACAATATTGGGGAAACACGCATCAGGCTAATATTCGAACGGATTTAAACACTGGGAACTATAGGTCATACCAGGGATCGAGAGAAAATTATGTGATTGAAAAGTATAACCAGGCGCAGCACCTGATTCCTAAATTAAGAGAAGATGAAATTATATTATTGTTGTCAAGGCATATGGAGCGGAAATAACTAGGGCCGTAGCGATACAAAACGTTCGGACTTTAAGAGACTTTTGGAAATGATGCGAAATTATGACGTAGCTAGGACGTTTGAAACGAATACCAGGAAAATAGTGATAATAGGAATTGGGATAGGAATAGGAATAGCACAGACTACCAGAGAACTGGGGTGCAAGGATACAATTATAGGGAGAATGGACAGGACAACTACAGAAAGCAATATCAGGAAATCAAAGGAGAACGAATAATAATTGGGAACAACGTTTTAATAGAGACGATAATTATAGGGGAACAATGACTGGAACAGGACGGATAGGAATGACAGAGGTTTTGGACAGCAAAGGACGGGTTTTGGGCAGAGATGGCAGAGAGAAAGGGAGCAGAGATCAACGGATCAGGGGGAAATACCGACAGGGATTAGAGACAGAGAACGGGAGACAGATAGAAACTTGACGATCCAACACGTAACAACAAGAGACACGCGACAGAGATCGGAGGATAGGATAGAGAAAGTGGAGGTCCACGATGAACCCACGGTACAAAAAAACGTCGATTTATTAGTGTTAGGAAAATCAGATTTAGGGACACAGCATAGTATTAGTTTAGTAGATAAGTTGTTAGATAATAAGTTTGAAAGAAGGCGGGAGTTACCATTTATTCATATTAGTTTAGGGGATTCTGTTTACACGGCATTGATAGATACAGGGTCGCAGTTATCGCTGGTGAGAGAGGAAATAGTTTTGAAACATGCAGAATTATTCAAAGGGAAAATTTGTAGGGTTAAGAGTATTAATTTATGGTCTGCGATTAAGAGGAAGTTAACTACGATAGACAAAGTTCTACGAGTATCGATTGTATTAGGAAGTACCAGACTAGGTGAAGTAGAGTTTTGGATAGCAAGAGGATTATATTTAGATTTCATTGTAGGGATAGATGTAATTGAGGAATTTGGACTGGTTATAGATGGTAAAGCACGAATGGTAAAGGTATTAAATTTAGAGAAGAAATGGGTGGTGCCTAAGGATAATCGGGATACTAGGGATGAGATAAATACAGATAGTATAGGATCAGGAAAGACTAAGAATAGAATTTATGATGGAATTGATGAGTTACGGTTATGTAATATATTTGAGAAGGTATTTGATGAGGAACAGATAGGATTAATAGGGTGGATATGAAGGAAATGTTATATGAGGTGTTTAATAGACATGCAGGAGTTTTTAGTAATGAGCCTAGGTTTGCGAAGGAGTATACACATAAGTTAGAGGTCACAGACGAGGGAAGTTTTCGTACTAGGGTATATCCAATACCATTTGCATTAAGGGGTCGAGTGAAAATGAGATTAAAAAGATGTTAAAAGAGGAATTATTGAATCAGCGAGAACACCCTATATCAATCCGGTAGTGGTTGTGCCTAAATCTGATAAGTTAGAATTAAGAATATGTTTAGATGCTAGGAGATTGAATGCGATTACTAAACCACAATTTGAACAACCAAAATCACTAGATAATTTGTTATACAAGGTAAGCGAGATGAAAGTTTTAGCAAACTGGACTTAAAGAATTTTTTGGCTAATTCCTTTGCATGAGGAAAGTCGGAAGTATACTGGATTTAGCATTGAAGGGAGATTTATCAGTACAGAGTTGTTCCATTTGGTCTTTCAACGTCATCCGCTGCATTAGTTCGAGCCATGCAGAAGTTATTAGATGAGTACGAAGACTTCTGTACGCACTATGTCGATGATATTTTGATTTTTCTAAGAACGAGTTAGAACATTTAGAACATTTAAGAAAAGTGATCCGAAGGTTAGACGAGGGAGGTTTGAGGTTGAATTCGAAGAAGTGTGAGTTTTTAAGGACCAGGTAAAGTATTTGGGGTTTGTCGTTGGCAGCGAAGGAATTAGAATTTGTGAAAACGCTTGGACGAGTTGAAGAATTTGAAACAGCCAAGAAATTTGAAAGGTTTAAGAGGATTTTAGGTGTATTAAATTATTATCGTCGATTCATACCAAAATATTCGGAGTTGTGCATTCCATTGTTGGAGTTGTTAAAAAGAACGAAAGGTGGAAATGGAACGAGCAAAGGGAGCAGGCATTTCGGGAGTTGAAGGCGGTATTTTATAGGAACTGTCATTAAAATATCCCAATTTTACGGATCCATTTATTTTAAGGACAGACGCTTCGAGTTTTGCAATAGGGGCTGAGTTGGTGCAGGTTCAAGAAGGGAGAAGTGCCAATTTGTTTTATTTCGAGGGCTCTGAAAGACTGCGAGACTAGGTATTCGACAGCGGAAAAGAGATGCTGGCAATCGTATATGCTGTGAAGAAGTTAAGATTTTATTAATTGGGTAATAAATTTCTGGTTGAATCGGATAACACAGTGGTCACGTTTCTGAAGAAGAAAGAGTTTTTGAACAGTCGATTGTATAGATGGGCGTTAGTATTGCAGGAATATGATTTTGAGATTAGACATAAACCTGGTAAAGAAAATGTTACGGCTGATTTCTTTAGTAGGAAGGATGAAGGGTTGCTAACGGATAGTAGGAATGGATTTTGATTGCATTGCAAGTGTTTGAAGATCTGGGAAGATGGTCGAATGCCAGATTTCATCGGATGCAAGCACACGAAGAAATAAGGGTGATCAGAGAAAAATTATTCAGAGAGAATTTAGAACAAGACAGAGGTTTTTATATGGTCGAGGAGTTTTGGTGAAAAGGTTATGGGATGATGAATTATTAGTGTTAACGACACAGGTAGCCGTTGAGCTGATCCAGGAAATTCATACTACGTTTGGTCATATAGGGATTCGTAAGACGTTCTTGATATTTAGGAAGCTTTCTATGCACGAAACGATAGAAAATTGGTGAAAAATTGCATAAATCTGTGTGAGACGTGTTTGTTAGGAAAGGATAAGAATGTGGTGTTGCAGAATCAAGTTAGATGTATAAGAGCGGAAGGTCCATTAGATATTGTGGCAATGGATTACTTGAGTAATTTGATACCGAGTAGGAACGGATATCAGCATATTTTAGTTGTAGTTGATATTTTACAAAGTTTGTGCAGTTTTATCCAGCGAGGAGATGTAATTCTAGGCATGTATTGAGTTCTGTAAGAAAGTTTGTAGAACGAATAGGTAAGATGAATAGGGTATTGTTGGACAATGCAACGTATTTTCGTAATCGAAGGGTTGAAAGTAAATTAAGGAAGGATGGAATAAAGATGACATTCTGTAGTATCAGACATCCTCAAGGAAATCCGTGTGAAAGATATATTCGAGAAGTAATAAAGTTTTGAGGTTAATAACGCAGGAACAACATGATCGGTGGGTAAGGTATTTACCGCAAATAGAAGAATATATTAATTTTGTACCAAGTTCAGTGACAGGAATGTGTCCTGTGACATTGATGAAGAAGGTGATTCCAGCAAGACCGTGGAGAGCTGAACAAAAGTGGAGGATATAACGGAGTTGTTGCATAAAGCCAAACAACAAGTCGAAACGATACAAAGAAGGAGTTGGAGAAACGTAACAAGAAAATCAAGAAGCAAGTGGTTTTTCAGTTGGGGATCTTGTTATTGTTAAAAGATTGAGAAGGTCAAATTGGGAAAGAAATATTTGTGCCAAGTTGGTATTTCCATACGAAGGTCCTTATCGAGTGAGAAGAATTTTGCAGAAGGAATACTTACGAATTGGAGAATGACAGGGTGAATGTCGGGGACGTTTTCATATAGAAAATTTGTATCCATATTTCCATGTGGAAAGTAAAGTATCGCAAGAATAAAATTAACACTGTAAATAATACTAACGAGCTTAAAACTATACAGAATATACAGAAACTAACACTTAATCCTCATACATAAAGAAAAAAAAACTATAGTGATTTTAACTAAAATTTAAAATTTCTCAACCATTAAAAGAATTACTTATATCCAGGAAGCAAATTTTCATTTTTATTTAAAATCAGTGGGGCCTTATATACTGTCAAGAAGGGGGTGGGCTTATAAAATGTTTAAATAGGGCTTCGAAACGACTTTGCTAGAATGGGGTTATATTTGGTTTTGTTTGAGTATTTTCTTTCAGGTATTTTTGGTTTATAAATTAACAACAACTATTCCACGTTTATAAATTTATAAAGCTTTTGAAACTGCATTGCATTCAACAACATATACCGGCCATAGACCAGGCTAAGCTAGTCATAAGTTTGCATTGTATACGTATTTTAATTGTTATGGTTGCACGTATATGAAATTTAATTTGGAGTTAGCGTTTTCAGAACCATTTGAATGTAAAACAAATATCAAAATTGCTTGGTATACTGCACGCTTTTAAAATTTTAAGGAGTTAAGTGATACTCCCGTAAAATTTGTAAATCAATTTCAGTTTGAATATGTTTTAACAATTAAAGATTGGTTATGTAATGACAGGACGTTTACCGAATAAGACATAAATGTCTGTTGCGTACAATTTAAAAGCTGAACCATCAAAGTTTGTTAGCTATTTTCAATATTGTAAAAAGTTCAATATACATAAATCACTGGATTACAAACCATCTAGAAAATGAATGTATCTAGAGAAAAGAACTGTATTATTAATCAATTATTAATAATTAGAAATTGCATAGTGTGCGTAGAGATAGTTGCCATGGCAACGGAAAACAAAAGAAGACGGTTTTTATTTATAAGGGACTTCAAATTTATATTACGAAAAAATAGACGTGTTTTTGTACTGTTATGAGTTTTATTACATTTAAAAAGTTACGAGAAAGTTTTGAAAGTCAAGTTGTACCTGGAGATAGCAAATAGTAGCAGTTTTACGGCGAATAAAAGTTAATTAAAAGAGGGAGTGCTGGTCTGTACCGTTATTGGTTGAAGACGAAAGCATAGTGGAATTGGAGTTATCTGAGTATTTGTATAACATAAAATTTGTAGAAATATTAGTAGTTTTATAGTCTGGAGATTACCAGTTGCTCGAGTTACTTATTTATTTACAGGAGGTGCCTGCAGCTGGTCACTTGGCTTCAGGACGGCTGGAAGGCGGCGCTTGTATCTGGATTCCAGGTATTAGTATTTAATATCTACGCAGTGCTTTAATCAAATTTATAAAAGTGGAACTAGTGTTTGGGTATACTTTTGGCATTTAAAATTATTTTGAAAAATCCTTGGATATTTGTTTGGGTGTCTAGTTGAGAGGTGTTTGCTTAGGACGGACCCACCCTAGGTAGATTCCGCCACGTGTTTGACGGCCCTGTAGAATATTTAAGTGCAGCAGCCGTGTAAAATATTTAAAGGTAAATTGTGTGGCATAACTCAACAAGGCTCTAAAATAAGACAAGGAGTGACAGATAGATATATTACGCCTATCACTAATAAGGTAGGATCACAGTATATATATAACAATATATATACTGATCACAAACCACTAACATGGCTTTTCAACTTAAAAGATGCAAACTCAAAATTGACAAGATAGAGAATAAAATTATTAGAATATGACTATGAAATTCTTTATAAGAAAGGAAAATGTAACACTAATACACTGTTTATTCTGTATACCAGTCAATGCTTTAGAAACAGGATCTCTTGCAAATAATCCAGGTGACATAGATGACTACATAGCAGAATTTTTAAAAGATCTAGATCAAGAACCGCAAAATGAAAATCAACTTGAAACAGAATTACATGACAAACCTCAATTAAACACTCCTAAACCTGCATGGACAACACATATTCCTGATGATGACAACATGTCTACTCAACATTCTAACTCTAATAGAAACACGAATCAAGGAATTGCTATTTTGGACGAAATTATAAATAACAAACCACGTCAGATTTTAGTTTACTTAAATTTGTATTACAAGACAGACGTAACCTTAGAAAATCAAAGCGACCCCACAATTATAAAAGTCAAAATTCCAGAAATTGATGACAAATTTATTTTCGATTTCTTGATTCAGTACACAGACCTTAGTAACACTTATTATTTACATTTCAACAAAGGCAAATTGTATAATGACTTCAATCACATATGTCAACAAGCATTTTTCTGAAAACGGGTTGAAGGTAATTAAATGTACCAAATTGATTAATACACTTACAAACATTGAAGAGCAGACAATAGTAATTAGAAACTATCACGAAGATAAAACGACACAGAGGAATAACCGAGACCTATGAAAAACTCAAAACAAAATTATTACTGGAAAAATATGAAAACTAGTATAACTAACCTTATCAATGAATGTACATTGTGTCAAAGAAATAAATACGCTAGACAGACCCCATACACCCCAATAATGCTAACTGAAATGACAAAAAAACCATTCCAAATTGTACATAATATGGACGTATTTACTTTTGATGGAAAAAAATATTTAACATTAGTGGATGCTTTTATAAAACTAGCTCAAGCTCTTTTTATATATAAAAATAACTTGCAACTTATTACAATGATACAACAATATTAAAGAATTGTAAAAAAAAATACCACTACATGTATCTAGAGAAACGAGTATGAAATTACAAAAAACAGAATCCTCATTATTTCTAATTACTTTACATACATTCAGTAAGAGTAGAATATAGTTCAAAGTTCAAAACATGGCAGTAACCCTTTCAAAGTGAGATACAAAATTGATCGAAAAAATGTCAAACAAACATTTCCTATTATGTTGCTTCAAAAACAATGTGTGTGCCAACTGCTTCATAGGATCAATAAGCGTCTTATCTTGCGAACTATTCAAATGTTTTATAAATTTAAAATCTTTACCTTTCAAAATTAAATTGATCCGCTTACACCAAAAATAAACAACACACTTAACAATTAAATTAGAAACTATTTAGTTTAGATTATGACTCTGACATTTTAAAGGTGTAAAATCCACCTTTGTACACATATAATTCTCCAGTTTTGTACAAAGCTTAAACTCTTGACTAACTCTAGGTAAAATATAAAATAACAACTATAATGACCTATTCATTATAAAATTTAAAAATCTACCTAGCTTCATTAATTCCACACGATTTATATGCTCGAGCTTCTATAAACTCTGTATTTCTATTATCATTAAAACTAGTGAGCAACTCCTTGCAAGAAGCACAATTTTTACTATTGGCCAATGCCTTACTTGCTACATACCCCGCAATGTAGGTAATTGTATTTATTGCAATACGAGTTTTCATATTAGAAAGAATTTCTCCTCAAATGGAATGTCATTCAGATTGTCTAGTTGCTTTACTCCGCTTATGCTTTCCCCAGTATGAAAGCATCGTGAGTTTTCCGATCCAAATGCATGATCTTCATCACAATTTGATGCAGGCGAATGAGCAGTCATAAAGTTATTAATAATTAAAGATTTAAAAAATGAAGTAAAATTTGTTCATCCACTGTAAATCGTCGAGCTTTTGCACAAATCTTCTGATTTTTTAACTGCTGACATATAGAAGTATAAGTGGTGTCATTAACATCATTTATAAATTTGTTAAAGTCACCAGAACTAGCAAGATGTTCTGCATTTTCCAACCTTTACTAAAACTAGAAATAGAGCTTTGAAGTTTCCGATTTCTTACTCCCCAGTTAAGAATTTTCTTGTAAAACTTCAGACATTTAGGTGTCAAATCAACTTGACGAGTTACATTAACCTCGTGTAAAATTGAAATACTATGCTTTGCACCTGAAATATGTAAATCATAGGTTTCTTATAAATATGAAATAAAGCATACATACCAGAAGATAACAATGGAGGAGTAACTGGTGCAGTATCTTGCTTAAAATCTGCATTCACTTGTGCACCTAAAATGTTAATTACAGGTTTTATACATATCTAATAAGATACATACTTGATGACAACGTTTGAGGTGTAACAGGTGTCACTTTGTCTGTAGGTAAAATACAAGTTGCCAAATCCATACTGTGCAGATGAAGTGTAGGAACAGCATCGTACTTTAATCCTCTATTGCATTTTGTAGAAAATGGAACTTTATTATCATCTGCAAAATGTCGGTCACACACGTAATATGAAGAATGCAAATTTTCATGAGTTAAATTTATTAACATTGGATTGTTAACATTGCTTAATCATATATTTATAATATCTACACTCGCTCTCCGGGGATTTGGAAATCTATGTCGCCGGCTAATACAATCAGAACATCCAGGAACAGCACATTTTTTAATCTGTGGAGACATTTTTTGGAACCTTTAACAAAACACAATAATTAAATTAAAGCAAAATAGAGCCAGATTTTCACAATTTATTACACTGTTAACGAATGAAAAAACTAATCTTAATTCATTGTAATTAATTGTGTTTTATTGTACTTTTGAAACCTTTAATTCAAAGCTAGTCGATCGTATTGATATGTATATACAGTATAAAGATTAGATAATACCAGAAACAAATTCAAACACTTACTAATTATTACGCAATATTTTTCTTCTATCACTAAACAAAACACTATCGAATTGTCTTTTAAGTAAAACTGTACTAACTATTTAAAACTAATATAGGTCACTTGTCACTTATTCTACCGATAATATTAAATTTATCTACAAAAACAATTAGTACAAGAACACAGGAATTAGCAAATAAAGTTTAAACCATGTGATCAAGATTATTAGTTGTTTATGGTCAAGATGTCAACTACGTTTTTATGTCAAATGCGTGTTTTGTAGTTATGATCAAAATATACGATCACGTGATTGAACTAAACGCCTCTACTTTCTGAGTTGAGAACTGAATAGTATCTCAAGGTCGGCTATAGGTAACCTTATATTTTGTGTGTTATATGGTTATGATGACAATTGACATTTTTAAATTAACATTTGATCCAGAAAAAATGGAACCATATGAATTAATTCTCACTCTTAGCCAGGAAGATTTTGCAAGAGAAATGCATGGTAAGTTTAGAAAAAAACTTGTGAAATTAATAGTTAATATAATATAGTACCCTTTTTAGATCAACGCTTTGCTCAGTCTTTGTTAACTTATTCAAATGCTGCAACAGCTGCAGATTATTCAGCACTTGTTTATACTGAAAATGAAGACGCCAATACTATTATAAATGAGTCTACTGTAGAAGATATGAACACTGTAGTTACAGAAGAATCTGATGATGACAATAGAAAAATTCCACATTTGTGGCATTACAATCAAGTGGTAGAACTGATTCGAATAATGGGTAATTATTTAGAAGACTTTAATCACCCAAAAAAAAAGAAAACATATATATATGAATTAATAACCAATGATTTGACTAGCTTGAAATTTAAAGTAGACACTGTCATGGTTCAAAGTAAGTGGAAAAGCTTAGTAAAAAGCTACAAGAAGGCAAAGGACAATAAAAATAGAACAGGACGTGAACCTTCAAGATTTCATTTTTTTGAGTTAATGGATGAAATATTGGGTAGCAATCCAACAAATTCATGCTCCCATTCCATTAATTCTGACGGTGCATCAACTTCATCCGCTGTTATCGACAGTGAAGTGCTTGAACCCTGCACTCCACCTAGCAACAGTGATAAAGAGTCTGTGTTACAATCAACTGTAAGTGTGAAAAACAAATTAAGTGAAAACAATTAAAACGCGAATATATTATTTTAAAAAGGAAGAATATGCCAAACGACAGAAACGCCATGAAGAACGTTTGACTTTAGAATTAGAAAGGAATGAATTAGAAAAAGAAATTAGAAATATTAGAAAATATCTACAGCAGCGTGACTGACAAGATTGACGGATTTTATATTACAATGAGTGTATCTCTGATCAATTGAGAAATTGTTTTGTATTTAAATAAAAGCAATAACTCCTATATTATGTTAGACACCAAAATGTGTATTCTTTATAACTTTGGAAATTATTTTTCAGCATTAGATAAGTAATAAAGATTTTTAAATAATAGTATATTATTCAACATTTGGCAATAACTCATGTAGATGAAGTTTGTGGCACGAGCCGAAGGCGAGTGCCGTAATTCATCAAGTGAGTTATTGCCATTACTGTATGTTGAATACTATACTTTATCTACGACTAAAAGCACGTTTTCTGGAAATAATTTGATATTTTTATTAGTGTTCCAGTCAACAAAACTTCGATAAACAGGTTGATATTTATCGTGTGATTGATCAGGTAATAGGTTACATGTCATAATATGGGCTATTTCTCCAATTGCTGATGGTGTGCACATCAGCTCTGATTAACTATCACTCATTTCTCCGTAATTTTAATCGATTTAATATCTCGCATTTCAAAAAATAGCGTTACAACAAATTTGTTTGACATTAGGTAAATGTAAGTGCTCCCTATAGTAGGGGATAAAGAATATTACTATAGTAAGCCTGCTTATCTTAAAAGGCACAGCAAGGGGCAGCAGCCTTGCTGGCTAAAACATATTGGAGGAGTGTCGGTTGGTCTCGGGCGATTCTCAATAATTTACAAGCTTGTTGGGGGTTGGCCGTGACGGATACGGCTTTCTGCTAAAATCTTTAAAAACTGCGTTGTGCAAAGATATGGGAGCCTACCACAATATTTCCCAGGTGTTCGTGGCCTAAAACACAAAATACATATGATGGAGAGCTCACAAGTAAAATTCTTGTCCGGAGGTAAAATACTCCCTCATTCGGATCTCCGGGAGGGGGTACTTGGGGCTCGTCATCGTAAGAATATAAAACAACAGTTCGATTTAGTGATAGGGACTTGGAATGTAAGGTCATTACTTAGAGTAGATAAGTTAACGAATTTATTAGTCGAAATGAGAAAGGAAAAGCTGGACATTTTAGGTATTAGTTGTTGAAACTGCAGTATGATCAGTCATATGCTTCTTAGATTTGTACTATAGTTGAAGTTCCGGTTTCCTTGGTTTTTTTAGTAATCAATAAATATAGATATGTCAAAGTATTAAGAAGATATATAGTTTGTAATATTCTATTAAATGTTCTAATAGCATAATCTATTTCTTACAAGTGTTGTATTATAATAAATGGTCTAGACAAGCGTGTTCTTATTGTTGGCTTAATATCCACTTTTAATCTCATCATTAGTGAGGTGAGATGGCCAGAAAGTAATGACTTTTGGAAAGATAATTATAGAATAATTACAACTTCTTCAACTAATGGACAGGCAGGGGTAGGAATAGTGTTAGGTAAAAGATTAGGGCATAAAGTTAAAGAGTACTTACAATTTAGTGATAGAATAATTATGGTTAGATTGAGTACAAAACCCACAGACACTGTTTTAGTACAGGTTTACATGCCAACAACTCAGTACGAGGATGAGGAAGTAGAAAAGGTATACGAGGATATAAATAGTATAGTGAGAAAAGTAAAAGGAGATGAGAATTTAATAGTTATGGGCGATTTTAATGCGTCAGTGGGAGAAGGTAGTGAGGGAAAAATGGTAGGAAAATTTGGGTATGGCAGACGAAATGATAGAGGAGAAAGATTAGTTGAGTTTTGCCAGGAACATAGATTAGTAACTGTAAACACCCTATTCGAACAACATGTTAGAGAAGATATACCTGGAAAGCGCCAGGTGATAGAGCTAGATACCAAATAGATTATATTTTAGTTAAACAAAGATTTAGAAACCAAGTTAAAACTGTCGTAGTAATCCAGGGGCTGACATAGATAGCGATCATAACTTAGTTAAAATGAAGTGTAAACTAAAATTCAAAAAATTGAGAAAGGTTAAAAGAGAGGGATGCGATCTAGGTAAGCTTAATGATAGTAGGGTAAAAGAGGAATATAAACAAGTATTAGATAATAAGAGCAAAGAAATAGCTGTAGGAGGGAACGTAGGAAATAGATGGAAAGAAATAAAACTGACTGTACATGATACAGCAACACAGACTATAGGTAAGAAAAAAATAGAAGCGAGAAAACCCTGGGTAACAAAGGAGATATTAGATTTAATAGAGAATAGAAGAAAGCTTAAACCTTTCAGAGAAGTGGATAGTGAAAGTAAGCAAAAATATAATACAGTTAAAAATAAGATAGTACATGAGTGTAGAAAAGCTAGAAATAAATGGATGGAGGAGAATTGTAAGGGGATACAAGATGATTTGAGAGTAGGTAAGACAGACAGGGCATACAGGGCAGTTAAAAAGTTTTTGGGAAGATAGGAAAAATATAATGGTATTAGAGACGAGAATAATGAGCTTCTAATAAATAAAGTTGAGGTAGCAGATAGATGGAAAAGATATTTAGAAGATTTATATAAGGGAGACGATATGGATGAGTTAGAGAACGACCAAGAAGAGGATGTAGAAATAGGGTTCTCAATATTAAGAGAGGAATTTGATAGAGCTGTTCGGAATCTTAAACTAAATAAAGCGCCAGGGATAGACGATATTCCCGCAGAATTAATAAAATATGCAAGTCAGACAACTTTAGATAGATTATATGAACTAGTAAAATTAATATATGACACAGGTGAGGTTCCAATAGATTCGAAAAAATATTATCCCAATCCCAAAAAAGTCAGGAGCTGATAGGTGTGAGAATTTTAGAACGGTTAGTTTAACTTCTCATGCTTCCAAAATACTAACAATAGTAATTAAAAACAGAGTAGAAGCTTTGACTGAGAATTATTTAGGCGAAGACCAATATGGTTTTCGTAAAGACAGAGGGACTAGAGAACCGATACTAATGATTAGGGTAATTATCGAAAAATGGTTACAAAAAAATAAAAAGACTCATTTCGCGTTTGTAGATTTAGAAAAAGCATTTGATAGGGTTAATTGGATTGTTATGTTCAGGGTTTTGCAAAAATAGGAATCTCTCATAGGGATAGAAAATTATTTACAGTCTTTATAAAACCAAAGTGTAGTAATTAGATTTGATGAAATAGAAAAGGAAGCTAAGATTAGAAATGGTGTTAGACAGGGTTGTATACTGTCTCCCTTGATTTTTAATGTTTATATTGAGGAAGCTTTAAACTTAGCTAGAGAGAGAAAAGAGATAGGTATTAGTGTACAGGGACAGAAAATAGACATGTTACGCTTTGCAGATGATATAGCCATTATAGAAAAGTCAAGAAAAGAGTTAGGAGAGTTTTTAAATATTTTAGATGAGATACTACAGAGTAACTATAGTATGAGAATTAACTCAGTAAAGACAAAGATAATGAAAGGTGAGTTACAGCCTAGTTCTAAACCAAAATTAAAAATAGGTAATACCGAGTTAGAGGAGGTAGATGAATTTTGCTATTTAGGTAGTATAATTACAAAGGATGGACATAGCAGAAGGGATATAGTAGCTAGAATAGCTCAAGCTAGAAAAATGTTTTTAAAAAGAAAAACTTACTAATAGCTAATATTATTAGTTTAGATAATAGAAAAGTTTTTAAAGTCGTACGTATGGAGCGTTCTACTATACGGTACTGAGACTTGGACAATTAAAGAAGTAGATAAGAAAAAGATAGAAGCTTTTGAAACTTGGTGTTATAGGAGAATGTTAAAGATTAGTTGGACAGATAGAGTAACAAACGAGGAAGTTTATAGAAGGATAGGTGAGGAACCCTGTATGTGGAAACAATTGAAGGCCAGGAGAGATAGAATGATAGGGCACCAGTTAAGACATGAGGGACTATTTAGTAAAGTCTTAGATTATAGAGTACCAACCATTTCGAATGGACCTGCACCTTGCCGAAGTTCTAAATTACTAGAACAGGTGAAATGGCTTGCGTGTTCTAATGAGCTAAAGAGCCAAACTACAGGTCCAACCAAAGTAGTAGGGTCGTTAGTGAGGAACCAGACTAAGACAGGTCCCCGAAAGAGGGCAGCGGCTCTTTCGGTACTTAGATTGGCAGAGACCATAGGGGTCGGTATGGCAGTCTAAGACACACTACCGCGATGTGGAAGGCAACGGGAAACCACCACATTATCTCCCAAGTACACAGCGTACTTAAATTGTTACAAACATGATGGCATTCTCTGGGGTAAAAGATTCCGGAGTTAAAATAGTCCCCCATTCGGATCTCCGGGAGGAGACTACTTCGGAGGATGCGATCGGAAAGTTAAGAGTAGGGAACATTTTTCGAGTCGGAGCGTGGAATGTTAGAAGTATGAAGCAAGTAGGTAAGCTAGAGAACCTAAAAATCGAAATGATTAGGTTATCACTAGACATAGTAGGGATCAGCGAAGTTCGGTGGCCAGAGGCGGGGATTTTGGAGTGGAGACTTCAGGGTAATTCATACAGGAGCAGAGGAAGGAAATTTGGGTGTGGGGATAGTTATGCGGAAAAAGATAGGATAGTGTGTAGAAAATTACTTACATAAGAACGAAAGAGTACTCATGGTTAGATTAGAATCTAAACCGGTAAACACAGTAATAATACAAGTATACATGCCCACCTCTAGCTACAGTGACGAAGAGGTAGAAGCCATCTACAAAGATATCGAAGACATGTTAAGATACGTAAAAGGACATGAAAATTTAATAATTACGGGGGATTTTAATGCTGTGGTAGGTGAGGGTAGGGAAGGAGCGGTAGTAGGTTTATTTGGTTTAGGCACGAGAAACGACAGGGGAAATAGGCTGGTAGAATTTTGCGACAAGAACAATTTAATCATCACAAACACATTATTTCAACATCATGCTAGAAGACGATATACGTGGAAGATGCCAGGAGATATAGGAAGATATCAATTAGATTACATTCTTGTTAGACAACGGTTTAGGAATCAAGTAAAAGACTGTAGAAGCTACCCAGAAGCAGATATAGATACTGACCACAACATCGTAATTATGAAGGCCGCACTTAAATTTAAAAATCTGAAAAAGGAACGGAAAAGGCACTTGGACTTAGAGAAACTAAAAGATAAAGATATTCAAGTAAGATTCGAAAAAAAGTCAAATGAATTGCTGAATGAAATCGGGAAAATATCTGAAACTAAGGAAGTAGAAACAGAATGGAATAACATTAAATCCAGCCTAGACATGGCGGCCAGAGATATTCTGGGGTATAAACAAAAAGAAAATAAGAAACCGTGGATAACAAAGGATATCGTGAATTTAATAGAAGAAAGACGAAAATACAAAAATAAATCAGACGAAACAGGAAAACAGTGATACAAAGCCATAAAATGGGAAATTATTCGAAAATGCAGGAAAGCTAAAGAACAATGGATTGATGAAAAGCGCAAAGAGGTACAAACTAAGATAGAAATAGGAAAGACAGACGAAGCATACAAATTAATTAGAATGAATTTTAGGGGTATAAAACCGTATAGTAAAAATATAAGGGACGCACAAGGAAACGTCATTATAGAAAACGTAGAGAAAGTGAGTAGATGGCAAGAATATATAGGGAATTTATATGCAGGAGAGGAACTAACTGCATTAGAACAGGAATCAGACATTGAAAATGATGACTTGGGATATCCTATACTTCGAGACGAGTTTGAATTAGCATTAAAGAGTCTGAAAATGGTAAGGCGCCGGGTACAGATAAGGTGCAAGCAGAAACTCTAACAGCCGCTGGACAAGCAGTAACAGAACGTCTCTTCCAACTTGTAAGCTATATGTATGAGACAGGCGAGATACCCAAAGATTTCAAACGTAGCATCATAGTAACTATACCAAAAAAGAAAGGCGCGGATAGATGTGAAAATTTTCGAACAATAAGTTTGACAGCACACGTGTCAAAAATATTAACTAGAATTGTGCAAAGACGAATGGAAAAACGAGCTGAAGAAATACTAGAGAAGACCAATTTGGGTTTAGGCGAAACAGGGGAACACGGGAGGCTATTTTAGCTCTGAGAGTGATAATGGAGAAAACAATAGAAAAGGGAAAGCATGTATATAGGGTTTGTAGATCTGGAAAAAGCATTCGACAATGTAAATTGGAAAAAATGTTTGAAATACTCAAAAGATTGGAATGAGTTATAGGGATAGACGAATAGTACATAGCTTATACAAAGAGCAAACAGCAGTAATAGAATTAGAGCAGGAACGTAGAGAAGTAAACATTAGGAAAGGGGTGAGACAGGGATGTGCCCTATCCCCATTGATCTTTAACTTGTACATAGAAGAGGCAATGAATACTGTCAAATGCAGGAAGACATTTGGAATTACTATGCAGGGACAAAAAATTGATATGCTTAGATTTGCAGATGATATAGCAGTATTAGCGTCTAGCAAGGAAGAGTTAGAAGCTGCTCTTAATGAAATGGAAATGGTTCTGACAGAGAGTTACGGTATGAAAATTAACAAAACTAAAACTAAAGTTCTAGTTTGCAAAGGTGGGGTAAATAAATCAAAAACAAGAATACAAGTATCTAACACGAACTTACAAGAGGTTAAGGATTTCTGCTACCTAGGAAGCCAAATAACGCAAGATGGGAAAAGCACAAGATATAAAACAAAGATTAACACAAGGTCGTGCTACATTTAACAAGAAAAAGCAACTACTGTGCTCAAAGACCACAAACATAGAAACAAGGAAAAGATTGCTTAAAACATATGTGTGGAGCACAGCACTGTACGGCTGTGAAGCCTGGACAGTAGGAGAAGCGGACAAGAAAAAGGTAGAAGCCTTTGAAATGTGGTGCTACAGGCGTATGATGAAGATATCATGGACAGACAAAGTTAAGAACGAAGAGGTACTAAAAATGGTAGGGGAAGAAAGAAATATGTGGAAAACAGTAAAAAATAGGAGAGATAGGATGATAGGCCACATACTACGGCATGAGGGAATAGTGCGGAATATATTAGAAGCAGAGATAGGAAAGAGGCAGACCTAGATTAGACTACTGCACACAGATAGTAAAAGATGTAGGCTGTAGAGGTTTCAGGGAGATGTGTAGGCTAGCCCAGAATAGAAATCAATGGAGGTACGCATCCAACCAATCCCAAGATGGATAAACTAATGACGAAAAGATAACTGTGCTTAAACATGATGATTATTATAAGTAACTACAAAAATTGGTTGGGCAATATTCTCGAATAATGTTAAGTGTGTGAAAGGATTTACTGGAAAACCATTATTTCGGCAAATGTTTAAGTGTTGGGGGATCTTGGTAGCCACAGGTTGCTTAACCTCTTCACTGAATCTCGGTAAAATAGGTATAAAATTAGAAAACAATAGAAAGGGAACGAGCTGAATACACATGCTGTGTGAGAATTTCAGAGAACTATGTAGGCTAGCTCAGAATATAAATAAGTGCAGGTACGTGTCCAACCAGTTTTGAGACGGAAAACCTAATGACGAAAAAATAAGCGCAGATAAATCTGAAGATTAGTATAAACAACTAGCTGTTGGTTGCGAAATACCTGCAACTAATGTTGACTGTGCGAAAAGATAAATTGGAAAATATATTAAATCGCCAAATGGTTAAGTGTTGGGGGAACTTGGCAGCCAAGGTTGCTTACCTCCTTCACAACCATTGAAGGTCGGAGAAATAGGGCATATAACTGTAAAACAATAGAAAGTGATCAAACTGCATCTAACAAGAAAGAACAGCGCCTATGAGGAAAGACAACAAACATAGAATAAGAAGAAAATTGTGGAAAGCATATGTGTGGAGCATAGCACAGTATGCCTATGAAATACGGGCAGTCTGAAACGCAGACAGAAAAATGGTAGCAGCCTTTTGAAATGCTGTGCTTCAGATGTATGAGGACGATAGCATGGACAGACAAAGATAATAACAAATAAGTTACAGAAATAGTAGAGGAACAAGGATATCTGGGGAAAAAGAGAAATAGTAGGGCGGAATACGTTCTAAGGTATTTTTGGGGAATAGTATGTGATATATTACAAGCAGAGATAGGAAAAAAGAGGTAGATGTAAACCTAGATCAGACAGTTATAGATGCAAACTGTGCATATTTCAGGGAAATCTGTAGGTTAGTTCAGAATAGGGAACAATGATGGTACGCGTCTAACCAGTTCTAGGACTGAAGACCTAATGATGATGATAGAGTACCAAATAAAAATAGAGTAGGAAGGCCTAGACAAAGCTATATTAGTCAAATTGTTAGAGATTTAGGTTGTGAAGGGTATGCAGACCTTTTTAGACTAGCTCAGATAGACAAGAATTTAGAGCTGCGCCAAACCGACTTTAAATAAGTTCGAAAGCAAAACAAAAAGAAATAAAAATTACGTAACTAAATGTCACCATGACATCTCACAATTAGTTAGCGGTCTGGCATGTTGGCAGCGATTCGTTGCTTAAGCCTTACCATAACATATAATTTAACACTTTTCCTTTTTGAAGCGGATAACCAGGTTATATTTCATTTCCTTATAAATGGTAATCATGTAAACATGTTAGAGTTATTTAACAACCATCAGATTGCTAATATCTATGTAGAGCCAGGTGGATTGGAAAAAAATAGAAGGATATAGGAAGACCTAGACCAAACTATATTAGTCAAATTATTAGAAATTTAGGTTGTGAAGGATATGTAGAGCTTTTTAGATTAGCACAGAATAGAAAAGAAGTTAGAGCTGCGTCAAACCGACCTTAAGTAAGGTCGAAAACAAAATGATGATGATGAAATTTAGGTGGGTAGCTACTTTGATCCAATCATATTGTTAACTATTATTGGTAGTTGTATAGAAACATAAGCTGGAGGCGTGAGATACCAACTCACGCTCATAACCCACAGTGTTTAATTATGAATACTATTACTTATTCAATATTTTAAGAACAATGGTATAATAACTAAATAGTAGATCAAGTTTTTAATTAATACAGGAATACATAAGGACCTTATCTGTTAAACATTCTATTGAATACTTCTTGTCGCTTAAGAGGAATGTTTTTATCTAAGTTATGATAATGCACATGTGCTGGCTGATTAACATCTTGTAGGTCAGCTTTAATAAAATCATTGCTATCAATGCAAATATTATACAGCACGCATGCTCCCATTATTATTTCACTACATAATTTTTGGTCCAAATTATCCAGTTTACGGAGTCTCCTAAATCTGCTTTTCAATAAGCCAAAGGTATGTTCGACAACTATTCGTGTTGCAGAAAGACGGTAATTAAATTTCACTTCTTCATGTGTTAAGCTACCATTATCCCTAAAAGGTATTACCAACCAGTGGGTATTAGGATAAGCTGTGTCTCCAATAATAAATTTATTTCCCATAAAATTAGTATCCCTTGTAATTTTGGCAAATATTCCTGATTTTCTCAATAATCTAGCATCATGCATTGATCCTGGTTCACCACAGAACACATTGATAAATCTTTTTGTAGAATCTACTATGCCTTGCATGAGCAAGCTATGGTAGCCTTTTCTATTTACGTACGAAATTTGGTCATTTGCTGGCTTTGGAATTTCAATGTGACTACCATCAATAACTCCTATTATATTGTGAATGCCTTTTTTGTTATAAAATGCAGTAGCTATATGTTCTACCTCATTTTCTGAAGGCCATTTTATAATCTGTGGAGCTATGAAGAGTAAAAACTTAAGCATTCGTCTCAAACATAGGTGTGCTGAGCTTAAAGTAACGTTAAATCGACCAGATACTTCACGAAAAGTTTCTTGATTGCTTAAGTACCACACCACTAGTAAAAATACCTTTTCAGCAGATAACTTGTCTCTTCCATGTGAATGATTTGGAATAAAATGTGAATTTTGCAGTAACCCTAAGACACATTATTATCATATGATAATGTACACATTAATTTACCTATTCCATGATATGCTGTTGCACGAGCCATACTAAAGTGTAATTTAAATTGGGATCCATCATAGTTATGGACAGTTTTTTCTATGTATTCTGGTATTCTAAAAATTTTCTTTCTTTTTATTAGCGGTTCATCTTCAGATAAAGAACTACTGCTTGAAGAATCAGAAGATACTGTATTAATAGATTTAGAAACAACTAATTCCTAAAATGATACATATTAAACACCGATCACAATATGTATCAAAATCATCTATTCTTTTACCTGCAAAATCATTTCTTCTTTCAAAGAATATATGTCAGGATGTTGGATAGTAAGACATAAAAACGTAAAGCGTACATACTACTAATTTGAGGTTATGTGTTGCTACGGAAGATAAGTCCGTAATTCTTAAATGCGTATTCCTTTCAGGGAGAGCTCCAAAGTGTCCCAGATCATTAAGTTTCGGATCTCTATAAACCTGAAAGGAAAGCTAATATAGTTGCAAATAAAATATTGTTCCAGTCGCTCATAATATAGATTCCAATCATCTATTTTATAATTAAACTCTGGTAATGAACCAACTTGTGCATGAAAAACAGGATTTACTGCTAGGGAGTGGGACGGATTACTCACGTGCGTCATAGCAAATTAAAAATTCAAACTTCCTATTTATAATAATTATAAAACATCTGCTGCTTTATTCCGTTATTCCTCGTCGCCAAATTGTTGTGACCAGGGGGTCTATTCTCGAGTTCGTTCGATATATATCATCGGTGATATTTATCACCCAAAAGTATCGCATGCGAAACAGTTCTATGACGACTTGCTATTCTCGACAAGATGTGATATGATATTTTAAATATCGAATGAAGTGAGGCATGTCGTAAATAGAATAATAATAAAAGCCAATAGCCAACCGGAACGAAATCACGTGGTTCAGGAAGCTACTAGATCGTATTTTGTCGGGTAAGATCGAAGTTTGGATGAACGTAATGTTTACTTGCATTAATTACGCCCAACTAACAGAGCTACTTATAAATAGAGGGCCATTATGCAGCCGTAAATTTTCCTTTAATTTTACAAAAAAAAAAGCTTGCGAAGAATGGGAAGAAATAGCAACGGAACTGAATGAAATTCCTGGAATTCAACTTTTATTAAGCGGAACATACCCACAAACATTTTTCACTTAAACAAAAATAGTATACGCTTATAGAATTGTCTTTAGTCACTTTGGCAGCTGTTTCAGCTTCTTTAAACACCTCCAAAACAGCAAATAATGCTGCCTCATCAAAGTTTGCTATAATTGTTATTAATTATAATTATTTGTCAAACACCCACGAAATAGATTAAAACCAGTAGCAATTTTTTGGTTATGTGCATAGAGAAAAGTCTATGTCAGTCAATTTTAATATAGTAATCATGCGCAATACGTGCGTTTTCATGCGATAAAATATATCACTTGGTAGTACACCGCTCTTTGCAGTTCGTGCGATAAATATCTCTTGCGAAATTTGAAGAATACCAACTTCGACGTTTCGTGCGAAAATCGTAAAATATCGCATGCGATAAATATCACCGTCTTTCGAGAATACACCCCCTGTAGATAAATAAAACACGCCCGCAAGATTATGGATATAATTAATCATTTACTTCAAATACAACAAGTTGAAAATGCAAGGCATTGTCGCAACGAACTTCCAAATGTAGACTTACTTTAAAACAATTTAAAGAAATTAAAATTATTATGTTGTAATAATTATAAGTATTCAGATAAAATACAAAAATTTATAAACAACAAAAGAGACATTTTAATATATTTTATTTTATTGAATAAATATTTTAAAAGCTATATATTAGTTCTCATCAATAAGATAAGATTTTTTTTTTTATATAAATCTAATTATTTTCGGCAATCAAAATTTAAGTTTAAACAATGTCTATAATATTGGAATAATTGGCATGAAATGCCATAAATTGTTCAAATATGTGTCGCATATTAATTTTAAACTTATTTAAAATTTTAATTATCCCTGTGGATTTTCCCGGGGGCTCGGCGTCCCCGTGGCCCGATTTTAACTGACATCAAAACTTAAGCTCTGGACACCGAGCTGAATCGATTGATGTATCACACATTGATGTCCGACCATTAAAAAGGCCTCGGACACACAGACACACAGACAAATAGATTTCATAAACGAACGAAGTTCGTTGAAAATACAAAGTGATTCGTGCCATTGTTGATTGATTGATGCAATACTTCTCGCGCATGACTACCACTACTCCAGACCTTAGTAGCGTCTCGCGGCAGAAATAACGCGGCTGTAATGACAGTTGTAAACAGGTTGAGGTTACATAATTTTTTTGTTTACATATAGTGAATGAGATCCATGGAAATTACCTATTAATTTTGTTTATCGTGTTATTTGTAAACGAGGAGTAAAAATGAATACTTGCGAAGATTGTGATTTTGAGTTTACACAAAAGAAGAATTTGTATGCCCATTTAAGAAAGATTCATAATTTTGAATATAGGAAACCAGTTACTTTAACTAGTAAATTTTGTGTGATACATGTGGCAAATCCTTGACCAGTAAAGCAACTTTACGTCGTCATTGCAGAACTGTTCATAAAAGTATTCCAATAATTCTCAACTCGTCAAGAATCAAGTGCTTTCATGAAAATTGTACAACACATCTAAAGGGATATAAAATACTTCGACAACATTTGGCAAATGAACATCAAATTGAAACTAAACTTGATCAACTACATTTTAATTCACAATTAGGTTTGAAGATTATTATGCAAAGTGTTAATTATATACTAATTTTATTCTGTTCAACAGAGTTCAAAACCAAGAACAGGAACAATCTTTGGCAATGTATATACTTCACACCTCAGCTAAATTATTGTCTGATGGCACCAAAAGGAGTACTATAATTGCCATCGATCGTACAACTACATTCCAAAAGGCAAGGGTTTTAGAAGCTTAAAAGCACAGGCACTAATAAAATTGGAAGTGTTTGTTCCTCAAGAATGGAAGCGACGATAAAGAACGATGGGTCTGTTGCAGTAGACTTCTGGACAACTCATGTTGGACATACCAACGATATTGGTCGAGTTTTTAAGTAAAGAGAGTAAAGCAGAAATTGCAGGTATTTTCGAACATAAAGTTCTAGTTTGAAATTTTACAATTGATGTGTTTCAGGAAAATTAAAGGAAGGTATTACATTTCTGCTTAAAACAAGAAAATTCACAGAGAATTTTGTTGTTAGAAACAAAGATATGTACAATATTGTTAGGGACTTCAATATTGAGTATGGTGTGAAATGTCACCTAAATAATGCAATTAGCGTACGGCTCTGGGTAGAGGAGATTATGAACTTAGGAAGCGACTGCCCAGTGTTATATTATAAAAGCCAAGGTGTAGAAGGAAACCCAAATGACTCAAAAATAATTTTAGATGTTCAAGATTTTGCATTAGTCATAATCACTTCTTTTCAACGTGAACAGTTGCTTAAATTTGGTGTGCGTTGATGGTACACACGGTACAAATAGTTACGATTTTCAGCTCTACACACATGACAGTGGATGAATTTGGTTCAGGGTGCCCAGTGGCATTTTGTTTTCAAATCGTGCTAACAAAATGATTTTCAAGTTGTTTTTGGAAAAATTAAATCAATAGTGGGTATTATATCAATTACTGTTTTTATGTCTGATGATGCTCCAGCATTTTATAATGCATGGTCTTATGTTATGGCCAAGGTACCTCACCAGTTGCTATGTACCTGGCATGTGGATTGTTATTGGCGCAAGAATTTGTCAAAAATCAATGGAGGGATTGAATAGAAAGTAGTAGTATATAAATCCTTCGTGTTTTATTACAGTGTGTACCTATTGATGAATTTAATGACATTTTAAATCAGGTAGTAGAAGATCTTTATGACGATGTTGATGCACAATCATTTGCTGAATATTTTCATAATAATTATGCAAATCGTCCAAAATCTTGGGCATATTGCTATCGATTGGGTTTAGGAATAAACACTAACATGTATCTTGAATCGATGCACAAAGTTTTGAAGTATATGTATTTGGAAGGTCGGAAAGTAAAACGTTTGGACAAAAGCATTAATGCAGTAATGAAAATTGCTCGAGATAGCTTGTTTAAACGTATAATTAAACTTGCAAAGAATACTTCCAATGACAAAATTAATAGAATTAAACAAAGTCATAAAGCAAGTCTAACAATTACATCAGATTTTATTGGACGTCTTGAAAATGATAAGGAATTTTTAGTTACGTCGTCCACTTGTGCTTTTCAACAGTATCAAGTTACGAGAGTAGATGAGGCCTGTGAAGGTTCATGCCTAAGTTGTACAAAGTGCAGCATATGTGTTCATACATTTCAATGCACCTGTATTGACAACATGATAAAGCTTAACATTTGCAAACACATACATGCTTGTGCGATACAGTTTTACAAATCGAATCTTGACACCTTTGCATATTAGTAACGTTAATGAACTGTTCAGCAGTAATATTTTACATGAAGCAAAATCTTCAAAAAATGATATTAAAAAAAGAGCCGAGCTAATAATAGGCCTATGTGAGAATGCTTCGTTAACTGACGACGTACATCTGGCTATAATGAAGCAATTTGATAAAATCATTGACACATTAAATAAAGCAAAATCTATTGATCTAAAAACTACAGAGGAGATTAATATTAATAAAAAAGTTGAACATCAGGTGCGGCTTTTTTCAACAAAAAAGAAATCAACAAGGAATAATGATCTTAAAAAGACTATTCTAACAGAAAAAAATTTTATTAGGGATGGTTTGGTTAATAACTCAAATCTTAATGTTAATGTTCATACAAAATCTGATCATACATCACCTGATTTTATGTTAAGATAAGACAGTGTATTATCTCAGTAGAAAGTAGGTTTAATTAACACTGCTTTCTCTTGTTTGGGAATAAAATCCGATGGGGAAACCACTCGCAGAAATACATGTACAAATTACTGGAAATTATTACAATCCCAGCGATTTTGATGGGAAACCTACAAGTACGCAAATAATCTAATTTAATCCTCACTTTGTTTTATCAGTGTTACAAGCACTGGTAAGTTATTGTAATTTCGTCAAATCTGTCGGATTGAGTGTTTTATATCAACAGTGCAGTATTTTAGTTTTACTTTTAGTCGGAGTACCAAAATAATCTTAATTTTCTACCTTGTTTTTTTACATATTTTAGTCGACTGACAGTGCAAACAAAATTCTCGACAAAATAAAATTAGTTTCTTTCTTAATTGATTTAGGTATTTATTGGAGAATGTATATGGGTACATAACATGTTTACTTTTAAAAATAAAATACAATTATTGAAACCTCAAGCCTCTATTACTATTATTAAACACATTTCACTCAAGTAATAAATAATTTACAAATCAAATTAAAGAAATCCCAGCAAAGTACCTTTAAACTGCATATTGACACAAGTACGAAAGATACCTAGAATCGCAACAAGTTAGTACAAATACCAAGTTGTTTACATACAAGAGCTAACATATATAGATAACATTCGTGTAAAGTTAATTTCCTTCATTGCACTAAATTTAACTTCTTTTTTATCCAAAGTTGGTTGCTTATAGAAACTGGTCTCTTATATTCAAATCCTGAAATTTTCTTAAGTGGCCATATAAAGTTTTATTTTACGTAAATTCAGAACCACAATCTAGGCAAATATTCATTTTTTACTTCTCCTATATAAATAAGGAGATAAACAATCTATTTAACATTAACATAGACCTCATCCAATTCATGTAAAAAAAAAAATTACATAACCTCAATCTATTTACAACTGTCATTACAGCCGCGTTATTTCTACCGCGAGACGCTCGTGTCCTAACATGTAAATAAAGCTAGTTCTACAATGTAAATAAAGTTAACCCTACGAAGTCACCTCATTAACCTTGGCAGAAATCGGCCATGTTCTTAGTGGTGATTTTGGGGCAACGTTTGAATTAATTCTTTGTAAACATGACCTCAATTTTCTACTAATTCCTTTATTTAATTTGTATATTTACTGAATAATATTGAATAGAGCATGAGGATCACATACTATATTGTTTATTAGATAAATTAAATCTCATAGTAAGAATATTGTGATGTATGGAGTTCTTCAAATGACTCATTCAACCTAAAACTTTAATTCTTCAAGTTTTTAGTATTTTGTATCAAGCAACCCTAATTAAAAGCAGTTGTCAAAAAACAACAGAAAGTACCTCAATTATTAAGTAATCCATACCAGACATACAGGGCGCTTTATCTGATGCTTACCATTTGTTTTAATAAGCACATCAATGAAATAGTACTTATTCTGAGAGCGGAAAGTGAAGTTCATGTATGTGTGGTGGTGGAGTAGTTAAAGACTCATATAAGATGATTGGTTTTTGAAATTAACAAATCGAATTTTTTTTCATTAATATTTTATTAAAATGAAAGAAATGAGGCTAGTAGATGGTGTTTATATACAATTATTGGTTCAAAAAAGGTGAGGTAATAGTTATGATCGCTTCAATACTTTAGACATGGATTTTTGTTAAAACTCCATTCCAAACGCATGTAATCACTTGGATTAACATTGCTTAAAAAAGAGTTTCCTCGTATAAAACCTTCAAGAAACTTTTCGTATATCTGAAATATTGTAAGCATTAATAGTGGGCTTAAGAAAATATTTGCTGGTGACACCTTTACCTTTTCCAAAATTGTGTCAAATAGTTGAGTGGAATGAACAATATGCAACAGCAACGTTTTAAAAATTGCTTTGAAAAACAATTGAATTTAATAAATCAAAACAAGTATGTTTATATTTATTTAAAAAAATTGCTTCATTCAAATGTTACCCAATTAAATCATGTTTTCTTTTTTATATAAATGTATTAATAGGTTCTCATTTCTATGTATAATAATATTATCTACTAGCACTAGCAACAATCTCGACTTCTTAAACATAATAATATTCAAACAATTTGCATTAGAACTAATTTAATCATTTGAAGATAATATATCTACAAGTATTAAAATGCCTCACATATTCAGATACTAGACTAGATTTCTTGAAGTATGTGAGCACTAAGTATTAAACACCATATATGGAATTTACTCATAAAGGTATTGAAGAATTACACATATCAAAAATAATATTTTTTAAGTACCTCTAAAAGTGACTTTTAACTTATATACTCGTTTGGGTAGGCATAGTCATCCAAACTCACCCTACTTTGGTAGGTTGTATTCTGGGAAGGAACAGTCATGAAACAATAACGAAGCGACCAAAGAGGAAATATACTATACAAAGTGGAGAAAGAAATGCGTTTTTGGATAGAAGGGACGTTAAAGAATCTGAAGATATAAATCGCTAGACAAAATCAGTTCTGATAGGTAAGAGCTTAAGTTAGGTGACTGACACGTTTGGGTTTTTTTTATAAATGTACGTAAAAGAAAGCAAGAAATGTAATACAATGTCCGATAGGTTAGTGATAGAATAATATCAGTCACACTTAGTACAATATCAGCACATGCTGGTAGTTGGATCCATGATGATTAAGGAATTGAAAAATGAATAAGCAAATTCAAAAGGTTACCCAAGGTCTTAAAAATGGAAAGGGATTGCTGATCATAAAAGATTTTAATGCAGTTGTGGATCAAGGTATATAGGGAAGCGTAATAGGGTATTATACTTTAGGAATGAGAAACGAAAGACGTATGACAAGCTAATAAAGATCTGTATCAGAAACAAATTAATAGTACTTAATACAAGAGAGCTGGCAGCTCCTTAAGGATGTACTACTACAGGAAGCATATACTCAATAGACACCAACAAGTGCGCAAAAATGCCAGATATATTTTACAACAAACTTTCGGGCAATTCTGATCAATATCTCTGGAATCGTAAGAGATATCAACATGGCGCTAAATCATGTCATCATCTCATTTTTGATGCTCTACAAATATGCAAACGGAGACCAAAGGGTCGAGGTTTGCAAATGGAATGGAATTGTAATTTCTGTTTCTTTTCTTTTTCGATTTGTGTAATCAAAACGTTTAAATAATAATTCCAATGACATAACCTCTTGAATAACTGTGGTTATTATTGCGCCTCTGGTATAATATACTAATGGCCATAAAATTAGGAGCATTAGAAATACGCAACTATATTTAAAACATGCTCAGTGGTAAAAATATAGAAGTAAATAAAATATATTGTTAATTAATAACTTTAGCCTCTAATATTGTCGATAAAAATTTATCCTAAAAAGTACTTTTTTAAAAACTAACAAATCACATTCATCATCTACTATTAAATATTTTCAATCTCTGTATTCTACCGATGGCGCTAATATAGTCATGTGTCAATAGGATATTGGTAGCGGCATCGTCGCTACAATTTGACGTCACAAACGGTAATGACGCAAGTAGATAGAATAGGTATGTTCTGGAACACTCGTTCGACCCAACACAGCAATATATACATATATATATATATATATTTTTGGATGTAAATTCCCATGGGAGGAGAGGGATTTTCTCCCTGATCCCTCCTTGTGAGCTGCCTTGGGGCCTCTTTGTAGGATTTTTATCCCGATGGAACCCCCCACCCTTCCTCGATCGGCCTGCCCCACCCTACCTACTATTTAATTGACATGTAAATTACCGTAAGGAGGAAATGAGGAGAGGGATTTTCTCCAGGTTCCCTGGGTTTGGCACACTTCGTACCTGATCGAACCCCCCACCCTACCTACTCGATCCCCCCACTCTACCTACTTGATCCCCCCACTCTACCTACTCGATCCCCCACTCTACCTACTTGATCCCCCCACCCTACCTACTCGATCCCCCACCCTACCTACTTGATCCCCCCACTCTACCTACTTGAACCTCCCACCCTACCTACTCAATCCCCCACTCTACCTACTCGATCCCCCACCCTACCTACTTGATCCCCCACTCTACCTACTTGAACATCCCACCCTACCTACTCGATCCCCCACTCTACCTACTTGATCCCCCACCCTACCTACTTGATCCCCCACTCTACCTACTTGATCCCCCACTCTACCTACTTGAACCTCCCACCCTATCTACTCGATCCCCACCCTACCTACTCGATCCCCCACCCTACCTACTTAATCCCCCACTCTACCTACTTGAACCTCCCACCCTACCTACTCAGATCCCCCACTCTACCTACTCGATCCCCACCCTACCTACTTGATCCCCATTCTACCTACTTGAACCCCCACCCTACCTACTGATCCCCCACTCTACCTACTTGATCCCCACTCTACCTACTTGAACCTCCCACCCTACCTACTCAGATCCCCCACTCTACCTACTTGATCCCCCCACCCTACCTACTCGATCCCCCACCCTACCTACTTGATCCCCCACTCTACCTACTTGAACCTCCCACCCTACCTACTCGATCCCCCCACTCTACCTACTCGATCCCCCACCCTACCTACTTGATCCCCCACCCTACCTACTTGAACCTCCCACCCTACCTACTCGATCCCCCCACTCTACCTACTTGATCCCCCACCCTACCTACTATTTGGCGGTTGTTGGCGGCCTGACACGTGCAGACTTCCATCAATAATATCGTGACGTCATAACGTTATAGTAGATAGAGGAAGTCGGTCCTGTATCCTCCACCACCACCACCACCAAATAGTTTTATTCGACCAAGCATTGCATTTTTCGAGATAAACCTATCTTGTTTGGTATCAATTAATATTAGATTTTTCTCAGCTATCCGAATCTTTAGGAATTTTTTTAATAACATTATCCCCCAGGAAGCTACCCTCATTTTAAGATTTTTAACCGATAGCGATTTCTGACCGTTCTTATAAATTTTTTAGCCCTGCGATACATCAAATTAGTCTAGAATTATATGCAAAATTCGAATCTCCAAATGAGGTAGGGCCGGTCCTACTTCAAAACGCGACAGACGTATTTTCCATGTGTAGAATACGGCTGAATCGTTTTGAATTAGGATCGGCCCTATATAATTTCAATGTAAAATAGTCGTGAAAACATTTCAATGTAAAATAGTTGTGAAAACATGAATTCTTCTATACTTTCAATGTAAAATGCTTGTGGGCACGTTTTGAATTAGGATCGGCTTTATATTACTTTCAATGAAACACACACGTATGTTGAAAAGTGCAGAAAAGAATGTGTGTAGCTGTTTTGAATTCGGTTTTCTATCGAGAAGTTAGACGTGCACCGTTTTGAATTAGGATCGGCGTTATATACTTTTAATGTAAAATGTGAAAACCTGAATTCTTTTCAAATGTAAAATACTTGTGGGCACGTTTTGAATTAGGATCGGCTTTATATTACTTTCAATGTAACACACGTATGTTGAAAATGTAAGTGCAGAGAAAATGTGTAGCTGTTTTGAATTTGGTTTTCTAGTTAGAAGTTATAAAGTATGACAGATGCAAAAAAACCTTTTAGTATAGATGATATTAGAGTTCGCGATCACTGCCACTTTACAGGTGAATTTCGAGGAGTGGCTCATCAAGATTGCAACATCAATTATCATAATTCTTATATGATACCGGTAGTTTTTCATAACTTATCAGGCTACGATTCGCATTTCATTATTAAAAAAATCTCGTTAGAGTTGTCAGGTTCGTTAAACATTCTGCCAATAAATAAGGAAAATACATATCTTTTACAAAATATGTAAAAGGTATGAAAGTTAGTTTTAGATTTATCGATTCATTCAGGTTTATGGCATCTAGCATCGAAAAATTAGCTTCCTACTTAGATGATAATAAAAATCCATCACCAGGAAAATTGTAACACTGATAATGAGTTTCAGTTACTTACGCGCAAAGGCATATTTCCTATGATTACATTAACTCTTGGGATAGACTCAATGAAACCGATTTACCCTGTAAAACAGCATTCTTTAATCGTTTACGCAATGAAGAAATATCAGATGAAGACTACAATCATGCTAAACACGTTTGGCAAACATTTAATATAAAATCACTAGGGACTATTCAGACCTATATTTAAAAACAGATGTACTGCTCTTGTCTGATATATTTGAAAACTTTAGAAAAACTTGTATGTTCACGTATAAGTTAGATCCGCTTCACTACTTTACGGCTCCTGGTTTAGCTCTAGATGCGATGTTAAAACGACGAACGTTAAACTCGAGTTGCTTACTGATATTGAAAAAATAATGTTTTAGAACGGGGAATTCGTGGCGGTGTTTCTCAATGTTCGAATAGATATGCTAAAGCAAATAACAAATATATGAATGCAGATTATGATCCAAATTTCGATTCTAAATATTTAACGTATTTTGATGTTAATAATTTATATGGGGCTGCAATGTCTGAATATCTTCCATATGGAGATTTTGAATTTTAGATGGTACCAGTCCAGATATAGTACGTTTAGACATACTTAATATTCCCGATGATTTTGATGTAGGATATATTTTGAATGCGATTTACACTATCCAGTATCTTTACATGAAATACACAGTGACTTACCTTTGGCGCCTGAACATATGATACCACCAGTACCTTCAAATAAATCAAACTTAAAGAAATTACTTACAACTTTATATCCAAAACTCAACTATATTATTCACTATAAGAATTTAAAATGTATTTAAGCTACGGTTTAGAACTGAAAAAATTCATAAGGTACTTCGATTTAAACAAGCCCCTTGGTTAAAAGAATACATTGATTTGAATACGAAATTAAGACAACAGTCAAAAACAGTTTTGATATATGCTTTTATAAAAATATGATAAATTCGGTTTATGGAAAAATGATGGAAAACGTACGGAAAAGGAAAGATGTGAAATTAGTGAGCAAATGGGAAGGGCGGTTTGGAGCTCGTAGTTACATAGCGAAGCCTAATTTTCATAGTTGCACTGTGTTAGACAAAGATCTAGTCTTAATAGAAATGAATAAATTAGAGGTTTATTTAAACAAACCCATTTATGTAGGTTTCTCTATTCTAGATATTTCAAAACCTATTTATATGAATTTCACTATAGTTATATAAAATCGCAATTTGCTAACAAAGCAAAGTTACTGTATACAGATACGGATAGTTTGATATACGAGTTTAGCGTTGAAGATATTTACTCTTATATCAAACAAGATATTCATAGATTTGATACTTCCGATTACGACCCTCATAACAAATATCATATTCCATTATCAAATAAAAAGTTCCTGGTATTATGAAAGATGAAAACAATGGTGATATCATGCTAGAGTTTGTAGGGCTTAGATCTAAAATGTACACTTACAGAGTTCAGGATAGGATAATAAAAAGTCAAAGGATCTTCCTTAGCAAGTATTAAGCAAATTTCTTTTGATGATTATAAGAATGCTTTGTTTTATAACCAGTCTGTACAGAAACAACAATGTTTAATTAGATCAGTCAAACATGATGTCTTTACTATTAAACAAAACAAAATTGTTCTTAATCCAAGTGATGATAAAAGAATTCTTAGTACCTCAACCACTGATACTAAACCTTGGGGTATAACTATACACTCAGAAATGACTTGTGAAGCTTCAACCGCTGGCTCAAATAAAGAATGCAATTTATTTTATCTCGATTAACATATAATTTTTTAGTTACAAAACTTCAGTGTTATGTTTATACCTGCACAAGTACACCGTTTTTTTTTGGATGTATCTAAAATAGGATACCTTTCAATCTGCCTGAGTTTGAACTATATTAGTATAAATGTATTGTAGAGAAAATAGTAGTAATAACCGTTCTGTTTTTAAAAAATACACTTTCTTAATAACATACCAGTTAGTTTATTTTGAGAAATGTATAATATGTGAAAGATATTGTAAAAGCATGTAAAAATATTAATAAATAGACTGTGATTGCTAAATGATTTATTGTTTTTTCATAATTTGTAAAGGTACAGTAATAATAATAATAAAGTAATTATAATATTCTTATGCTGTTTGAGAGTGGATTGTATTTGACTATCTTATCATGAAGTATAAGGCAATGACAAGATGTATTTGGCAAAACGTTTCTGCTAGTTTCAAATTCTAATCTAATATCGACAGTACCAGATTTTAACGTTTCATTTTGTCTAGAACAATCTATGACTACTAATGGTGCAATACTTCGTAAATCTTCAGGATTAAAAAGTGGTTCATTTTCCTTTTCGTAGTATGATTGCTGAAACTGAGCATACATCTCATATAACAACGCAGTCTGTTTATTCTCGAACTTCAAATTTAAGTTATCGTACGGGAAAATTTCTGAATTTAAATATAGTTTCATGTTGGTTAAATAGCAATGATCAAAACGACTGTAGTTGCTCATGTATCTATTTTTCGGTTGGTTTGGAAACCGACAATCACAAATCTTGGTTTTTCTAATTGTGTTGTTGTTTTAATGTTCCATGTATGACGTTGCGTTTCTTGTAGAAGTTGATATTTATGCAACTCCCATCCTCTAAACGGAATATGCAAATCCTGATTTTGTGCAACGCATTCTATTAAATTAATTCGTTGAGTATCATCAACGACTACATGCGGCATTTTCCATAAAACTTTGTTTAAAACAACTTTTATTTCTTCATCGGGTGTAGGATTAATTATAGCATTAGTATCAAAACTGGAACGTAGTAAAACTAACTCATGACGTATGTTTAAAATAATTTTTTTAAAATCTTCGCATAATCCGAGAACCATTGAAAGGTTTATTGCAACATTAAAATTCCCATTGGCATCAACTATTTGCGAATCATCCATAGGAGACCACCCAGCGTTTTGTAAATGTTTACTTTGATTGCTATTATATGAAACATATCCCTTCATTATAGACGTTAATCCAGGATTCCGAACACGATCTACAATGATACCTCCAATCTCATATCTAATTTCATCAAAAGCAGCAAAATTCCATTATTTACAAACTTTGCTGTCTGAGACGGCGTTCCATCTGTTCTAATTAATTTGCCTTCTATGTACAGCATGCTCTTCGATGGTAAGGTGTATACATCTTGTTGCTGTATAGGGATTCGAATTTCATCATTATTGTTTAAAGATGTGTTAGCATAAGGTTGATGAGTATGTTTTTCGATATTAACAATTGCAATATCGAAGTAAACTTTTTCACGCACGTTCAGTATTTCACTATTCATTCTACTTTTTTTTTAATTAAATAAATGCAGTCCTAACGATTGTAGAAACTGTCGGTTTTGTGTTGTTAGCGGTTTTGAAACAATCAATCGAGTGTCGATTGCTTTGAAATTTCCAGCATTTATAGCAATTCTTGACATGTTGCGTGCATTATACTTAATACCCATGGCTATTGCAGATTTTTTTTAAATGCAACCTTACAGTTAGCAGTTCTCGTCTGAAATTAACTAAATTTCCATCTTGATCTAACACTTTAACTATTATTTCATTTATTATACGTGACTTGATTGGTAGATATATAATCGTAGGTGGGCACTCGACAATTTTAAAACCTGCAGGTACTTGCGGAAAAAATTCGTGTATTACATGGGCTGGTTTACTATTTAAATAGGATCCGCTTGCAATATTACAATCGATTAAAACTGCATTCACTTTACAAATGTTGATTGCGTAGTCTGCTTGATGCGTGACAAATGCTAGCAATTTTATGGATTGAAACCAAGTAGAGAACCAATTGAATCCTTTTGGTAAAATCCACATCTAGACTACATTTAATACTACATTTAAGTGTATTATTGTCAGCTGTAATTTCTATATACACTGGAGTCTTTCTAGCGCTTCGTGATTGTTCCATACGACCACGCCATCTTTTATCACCTAAAGCTTTTGAAGATATTTATTAATTTCTCTAATCTCATAAGCACCTTCAGGTATTTCTATGAATTCTCCGTTAGATCCATAATAAAATTTATTATTTATTCCTTTTTCTATGTTTGGAATTGTGTTATAAGACTCAAAATTTGTTAATCCTAATACGTACTCCGAATCATTATCCAAGTTTATAGGTAGATTAAAATTGCTTGTTAAAACTGAAGTGTTTCCCGTTAGAGTAAAAGTGTACGACATAACGACTTTGTACGCAGTTCTATGCGCTACTTAGAAATTGTAAGCATAAATGTCCCCAAAACACAGTACCGTACGATTGTTTTTGGTTAATGTTATAAAGAATTCTACATTTACCCCCGCTATTCAAATAACTTATCAACTCTGTTGGCGGTCGCAGGTTTCCGTAGCTGTCATAGTAAATAGCGCTACTACCGTACTTTTTGTAAGAGGTCCAATGCGTGCCTAAACCTTCTATTCCATCTAAATTAATTATACCACATTCTTTAAAATTAACTTTCTTGGGAAGATTGTTTCTCATGAACACACCACGGAAATATGGTACTTCTAATTGCTTAACAAACTCTATTAATTCTACATTGCTTAGTGCACGATTAGGTAAAATCAAGTTGCGTTCCTTTGAGGTTTTGCAGGGCTAAAAAGACCAAAACCTTTTTATAAGGTTTGATGTACATGCCGTTTCCGACTGCAATGTCCTCCATTGCCTTGTTATGACGCTGTTTTTCCGCTAGTTGTTCCTTAGCTATTTTAGTATCTGAAACTGCTTTTGCAACAGCAGCTGCACCTCCAGTAAGAGTACCAAGAGCGCTTAGGCCTGCAAAATTGGTATTAGTGGTAGAAAACCTCCTGTTTTAGGAATTGATATAATACGAGCTGATTTAATATGCTTCTTTTGTTTTGCTGTATTGGCTGCCTTAATTGCTATGTTGATTGCATCCATAACATTAGATCCTTTAGACTTTTTTAAAGCTGTACGTGCTTGTTTGATAATACTTTTAATACCTAGCGTACTTCTTATTTTACGTTTCTTTATCAGTTTTCTTATTTTATCGATATTTTTTGTTCTCAGTGATGCACAGGCACCCATACCAAGTTTTACTTTAGCTTTCATTGCGGTAGCTACTCCAAATGCTGCTACTTTTTCACCTAAAGACGAGTCACCAGAATTTAGTCTTTCTGTAGCTAACTGAGCTAACTTCGAATCTGCTTGATGGCGTTTAGATAGATCCTTTTCTTTGGAGTATGCAATATCGTGCTCCTTACAAGCCTCGTCTAACTTGTTTATTCCCTTGTCTCCTCGAGCTAACCGTTCGATTAGTTTTGTACCCGGACCGCAAAATTTGTAACCCGGAATATGCGCTTCGAATGGTAAATTGTTAATTACAGTATTTAATAGTCCGTTCCCAGTAGTTTTAGAATTATTATATGTAATCATTAGAGGACAACTATCCTCTCAAGCTGTGCAGCAAATAAATAAAATATTATGAATTAATGATTCTTTATATACTAGCCGTTTCTTATATATATAATTCTACTTTTTACAAATCGAATTTAGTACTTGCAAACATGCATGTTGTGAAACAATCAACACCTTTAACCATAAACAATAATGACATTGGTGCGCAATCTTTAGCTAAAAGAAAAACATAGCGTTCTTCTACCTGCATATATTCGATGTCTAGTTGTTGGTCCTTCAAATTGCGGTAAAACCAACGTTATGATTGGGTTGATAGAACATCCTAATGGTTTAAAGTTTGAAAACGTATATGTTTATTCTAAATCACTTTATCAACCAAAGTATCAATACCTTGAAAGTCTACTGCAACCAATAAAAGGGATCAAATATTATACATTTTCCAGTTCTGATAATATTATATCACCATCTGATGCTCGAAATAATTCTATATTTGTTTTTGATGATGTAGCTTGCGATAAACAAGGTATCATTAGGGAATACTTTAGTATGGGGCGTCATAAACAAGTAGACAGTTTTTACCTTTGTCAAAGTTATACTCGTATACCTAAGCACTTACTACGTGATAATGCTAATCTTTTAGTTTTATTTAAACAAGATGATTTAAACTTAAAACATATATATGACGATCACGTCAATACTGATATGAAGTATGATAAATTCCGTGAAATATGTGCTGCTTGTTGGCGAGACCAATACGGTTTCTTAGTTGTAGACAAAGATAGTGAACCAGATCAAGGAAGGTACCGAATAGGTTTTGATCACTTCATACATATTTAAACCTTGAGAGACGCAAGTATCGTTAGCATAGAAGAATTTTTTTTTTATTACAATAAACTTTTACGCAATGAATAAGGAGTCGATAAAACTTAAAAGAATTTTAATTAAGAAAAGAAACATTGTAAAAAACAAATTGCGTCAGTTAAAAGATAATGAAGTCGTCCAAGTGGAATCAATATTACCCATAACATCACGATTAGAAACTATTGCTAATAAACTGGATGGGGAAAGTGTGGTAAAGAAAGAAAAATTTAAAGAAGAAGAAGAACTGCCTCATAGCAGTGTAAAAAAAATTAAACCTACATTGCTAGAAAGGAACGTTGACTATATTGATTCGCCGGTTATTGCACAGCATATACCAAATATAAAAATGATGCCCTAGAGGTAAATGATGATGATGTTGAGAATGAATACGAAGCAGAAATTAATCGAAATGCACAAGAAGCTCAGGAATATATTCAAAGCTTTGTCGATTCACCTGGTATGACACATTATCTCGAACAGCTACATCCGCTACCTCGAGAATATATTTACAATATGTTTAAAGATGTTAAGAACGAATTTGATCATAAATATGGTATTAGGTTTAACCCTGATTCGAATGGTCTTATGATAGGCAATTTGAATTTCGCGTTGGATGATGAAAATGTTCTAATAAATGATTTGAAATATACAGGTACTCCTGGATTATACGAACTACTGTTTAAAAATATCCTGTCGGGTACAGTCAGCAAGATCTAAAGTCGTACCTTGATATTGTGAAAAGAACAAATGCTAATAGAAGATATTATTCTGAAACAGAACAAATTCAGGGTAATACTTCATATAAGTACAAAAATATAATATCTACATTAAACATACTTCCCCAAACACCCCGTAGACCTAGAACATTACCCTATAGAAAGCGTCTTGGAGACGGTATGACAATGGAAATATCAAATAACGCAATAGATTATTTATATTGGAATGATCCCAATGAACTTGTTGATAGATTACGACTTTTAGTTTCATCACAGACTGCTGGACACACAGGTCACGGCAACGAAATAAATTCGATCATTGAAGAATTGCGTGAGGCAAAAGTAATTAGATGATATGACAATTGACAAATTTGGAAGGCACTTACATAACCGTAAAATAGATATAAGTGAACAGGAATATGAAGGTTTTGAAACCTTGATTGAGTATAAGTTACATATGCTACATTACACGGTAGTAGCAACGTTTTACTCTAATACATTCCTCGACGGTGATAAGACATTTCTTATTTTCAATATTAAACATAATTATGAATTTCCTTATGAGGAAGCAGTCATTGAGAATATTAAAGGATACCCGCAAGACATTGAAATTCTTATAAACGAAAAAAGTTATGTAATTGCACAGTTACAAGGATTTTTGCTTAAACGTATGGATGTAATCAGCTTTCGTGACAGCGGTGCTATCATAAACAATACCACAATGTTTCTTGATTTTATATTAAAAGTTCCTTTCAAAGCAAGTGGAGCCGCGACATTCAAACATAGAAGTATCTTAAATAATTGTATTTAATAAATCCTGATTAGAAAAAAGTATTATGTTAGTTGCTCAATCAAAAGTGAAAGAGGATATAGTAAATGAACTTCATAAACCAGCAAGAATAAATTTCAAGAGACGCAAAGTGATAGTAAAAGGTTTAAATGACCTTCTTCAGACCGATTTGATTGAAATGCTACCATATTCGCAAACAAACAAAGGATTTAAATACATTTTAGTAGTTATTGATTGTTTCTCCAAATATGTATGGGCTGTTCCACTTAAAAGTAAAACGGGTATTGATGTTACTGCTGCAATGAAAACAATTTTAAATAAATTTAAAAATCCTCCAAGAAATTTGCAGTCTGATTTTGGTAAAGAATATTATAACAAACACTTCAATCCTTAATGCGGACATATGGCATAAACCATTATAGTGTTTTTCTACAAAGAAAGCATGCATTGTGGAACGTGTAATTAGAACTTTAAAGGGAAAAATGTGGCGCATGTTTAACCTGAACGGTTCTTACAATTGGATAAAAAATTTAAGCGATATTGTGAAACAATACAACAATACAGTTCACAATACTATCGGAGTCAAACCTGTAAAAGTTGATAAATCAATTGAAAAACTATTCTTAAATCATCATTTACCCACATCAAACTTGCAACCAAAATACCAAAATATTCAATTAAAGACAGTGTGAGGATTAGTAAACACAGGAAGCATTTACGAAAGGTTACACGCCAAACTGGTCAAATGAAATTTTTAAGATTAAAAGGTAAACGTAACCAATCCGACGACATATATATTAGAAGATCAAGACGAGAAAGAAATCAAAGGTGCATTTTATGAAACGGAGTTGCAAAGGTTAAACATCCAGGAATTTACCTGGTAGAAAAGTCCTAAGAAAGAGTGGAAATAAAGTATTTGTAAAATGGTTAGGCTTCTCTAACGTACACAATAGCTGGATCGATAAAAATAATGTTTGCTAGAAGTTGTTATAATAATAGTTAATAAGGCTAACATTGTAAAATTATATTAAAATAAATAATACAAACAAATCTTTCTATTGTTTTATTATTATAAAGGAATTTTGTAAGGCTAACATTGTAAAATTATATTAAAATAAATAATACAAACAAAATCTTTCTATTGTTTTTATTATTATCAAGCCATTCTTTTAATAAAAGGTATTTTGTTTTGCACATTGCAGATTGTTATTGCTGTGTTTACAACAATGTATGTTATATTTTAAACGATTGTTGATTTTTAACTCCGATAGCTTAGGACAACCTAGTGCAAGCATATCAGTTACAAAGTTTTGCATTATATATGTTTCAATCAATTTCTTCTTTTCTAGACCCTTCACAAATACTTCTTCACCGGGTCGGATAATTTGCTTCAAATAAAGCGCTATATATGTTGACACCATTCCAGCCGTTGAAGATTCATCCCAAGAAAGACCATGAATATTCCTTGTCACCCAGTCATTATGTTTTATATGATCTTGACTCAAACAACTAGACTGCATTGGCAGTTTAAAAATTTGATGCCAAACATCACCTAACAACAAGTGCAAAACCTCAATTTCTTTGCACACAAACTCGTTTTTCTTGTATTTAAATCCCTGAATATCGATTATATACATGTTTGTATGTTAATATATGCAGTAAACTTCGACTAATTAAATTAATATTAGGAGCAATCTCCTTATATAGCAGATTACCACCATCTGCGTACTTTGCCAACCCACTTTTCAACCTATCACAAGAGTGAACACATTTTGAATTGAAACCGGCCCATGTGTGTATTTGCAGCCTCTAAACATAAATCAGAATCCACTTTAATTAAACACAATTGACTTGAATGCAATATTTTGCATCTGTCATACTTTATAACTTCTAGCTAGAAAACCAAATTCAAAACATATACACACATTTTCTCTGCACTTACATTTTTCAATATACGTGTGTTCCATTGAAAGTAATATAAAGCCGATCCTAATTCAAATCTTGCCCACAAGTATTTTACATTTGAAAAGAATTCAGGTTTTCACATTTTTACATTAAAAGTATATAACGCCGATCCTAATTCAAAACGGTGCACGTGTTAAACACAATTGACTTGAATGCGATATTTTTTTTGCATCATTCATACTTTATAACTTCTAACTAGAAAACCAAATTCAAAACAGCTACACACATTTTCTCTGCACTTACATTTTTCAACATACGTGTGTTACATTGAAAGTAATATAAAGCCGATCCTAATTCAAAACGTGCCCACAAGTATTTTACATTTGAAAAGAATTCAGGTTTTCACATTTTACATTAAAAGTATATAACGCCGATCCTAATTCAAAACGGTGCACGTCTAACTTCTCGATAGAAAACCGAATTCAAAACAGCTACACACATTCTTCTCTGCACTTTTCAACATACGTGTGTGTTTCATTGAAAGTAATATAAAACCGATCCTAATTCAAAACGTGCCCACAAGCATTTTACATTGAAAGTATAGAAGAATTCATGTTTTCACAACTATTTTACATTGAAATGTTTTCACGACTATTTTACATTGAAATCATATAGGGCCGATCCTAATTCAAAACGATTCAGCCGTATTCTACACATGGAAAATACGTCTGTCGCGTTTTGAAGTAGGACCGGCTCTACCTCATTTGGAGATTCGAATTTTGCATATAATTCTAGACTAATTTGATGTATCGCAGGGCTAAAAAATTTATAAGAACGGTCAGAAATCGCTATCGGTTAAAAATCTTAAAATGAGGGTAGTTTCCTGGGGGATAGTGTTAACTAAAAAATTCCTAAAGATTCGGATAGCTGAGAAAAATCTAATATTAATTGATACCAAACAAGATAGGTTTATCTCGAAAAATGCAATGCTTGGTCGAATAAAACTATTTGGTGGTGGTGGTGGTGGAGGATACAGGACCGACTTCCTCTATCTACTATAACGTTATGACGTCACGATATTATTGATGGAAGTCTGCACGTGTCAGGCCGCCAACAACCGCCAAATAGTAGGTAGGGTGGGGGGATCAAGTAGGTAGAGTGGGGGGATCGAGTAGGTAGAGTGGGGGGATCAGTAGGTAGGGTGGGAGGTTCAAGTAGGTAGAGTGGGGATCAAGTAGGTAGGGTGGGGATCGAGTAGGTAGGGTGGGAGGTTCAAGTAGGTAGAGTGGGGGATCAAGTAGGTAGAGTGGGGATCAAGTAGGTAGGGCGGGGATCAAGTAGGTAGAGTGGGGATCAGTAGGTAGGGTGGGAGGTTCAAGTAGGTAGAGAGGGGATCAAGTAGGTAGGGTGGGGATCGAGTAGGTCGAGTGGGGGATCAGTAGGTAGGGTGGGAGGTTCAAGTAGGTAGAGTGGGGGGATCAAGTAGGTAGGGTGGGGGGATCGAGTAGGTAGGGTGGGGGATCAAGTAGGTTGAGTGGGGGATCAAGTAGGTAGAGTGGGGGGATCGAGTAGGTAGGGTGGGAAGTTCAAGTAGGTAGAGTGGGGGATCAAGTAGGTAGAGTGGGGGGATCGAGTAGGTAGGGTGGGGGGGTTCGATCAGGTACGAAGTGTGCCAAACCCAGGGAACCTGGAGAAAATCCCTCTCCTCATTTCCTCCTTACGGGAATTTACATGTAAATTAAATAGTAGTTAGGGTGGGGCAGGCCGATCGAGGAAGGGTGGGGGGTTCCATCGGGATAAAAATCCTACAAAGAGGCCCCAAGGCAGCCCACAAGGAGGGATCAGGGAGAAAATCCCTCTCCTCCAATGGGAATTTACATCCAAAAATATATATATATATGTATATATTGCTGTGTTGGATCGCACGAGTGTTCCAGAACATACCTATTCTATCTACTGACGCAGGTCTATTTAGAAATTGCAAAGACTATACCGTATTAAGTTGACAAACATCTATATAATATTACATTTATACATAAATAGTTAGTACTTGTGTGACGTCGCGGATGACGGTCTATTTACAAATTGCAAAGACTATAGAATAGAGGTTAGACATACGAAGGCTAAATAAATATGGTTCCATGATACTGCAGAGCCTCTGTGCGCTACCGCATATGCGCATAATTTAGTTCCCATTCCTCCCTATCCAATGGAGGTCTCCTTATTTATCCATGCTGTTAATTAGACTCGTGAACAGTGAGTAAAATAAAGATCATTGTTACTATGTGTTTTAAATTAGTGAAACGCGGCGGTAGTCGACCGCTATCCATAGTATGTTTTTATGGCGCGAACACATTCTCCAAAGGATATATACTAACACAACTTGAGACTGTAATTATTGACATTGATAACCAATAAATTGGTGAAAAAAATTGAAAATGCAGTTCCTTTTCTTTTGCCTTTAACATCCCCATCACTTCCACCCTTATATTGTAAATTACAAATAATATCTTTTATGGTGATAACAAAATGAAATAGAAATCATTATATTAGTATATATAGTATTAATTTTTATCAATACTAGATGTCGCACATATATTAAGTTTTCCAGATTTTGTAAAGATGCTTTTAATCCCTTAAAAATTAAAAACGAGGCTTTAAACAATCTACTCTATAATAGAAGATAATTATCAGTGATTCTGCTCAAAAACAAAGTTTTTCTGATTTACAATTTGAAGAAGATAACTATTGTCCAATTACCAGTCGCACATGTTTTGAAGGTTTATGAATTAATTACATGAAAAATTGCTATGTTGTAAGGCATGTGGTATCACCAATACATTTATGATGTAGTTGAGGATGGGGGACAGATTGATGTAATTATTACTGTTATGGAAAAAACCTTCAATAAGATCCTCCACAATGCATTGATTAGGAGCTGTAAAAAGTATGATGTTCAGCCTAAAATTGTAGCATTGCTGTCCTCCCACCATGAGTAGAGACGGCTGTATGTTGAGGTGGCTCCGTAGCATAGTTGGTATGCGTGTGACAACTATGCCCAAGGACCCGGATTGGATCCCAACATGGACTGCTTGAAAAATGTTGGTCGAGCAATTTTCGCAAAAATAAGTGCTCGTTCAGATGAGGTACAATAGAGGTTCCTTGTGTGAGTGTTGTCGAACACGTTAAACATTCGTACGTTGCTTGGAACAGCAAAGATTCGGCCAAATTCAAAATTTCGAGATAAAAATCCGCTTCCAGGCCAATGTGCCTTTGGGTGGGGCATTAGAAAATCAAATGTAGTGACTGCATGTTGCGATTTGGGATGTCAAGCCAGATTTGTTTGTTGCTACATCAGCTGTCCCGCAAGGATCTATCGTGGGACAGTTGCTTTTCATATAGCAATAAACCACCTGCAAACAGTTCTTGACTATTCTTCGTGTCCTCTGTAAGCTGATGACTGTAAATTATATAGACAGATTTGATGATTAGATGACTGTAATAAGTTGCAAAGAGATACTGGCAAGGTACTAAAATGAAGTAAAAAGCTAGGTCTAAATTTCAATGTACATAAATAAGTGTTTGGTAACCACTTTTGCTAATAATACAACTAAAATAGAAGATAATTATATTCTCTATGGGCTTATTATATGACGTGAAAATTATGTGAAAGACTTGGGAGTTATATGTATGTACAACCTTCATTATGGCTTACATATAAGGAACATCAATAGGGAAGCAAACAAACTCATTTGTTTTATAATACCAAACTCTAAAGGACTGAAAGTCGATACATTAATTATGTTATAAAGAGCACTTGTTTTACCTAAGCTTATGTATTGCAGTTTAATTTGGTCACCTCATCAGGCAATTTATCTTGATAAGCTATTAGGAGTTCAAAGTAAAATTTTGAAGCACCATTACTTTGTAAAAATTAAGCTTTATCCTGAAAGAGATATGAATGATACTCTACTACTAGCAATGTTTAACTTACGTCTCTGAAATCTATTTATTTTAATCATTCAGTGATCTTTGCGTATAAGTTATTGCACAATATTATAGATGTTTGTGAATTTCTTAGTTTCTTCTCTTCGAGTACCAAGACTCCATGCACTCAGTAATAAGGTTTTCAACCTTAGGAGGGCTAATACCAATCTGTATAAAATTTTCCATCCACATAGTATGTAACAGTATCAATGGGTGTACAAACATGGATATGTTTAACTTATCTAAGCGACAATTAAAAATTACATATCTCAAAGCCAGAAAGAGATACTATATCAGCTTAAGTATGTGATGTTATTTTTATTTTTTTTTACATTAGTATTGTATATTTACTCCCGTCACACCTCTAAAATACTTTGTACTACATGGTGCAATGTCTAAATAAATAAATAAATTTTACTAACAGCAACAAAATGTTCTTAAAGTATTGGATTATCCAAAAATATTACACTGAAAGAACTATTATAACACGACCTTTAAGATCTGTAATGAGTCCGCAAAGATTTTCTTTAATAAAATAAGTATGCACAACCTAGCTTGAGGTAATTAAACACTACTTTGTGTAATATTTATCGATACAACAGTAAGAGAATAAAAGATTTGAATCAATACCTTGCTAGCGTTATTTATTCCTTGCATTATTGGATCTTACATTGTAATAAATTAAAGCTAGTAGTTGAATACTAACACTAAACTGCAAAATAAAATCGGGAGTCTAAAAAACATGAATCGTGTAAGATGTAACGTGACGTCCATTTGCATACACTTAAGAAAATGTATCATAGGCACACTAGTATTATTTTGAAAGATTGAAATTAACCTACAGGTTGAGCTACCATAGGTTCAAATTTGCGATTTCATTCTCTGTTGAGTAACATCACTTTGATTCGATTTTTATACCCAAACTTACTAATAATTGTATTTTGTTTATCATTGCAAAAAGAGCAAGTACTATTGCTAATATTTACATTGATTCACAGACCTTTGTTATTGTTTTATGTTGGTGGTTAATGTCAGTTCAAGTGCGATTTGATTTATTTGTTGCATATAGAACTTAAAGTCTTTAAATATCAAATAGTTTCAAAAGTTATTGACTTAATGTTTTCAGTCAATATGAGGTAACATAATAAAATAAAAAAAGGGCTCCTATAATCACCGACATCATTATTAGTGTTACTACAGTGATTCAAAAACAAAAATTAATTATAGTAGTGACTTAATTTTGCTGTCATGACCTACTAGATAATTAACCGGGCTGCAACAATGCAATCGTGGTATATGTTACGTAAATGCAGATGTTAAACTTTACAGATTATTACAAATCAACATTCAGTACAACAAAAACAAATAAGTTATAGATGAGGCTAGTTTCGTCTTTCCAATTCATAGAATTGAACATACACTTCACCCATTGCTAGTACACTAAAAATATACTTCACACCCTGGAGTCGTTGTATTCATGCCACATAAATGAATATGAATGTTCGCAATATGCTGTATAATAGTCATCGTATGTAGTTCCACTGTGATTTGAAATTGTATATAAGTTATAATGACAATCCTCAGAAAGTTATGCTGAAGCAATACAAAGTAAGAATAAAGAAAAATGGCTCCAAGCTATGGAAAATAAAATGGGTTCATTAAAAGAATATAAAAAGTGGTATTTATGTGACTTACCTAAAGGAAGAAGAGCAATTAACAGCAAACGGGTTTACAGAGTTAAGAGTAATCCGGATGCTTCAGTTAATCGTTTTAAAGCATGACTTATTGTGAAAGGTTTTTCTCAGCGAGCAGGAATCGACTACAAGGAGATATTTAGTCTAGTTGCCGAATTGCCTACAAGTAGAACAGTTTTAAGCATAGCAGCAAGTGAAGGTATGGTACTAACGCAGTTCGATGTATCAGCTGCATTTTTATATGGTGAACTTGAAGAAGAAATTTACATGCAACAAGTAGAAGGCTACAGCGATGGTACAGAGTTTGTAAACTTCAACACAGTCTTTACGGTCTCAAACAAGCACCAAGGTGTTGGAGCAAACGGTTTGGTGAATTTCTGTGTCAGAGAGGGTTTGAAGCCAGTAAAGCTGATCCTTATTTATTCATACGTAAGAATGGAAGTGAAAAAATCTTGTTGGTGCTGTATGTTGATGATGGACTAATTGCTAGTACCAATAATGTGGAAAAAGAAAAGTTATCAGAATTGAAAAGTGAATTTAAAATAACTGTAACTGATGCAAATTATTTTCTTGGATTAGAGATTCAACAAAGGGACGACAAAGGAATTAAAGTTAGTCAAAGTGCATATGTAAGAAGGATCCTCAAACAGTTTAATATGGGAGGTTGCAGAGCTGTAACTACACCAATTATTAAAGATGGCAAAACTGCAGAAACAGATAAGAGGGAGAATGGTAGGTTTTCTTGACGAGAAGCAATTGGAGCTCAAGTATTTAGACCAAGAAACCCTACCGGATATTGCCCGTGCAGTTGGCGTTGCAGCAAAGAACAATGAAAGTCCTTGTAAAAATCATATAGTCAACCTGAAGCGCATTTTCCATTATTTACAAGAAACAATAGATTTAGGCATTGTATACACGTATGTGATATTGGAACATTAAAAACCCACAGTGATGATCACGGAGGTGACAGGGAGACACCGGGCGATCTACAACAGGTGTAATCTGTTTATATGCTGGCAGTGCCATTCCATGGCTAAGTCAACTACAGAAAACTGTAGTAATCTCTACTACAGAAGCTGAAGCTGTAGCTGCAAGCGAGGCTGCTAGGGAGTTTGCATGGCTAAAGCGACTGCTAGTGGACTTGAGATTTTAAAAAGATGCCTGATTTATATGTTGATAACGAAGCTGCTATAAAGTTATCACACAATCCTGAGTATCATCGACGAACATGTTTGGGAGTGTGTTCAAAATAACGAACAATGTGTAAAGCGAGTGGCGACTGAAAGACAATTAGCAGATAAGCTGACTAAACCGTTACATAAACCCAGATTAAGAAGTTTATGCTTGGAAAGTGGTTTAAGTATTTAATTTGGTTTGTTTACCATAAATTCATTCAACAAGAGAGGGTGTTAAGAAAAATGGTATTTTCATTGTTGATAGAATTCAATAAATATATCATCCTTGCTATGGATGTTTTGATAATGACATTCATATATAGAAAAAACTATATTTTTTCTGCGACGGGAAAAAAATGTGACATTTAATATTTCTTGACAGGTAACAAAATGTCACTTTATATAAAATTACTTTTTTCCCCGGGAAAAAAATGAGTACTTTTTTCCCTGGTAAGTGCAAATAAGTAAGAACACGAAGATATTTAATTTTAGAATATTTTATTATGTATAAGTTACGTTTCCTTAATGTTAAAAGTACAGTTATTAAATGTACATTGCCTGAAAGACATGTTTTTTGAACAATTAGGAATGTCTGCTACAGTGGAATTTTCTTGATTTGAAATAATATTTTGTGCCACTGACACAACTGCCGTTGATGTACTTGTTCGCAAATTGGATTCTGTTTCAGCTGATGCACTGCCACACAAACTAAACAGTTTCTTAGCTATTTCTGTCTTGTGCACTATCGATTCATCAACATACCCTTCAGCGACCATTGATGACTTCCAACCACCATGTTTCTTTAGTGTCATCAAGTCTCCCCCAGATTCAACTAAAAGTGTAGCAGACGATCTTCGAAATGCATGACCTGTATATGACTTAGCATTTTTAAGTCGAAGAAAATTGGCTACTATTTCAGGTACCTTATAAAACTGATTTCTACCCACAACTTGATTGACGCATTTCCCATTGCGATATGCATAAAACAGGCGGCGATCCTTTGCTGCTGCTGGACGAAGTGCCATGTACATTCTGTAAAATTTAATATATTCTTCAGTAACTATAAATCTCTATTTACATCATTCTTTGTTTGCTTAAGTTTCACAATTAATGACGTTCCCACGTCTTCAATATCATCTAATGTTACCTGGCTAATTTCACATATTCGACAGGCTCCTGCAATCCCAAATACAACAACAACCTTGACCAATAAATAAACTTCATCAGGAGCATTATTTAAAAATCACTAATATGTGTACTCGTAAATATTGCAGATTTTTGGGCATGTAACCTTTCCCATTTTGTTTCAGAAACGTAATTAGTTTGCAATATTTTGAAATGTCTACGTTATTATTGACTTGTAACATACTTTTATCATTGAATAATTCGACCACACTGTTGATGGCTTTTGTTGTTGCGCTAGTTCGAAAAATAAACCAATAACACCGTCTCCAAGTAAGAACTACATGTCTTTTCGCCTTCCATTCCATGAATCTTGAATACGCAGTTTCGTAAATTTTTCGTGATTTAGCTGGCAATAATTTTATTGATGCTACTTTCGCTGCCTCTACCAATTCCGGTGGAGTAAGAGAAACTTCTGAATCAGTACTGTCCATTTTGAATTTTGAATATTCAAAACAATCGATATAAACAACTTAAGTTCGCAATTTTGTAACCACTCGCAAAATTAAATTGACAGATATTTGATTACTTTAAAGGTTTCCTTAGCAACGCAGATCTAACTGTCCCTATAAGTACATCAGCCTACCTGTTTGAAACTTCAAATTTGACATAGATTGATTTTTTGACTTTAATATAATTGGTAATATTTTTTTAAATATTAAATCATTGTTTTGCCAGTCACAGAAAAAAAATAGTGTATTATACGCGGGTAAAAAATGTAAGATTTTAGCTCTCGGTGTTTTGTCTCCCTCCGCTTCGCGTCGGGAGACAAACACACACCTCGAGCTAAAATCTAGTACTTTTTTCCCTTGTATAATAAATAACTATTTTCTGTTAGGGGAAAAAAATTTGACATTTAATGTTTCTTGACAGGTAGCAAAATGTCACTTTTATGAATTAATTTTTTTCCCCAGGAAAAAATGCGTACTTTTTCACGAGTATGAGCAAATAAGTAAGAACACGAAGATATTTAATTTAAAGCCGGGTCCACACTTGGTAACATTCGGGTGTAACATAACATCGTATCATAACTTCATCGCACAACGGCAACACCTTGTGGATGTGAAGCGCAAAACTGTCTATTTCTGATTTCTGAATATTCAAAATAATCGATATAATTTTTGAAACCATTCGCAAAATTAAATTGACAGATATTTGATTACTTTAAAGGTATCTTTAGCAAAGCAAGTCTAACTGTCCCTATAAGTGCAACAGCTTACTTGTTTGAAACTTCAAATTGGCCTTTTTGATTTTTGACTAATATATTGTAATATTTTTTTCAATATTAAATCATCGTTTAGCCTGTCACAGAAAAAATAGTGTATTATACATGGGTAAAAATGTAAGATTTTAGCTTTCGGTGATTTGTCTCCCTTCGCTTCGCACCAGAAGACAAATACACCTTCAGCAAATCTAATACTTTTTCCCTTGTGTAATAAATAACTATTTTGTAAATAGTCATATACCGGGTGTTCCATTAAGCGTATTGCGCGGCTGTACCTATATCATAAAGTATGAGGCCTAGAGCTTTGAGGAAAAAAATTTATTAAGTAAAGTGGCCAAGAGAAATTGCTGGAAATTATTTTTAAGTTTCAATTTCTACCGCAAGGGGGAGTATTTGCTAAGGTCAACAACGAAATTCAATTTTTCTCCTAAAATTTAAGCACAAGGTATTATTCTCAAAACGCGAATAGGCATTTATCTTTATTATTCACAACTTTTATTTGAAACTTTTTTCTGTAGATCGCACAAGGACAGCTGCAGGACTTGGTGAATTGGTTTACATGTAAATAGGGTTATCTCACAATGCCCATGTTGGAATTTATAATCTTAGAATCGTTTGAAAGGGAATTTCTCAGGGATCAAGAAAAACGACTAAATTGATTTTTCTAATGTTTTCTAAATATGTTAGAGGGCGCTTTTTCCAATCATGCCAGTTTTTGTTCATTTACTTAAAAAAATTAAATAGAAAGACATATTTATCAAAGGGGAATTGAATAAAGGGTAAAAAAATTGCACCTCGATATCTTTAATGGTTCTTAAGTTATTGCAAAAAGTATGTGCATTTTAGAGATCTATCCCAGTACTAATTAGAATTTTCCTGAATTTTCGGATCAAATATTTGAAATTATTTAGTCATAAATATTATTATAGCAGATGTTCAAAAGTGCCTTTCATTTAGTGATGATGTTTATAAACATTAATAATATGTCGCTAATAGATTCCTTTAAAATGCATCAAGTAGGCGATGAAAACAAAAACATCCATATCTGTCAACAGGTATAACTCTGTCATACTAGTTATTGTTATAGTAGTTAAATCGTGTATGCTCTGTGTGTAAGTTTGTTTGTTAATTTTGAACTACAGAAATGTCTTTCTCTAATGCTGAAGCTTATCACATGCTTAGAATTTACTTTTGAAAACGCGGCTATTGCTGAGCGTGAATATGCAATGGCATATCCTGAAAGAAAACATTATACCAAAATGGTATTTACACGATTGGCAAAACGTTTAAGAGAAACAGGGCGTGTGCATCCAATTAAAATGCCCACAAGAAAACGTACAATTACAAATGAAAACAGTGTTATAAATGTTCTTGTGTGCGTTGAAGCAGATCCGCATGTAAGTACCAGGCAACTTTCTGCAAATTTAGGGATACCTACGACATCGGTGCATCGTATTCTAATAAACCACAAATTGCATCCATATCACGCAGTTTTGCACCAGAACCTTTTAGATATCGATACCGACAGAACATTGAATCATTGCCATTGGTTGAAAGATATGTGCACCAAATATCCCTTATTCTTGTCCCGCATAATATGGACAAATGAAGCTACCTTTAGTAGCGATAGAGGAGTAAATTTACATAATATGCATTATTGGTCTGAAACTAATCCTCACTGGATGCTACAAGTAGATCACCAACACAGGTGGAGTGTAAATGTTTGGTGCGGCATTATTAAAAACAGAATTTTAGGCCCATTTGTTATTAATGAAAATTTGAATGGAGCAACAAACTTGCTTTTTTTGGTCAACAATCTACCTGAACTTTTGGAGGCTGTATCACTAGAAACTAGGCAGAACATGTGGTTTCAGCATGACAGTTGCCCAGCACATTATTCCGTGGAAGTTAGAAACTATTTAGAAACGACCTTCCCAAATCGCTGGATGGGAAGAGGAAGTTTATTTCCTTGGCCGGCTAGATCACCAGATCTTACTGTTTTAGACTTTTATTTATGGGGAAGGCTAAAAGATATGGTTTTCCAAACACGACCTACCACACGCGAGGATATGATTGCTCGAATTCAAAACGCAAAAACAAGCATTTCAAGAGCCGAAATTGAAACTGCAGTGTCATACACCCATCGAAGATTAGAAAAATGTATTTATAATGATGGAAGGCACTTTGAACATGTGTTGTAATAATGTTAGTTGTTTATTGTTCGTTTTAGTTCTTCTGTTTGTGTGCGTTAAATATGTATTTAGTTTTACCATTTGGCTAAAACTGGTAACCAAAAACGGCCTTTTCTTAGGGCTACAACATTAGTCATTGAAAATACAACATTTTCATAGACAATCATGTTAAAGTAATCCCACCCGCATTTTCCTCAGATTTATTATTATTATTATTAATGTTTAATCGACTACAAGGAAAGACAATGTTGTTTGTAATTGTTTTTGAGACTCTGTTAGCATAATAATGTATGTAAGCAAAAATCACAATTCTTTATTTCCTTTTCTTTAAAATGAAGAATAACTAAATAATTCAAAACGCTATTTAATCCAAAATTCAAGGAAGTACATATTTTTTAATATGAATACGCTTTTTGGAATAACTTAAGAACCATTAAAGATATCGAGGTGCGATTTTCACTAAAATCTTTTTTTTACCCTTCATTCAATTCCCCTTTAATAAATATGTCTTTCCATTTAATTTTTTTAAGTAAATGAACAAAAACTGGCATGATTGGAAAAAGCGCCCTCTAACATATTTAGAAAACATTAGAAAAATCAATTTAGTCGTTTTTCTTGATCCCTGAGAAATTCTCTTTCAAACGAATCTAAGATTATTAAATTCCAACATGGGCATTGTGAGATAACCCTATTTACATGTAAACCAATTCACCAGGTCCTGCAGCTGTCCTTGTGCGATCTACAGAAAAAAGTTTTAAATAAAAGTTGTGAATAATAAAGATAACTGCCTATTCGCGTTTTGAGCATAATATCTTGTGCTTAAATTTTAAGAGAAAAATTGAATTTTGTTGTTGACCTTAGCAAATACTCCCCCTTGCGGTAGAAATTGAAACTTAAAAATAATTTCCAGCAATTTCTCTTGGCCACTTTACTTAATAAATTTTTTTCTGCAAAGCTCTAGGTCTTATACTTTATGATACACAGCCGTGCGATACGCTTAATGGAACACCCGGTATATATATATATATATATATATATATATATATATATATATATTTTAGCATTTGACATTTATCAAAGGTTCTACAAAGGTAGTTCGTTAGTGCTACTGATAAAACCATAAGTTTTCCATTTTATCAAGCTATACTAAAAGTTAAAAACACTACGGTTAACAAAGATTGATGAATAGTTACTTGTTGAAGGCATATATAGGATATTATGTACTAGTAATACAGCGTTTGAGATTTATAAAAAGCATTTTTATTTGTTTGCATATACGAAGGGTATCTAATGCATCTTCGGTTGAATGTGTATAGGTTTTGTCTTCAATTTAGCATTTGTAATTTGTGCAGGATACTGTAGCCAATTATAATTTTGAGTTACCTAAAATGAAATATGTTTAATACATTTAAATTATAAAGCAACATAAAAATTTTTGAAATGTCAAATAAAATGTAAAAATAAACAAAGCTGTTCTAAAATAGTAATTAGGTAGATTTAAGTCAAATTTGTTGAATGCACCCTTTATGTTATATTAGTAGTAGGCTAGAAATAAGTTTGTTTTTGTTGGTTGTTATAGTGATAATTGGTTTAAAAGAATTAATTAATGATAAAATTTTGAAAAAGTTTGATATAAATTTTTGTACCCTTGATAAATTTGTTTTGGCTAAGAGCTGTACTGAGAATTTTGATAAAATTAAATATACATGTTAACGGAATTGCATTTCATTTCAATCTATTAAAAGGAAAGTGAAAGTGAAACAACGAAAATTAATTTATTAAAGAAAAAAAGAATTCAATTATACTAACATCGGGGCATCCTTTGTTGTGGTTCAGGAGTTGCAGCTGATCAGTTAATTGGTGAAGTATAAGGTGTTCGTAGTTGTAGAGTAATAAAACAATTAGTGGTTGAAGTAGTTTCCATAAGAGAACCTAAACTAGAGGAAAACATTATTGTAATTTATACTAACATATATTTAATAGGTACTCACTGAAAGCGCTCGAGGCAACTTTGTGTATCCTGTTTCCAAGCCTGTACACCCAGACACATTCAACGAAGTTACAGGTATAAAAGTTAATGTTATCTACTCTTCATATTAAGTAATTTGGAATAAATTAAATTTCAAACGTTAACTAGAATAAATAATTGCAGAATAGATTTATCAATCTTTGTTTAATCGGTATACGTAAGCACAACTTAGAGGTTAAGTTTAATTTTGATCGTATACGCTTTAGGCGCCTGTGTTTCAATACCTGTAAGGGGACAAAGAACCTACTTCTCCTTACAGAGTTAAAATACTAGATTCAGTTTCCTTGAGATAGAGTTTCAACAAGCCGTGGCATAATTGAATTGAAAGAGTTTTAATTAATCATTTACAGACTAACACCATATTACAGGTTGCACCTATTATTTTACTCGTATATTAAAGCATCATTACACATAAAATATCAACATACATAACATAATATATATATATATATATATATATATATATATATATATATATATATTTATTGCCAAACTCTATTTGAAAGTGAATATTTCCAGGTTTTAATACAACAACATAAATAAGTAATCACATAACAGATAACTAGGTCAAAATATTTACAGGTAATTTTCTTTTTAAATCTAAAAGGAAATGTGAAAACAATTAATCTGAAAAGAAAACGAACAAAAATATGTCAGTACTACAATTACAATTCATCTCGCCGTGCAGTATCATCATCTTCAGTCTCTTCTTCAACTGGCTCTTCTGCTGCACCATCCTCAACACCACCTGACTCTACAAACTTAGATAACCCTTCAAAAGTCCTAGGACCATTGTAATTAATAACTTTGTTGTCTTCTTTCTTGTATAGTTTAATTTTAGGGAAGCTTGTAATACGAGTATGTTCGAGTTCATTTGCTGTGGAATCAATTTTAGCAATAACAACATCAACATTACTTTCAAAATGCTCTGCAACTTTTTCATAAATAGGGACCAACTGTTTACAATGACCACACCATGGAGCATAAAATTCTACAAGGACGTCCTTGGATTTATCTAATACAACTTCATCGAAATTGCTTGCAACAAGAACACGCACAGGTTGTTTATTCCAATCTTCAGGAAGTTCTTGACTTAATAAATGTTGTTTAAGCTCACCTTTTAAGAACTTATCTACAAATGTAGTTATGCTTTCAGCATCAAGTTCGGACGATTCAGGTTTGAATATTGACATTTCTTCCTCAAGTTTAATAATGCGTGCAGTGGGAACCTCTCCTTTTTTATCCAAAGAATTTTAAAATTCGCTGGTGGTCTTCCTCCTCTACATCGATTGTAACAAACAAAATTTTAGATTTGTAAGGTTTGGCGACAGAACGAGCAGCAGATACAATAGCACTGGTTTTGTCATCACTTTTAGATACAAAGATGAGTAAATGGCTCTTAATTTCACCTTCAAAGATCTTAGGTGCCGTTTCATGATTGAATTCTATGAGGTTTGGTAGCGACTCTGATGTAACAAAACTTTTGATGTTCTGTTCAGTATGTTCACCTTCAAAAATGGATTTTCCTTCGTCGAACTGTTTAAATAAGACAATAGAACCACATGTAGCTTCATATTCCTTGTAAATTGCTTCGTCAGAAGTGATTCCGAACTGATAATCATCGACAGCATTAGCAATAGATAAATAAGCTTTAGCTGTATCTGAAGTTTGATCTGAGAAGAAACCAACAACTGCAACTTTATTTTCTTCAATAAATTGTTTAGCTTCCTCGACTGTCTTAAGCTCTTTAGCTGCAGGACCAGTTTTCTTTTCAAGCCAAGCTACTATTTGGGCAGCATCACGTCCTCCTGAATAATCAATAGGCTGTCCATTTCTAAAGAATTTAAGGGTAGGATAACCTTTGACATCATATTCCTTAGCAAGATCCTCCTCTTCGGTAGCATCAATTTTACCAAGCTTTATCTTTGACTCTTTGTCTGCTAATTCTTTTGCAGCTTTGGAATATTCTGGTGCAAGGGCTTTACAATGTCCACACCATGGTGCATCGTCATAGCAAGCAGAATTTTTAAAAATTTGATCTATATCAACCAAAAATTCTTCACGAGTATGGTATTTTTTTTGGTGCAAGTTATCTCGAATTGACTGTAAATCCATGGGTCGTTGGATAATATTTTGATAGTGTTCGACTAAATTCGCATTAACAGGAAATAAGAATGGTTGTACATCTGGCATATCATGAAGTTCATTTAAGATTTCTTCAAGAATACTAGATAGTATAACAATTGGATCGGTTGTTCGTCTATTGGCAGGTTTATTATGTTTTGTCAGATAATCGCAATGTAGTTCAGAATTAGGCCGATACAGGTTTCTTGCATGCATTGTATCTCTAGGAACTTTCGAAACTAAGGTACTTCGTTTCATTTCTTCAGAATGCATTTCGTAGAATAGAACATATGCTTCTGCTTTTACAAGTGTTTTAGAGGATATACTGCACACCTTGGAATCGTTATATTCATGCCATACAAATGAGTACGGGTGTCGACAGTATGGGATGTAATGGCCTTTCAAAGTAGTCCCACTGTGTTTCGATATTGCATACAGGTTATAATGACAATTTCCAAGATTTGTTTCTGCAGCATAGTGTCGCATATCAAGACCTTCTAATGGAAAATCTATAGGCGTAGTTAGCTTTCTTTGATATGTACCTGTAGGTGAAAACCGTTTTAAGTGTATCACCAATATTTTAGGAAACCTCTGTATGGACAGTGATTTGATGCATTTTCTCCTTTCTTTGCACTTAAAACATACCGGTTTTTCGTCGTCATCCAATGTTTCAGGCCTAGTAAAATGATCTAGACAAAGCTGTAACGTTAAGCAGCCAGTGATAGATCCCAAAGGACTTCGAAAGTTACAGAAGAATGATTACAGTGTGTGCAACATACTGTTGATTTTAACTGTCCAGCGAAAATATCAACAATTTTGGAATTGTTACTTCTTAAATACTGCTGCCAGGATTCATTACCTTTGTCAGAGTCACTTAATGGTTCATTTAATTCTGACAATATAGGAATTTGATTGGAGGTAACCTGATTAACGTCTTCATGAATACCATCTAGCAAGTACCGCATAAACTCTTGTGCGTCTTGTTGATAGAAGCCCATAAAACTAGGTGCAAATCGATGAAAGTGTGATTTCAAGTTATTAGTATTTATCACTTTGTCGAAAGTATCTTCAGACCACAGATCTTTTATTACTTGTGCAAAAGATTTAATTAAAGCTCCTTTCATGGTCGAAGTGCTAGTATTGATATGCTTCGAAAACGCATTATGTTTAATATATTCAAGTAATAATTTTGTATTTCAGAGGCACTGAACTATACAGTTTATAAAGCAAGTATTGCCAATATTTTCCAATCCTTTTTTGCCTAAATTTGTAACTGTATTTGAAAAATCATTTAAGTTCTTAAAGTAAGGATCAAGTTGTGATGCATTAATTGTATGTTGGAGATGAGTAGATGTATTTGAAGAATGGCTCAATCTGTTAGAGCAATTAGGGTTTTTTGAAATTTCTTCTATTATAAAAGCGATCAGTGTTTTATTTTCTTCCATGTCAACATTATTTAGCTGTTTCTTAAAGACAGTGCAAGATGATCAAATGTTTTGGTTTTCTAAACTGTCACATATATATATATATATATATATATATATATATATATATATTGTTATGTATGTTGATATTTTATGTGTAATGATGCTTTACTATACGAGTAAAATAATAGGTGCAACCTGTAATATGGTGTTAGTCTGTAAATGATTAAATAAAACTCTTTCAATTTAATTATGCCACGGCTTGTTGAAACTCTCTCTCTCAGGGAAACTGAATCTAGTATTTTTTTACTCTGTAAGGAGAAGTAGGTTTTTTGTCCCCTTACAGGTATTGAAACACAGGCGCCTAAAGCGTATACGATCAAAATCAAACTTAACCTCTAAGTTGTGCTTACGTATACCCATTAAACAAAGATTGATAAATCTATTCTGCAATTATTTATTCTAGTTAACGTTTGAAATTTAATTTATTCCAAATTACTTAATATGAAGAGTAGATAACATTAACTTTTATACCTGTAACTCCGTTGAATGTGTCTGGGTGTACAGGATTGGAAACAGGATACACAAAGTTGCCTCGAGCGCTTTCAGTGAGTACCTGTTAAATATATGTTTTAGTATAAATTACAATAATGTTTTTCCTCTAGTTTAGGTTCTCTTATGGAAACTACTTCAATTGTTTTATTACTCTACAACTACGAACACCTTATACGTCACCAATTAACTGATCAGCTGCAACTCCTGAACCACAACAAAGGATGCCCCAATGGTGGTATATTGAAATTTTCCTTTCTTTAATAAATTAATTTTCGTCGTTTAACTTTCACTTTTCCTTTACCAGATTAAATGAAATGCATGCACTTTAACATGTATATTTAATTTTATCAAAATTCTCAGTACAAGCTCTTAGCAAAAACAAATTTTTCAATGGTACAAAAATTTATATGCAAAAACTTTTTCAAAATTTTTTAATTAATTTATTTAAAAACAATTATCACTATAACAACCAACAAAAACAAACTTATTTCTAGCCTACTACTAATATAACATAAGGGATGCATTCAACAAATTTAACTTAAATCTACCTAATTACTATTTTAGAACAGCTTTGTTTATTTTTACATTTTATTTGACATTTCAAAAATTTTTATGTTGCTTTATAATTTAAATGTATTAAACATATTTCATTTTAGGTAACTCAAAATTATAATTGGCTACAGTATCCTGCACAAATTACAAATGCTAAATTGAAGACAAAACCTATATATGACTATTATGCAACATACTGCACACCTTCATATTCATTTATGTGGCATGAATACAACGACTCCAGGGTGTGAAGTATATTTTTTAGTGTACTAGTAATGGGTGAAGTGTATGTTCTATTCTATGAATTGGAAAGACGAAACTAGCCTCATCTCTAACTTATTTGTTTTTGTTGTACTGATTGTTGATTTGTAATAATTTGTAAAGTTTAAAATCTGCATTAATATAATATATACCACGATTGCATTGTTGCAACTCGGTTAATTATCTAGTAGATCATGACAGTTCATTTACATTTCCAATGCTCCACCTGTAGGTACTACATTGGCCAGGAGGCGAGTTTTTTGTTGCCTGGAAATTTAGAATTTTGCCGAACCCTTGCCGTTCCAGGCAAGGTAGGAATCTTTAACGTGCGTGACAACACTCACACACGGGACCTCCATTTAACCTCTCATCCGAACGAGGGCGTAATTTTTGTGAAAAATGCTCACCTGCCATTTTTCAAGCAGTCGGCCGTGTCGGGATGAACCCAGTAGATCATGACAGTTCATTTACATTTCCAATGCTCCACCTGTAGGTACTACATTGGCCAGGAGGCGAGTTTTTTGTTGCCTGGAAATTTAGAATTTTGCCGAACCCTTGCCGTTCCAGGCAAGGTAGGGATCTTTAACGTGCATGACAACACTCACACACGGGACCTCCATTTAACCTCTCATCCGAACGAGGGCATAATTTTTGTGAAAAATGCTCACCTGCCATTTTTCAAGCAGTCGGCCGTGTCGGGATTTGAACCCGGGACCTTGGGATCCGTAGTCTTATGCTTACTACATTGATCCACGGCGACGCCTAGTAGTAGATCATGACAGCAAAATTAAGTCACTACTATAATTAATTTTTGTTTTTGAATCACTGTAGTAAAACTAATAACTCAGCGATGTCGGTGATTATAGGAGCCCTTTTTTTTATTTTATTATGTTCCTCATATTGACCCAAAACATTAAATCAATAACTTTTGAAACTATTTGATACTTAAAGACTTTAAGTTCTATATGCCACAAATAAATCAAATCGCACTTGAACTGACATTAACGCCTTTAACCACCAACATAAAACAATAAGAAAGGTCTCTTTTTGCAATGATAAACAAAATACAATTATTAGTAAGATTGGGTATAAAAATCGAATCAGAGTGATGTTACTCAACAGAGAACGAAATCGCAAATTTCAACCTATGGTTGCTGAACCTGCAGGTTAATTTCAATCTTTCAAAATAATACTAGTGTGTCTATGATACATTTTTTTAAGTGTATGCAAATGGACATCACGTTACATCTTACACGATTCGTGTTTTTTAGACTCCCGATTTTATTTTGCAGTTTAGTGTTAGTATTCAACTAGTAGCTTTAACTTATTACATTGTAAGATCCAATAATGCAAGGAATAAATAAAGCTAGCAAGGTATTGATTCAAATCTTTTATTCTCTTACTGTTGTATTGATAAATATTACACAAATTAGTGTTTAATTACCTCAAGCTGTGTTGTGAATACTTATTTCAACAGAGAAAATCACCATAGACTCATTACAGATTTTAAAGGATATATTATAATAGTTCTTTCAGTGTAATATTTTTGGATAATCCAATACTTTAAAAAAAAACATATTTTGCTTGTTAGTAAGATTTATTTATTTATTTAGACGTTGCACCATGTATTACAAAGTATTTTAGAGGCGTGACATGAGCAAATATACAATATTAATGTAAGAAGAAAATAAAAATAATATCACATACTTAAGCTAATATAGTATCTCTTTCTGGCATTGAGATATGTGATTTTTAATCGTCGCTTAGATAAGTTAAACATATCCATCTTTGTACACCCATTGATACTGTTACATACTATGTGAATGGACAAATTTTATACAGATTGGTATTAGCCCTCCTAAGGTTGAAAACCTTATTACTGAGTGCATGGAGTCTTGGTACTCGAAGAGAAGAAACTAAGAAATTCACAAACATCTATAATATTCTGCAATAACTTATACGCAAAGATCACTGAATAATTAAAATAAATAGATTTCAGAGACATAAGTTAAACATTGCTAGTAGCAGAGTATGATTCATATCTCTTTCAGGATAAAGCTTAATTTTTACAAAGTAACGGTGCTTAAAAATTTTCAGTTGAACTCCTTCTAATAGCTTAGCAAGATAAATTGCCTGATGAGGTGACCAAATTAAACTGCAATACATAAGCTTAGGTAAAACAAATGCTCTGTATAACATAATTAATGTATCGACTTTTAGTTATTTAGAGTTTGGTATTATAAAACAATTGAGTTTGTTTGCTTCCCTATTGATGTTCCTTATATGTAAGCCATAATGAAGGTTGTGCATACATATAACTCCCAAGTCCTTCACGTAATTTTCACGTCATATAATAAGCCCGTAGAGAATATAATTATATTTTATTTTAGTTGTATTAGTAGCAAAAGTGGTTACCAAACACTTATTTACGTACATTGAAATTTAGACCTAGCTTTTTACTTCATTTTAGTACCTTACCAGTATCTCGTTGCAACTTATTACAGTCATCTAATCATCACATCTGTCTATATAATTTACAGTCATCAGCTTAAAGACGACACGAAGAATAGTCAAGAACGGTTTGCAGGTGGTTTATTGCTATGTGAAAAGCAACTGTCCCACGATAGATCCTTGCGGTACAGCTGATGTAGCAACAAACAGATCTGACTTGACATCCCAAATCACAACATACAGTCACTACATTTGATTTTCTAATGCCCCACCCAAAGGCACATTGGCCTGGAAGGGGATTTCTTATCTCGAAATTTTGAATTTGGCCGAATCTTTGCTGTTCCAAGCAACGTACGAATTTTTAACGTGTTTGACAACACTCACACAAGGAACCTCTATTGTACCTCATCTGAATGAGCACTTATTTTTGCGAAAATTGCTCGACTAACATTTTTCAAGTGGTCCGTGTTGGGATCCAATCCAGGTCCTTGGGCATAGTAGTCACACGCATACCAACTATGCTACGGAGCCACCTCAATATACAGCCGTCTCTACTCATGGTAGGAGGACAGTAATTTTAGGCTGAACATCATACTTTTTACAGCTCCTAATCAATGCATTGTGGAGGAGCTTACTGAAGGTTTTTTCCATAACAGTAATAATTACATCAATCTGTCCCCCATCCTCAACTACATCATAAATGTATTGTGTGAAATTACAAAAATTTTATGCTGCGTTACGATATGGTAGGAAACCATACTGATATTGGTGATACCACACGCCTTACAACACGCAATTTTTCTTGTAATTAATTCATAAACCTTCAAAACAGATGTGCGACTGGTAATTGGACTATAGTTACCTTCCTCAAATTGTAAATCAGAAAAACTTTGTTTTTAAGCAGAATCACTGATAATTATCTCCTATTATAGAGTAGAATTTTTAAACCCTTGTTTTTCATTTTTAAGAGATTAAAAGCATCCTCACAAAATCTGGAAAATTTAATACATATGCGACATCTAGTATTGATAAAAATTAATACTATATACCTATATAATGATTTCTATTTCATTTTGTTATCACCATAAAAGATATTATTCGAAATTTACAATATTAAGGTGGAAGTAAAGGAGGGTTTTGAGACAATACGGTAATTACTTACAATTTTTATACCAATTTATTGGTTATCGGTGTCTATAAATTCAGTCTCAGATTGTGTTAGTAAATATTCTTTGAAGGATGTATTCGCGCCATAAAAAACATACTCTAGCGGGCTACTACTACCGTGCATTTATATTTCCAATGCTCCACCAAGGAGGTACTACATTGGCCAGGAGGCGGGTTTTTGTTGCCTGGAAATTTAGAATTTTGCCGTTCCAGGCAAAAGGTAGTGATCTTTAACGTGTGCGTGACAACACTCACACACGGAACCTCCATTTAACCTCTCATTCGAACGTCTTTAACGTGTGCGTGACAACACTCACACACCGAACCTCCATTTAACCTCTCATTCGAACGAGGGCGTAATTTGTGTATGGGGTAGCGCACAGAGGCGTTGCAGTATCATGGAACTATATTTATTTAGACTTCATGTGTCTCCGCTTATGTGTGAAAAATCGTGTATAAACAATCTAACCTCTATTCTACTTGTATTGTTTGGGAAGCCTTCACCATCTCGATGTTAATTATAATGGTATTGTTGTTTATTGCGAAATTCAAAGAATTGATGTTACAGGTATTTAATTTTTAAGTCAGTGTTTAAAATACTAATTATATTACGGTTTTAGCATAGTTCTCCTTACAGTTTTAGTTGCTTTGTTCAGTTGCATTATTACTGACAAATTATTAAATTATGCTTGACTTAGCAGGTACCTAATTTTTTATATCAGCGTTTAAAATTATTAATTAAATATTGTTGTAGTATAAATCAGTGTAATACTTTCCATTTAATAGAGGAACGCAATGCCTATTGGGAAATTGATTTACCATTATGTTGCCAAAGGTTAAGCAAATGCATATTATACCAATATAACTGATAACACGTACAGAAGCAAAAAATGAATTGACGTGTTTACTATATGCTCGTGAACTCTTACAATACCTGTTTTACAAGTGTAAAATATTTTTGCAAGAATATTAGTTTGATCTCAGTATGCTTGGAAGTGAACGTAATCTAAGATCTGCTGCTTCAGACTGATGAAAAAGAGTATGCTGTTGTACTACGTATTGTTGAAACTGTTTCACATTCACCTACATTTATCGAAGATATTTGCAACAAAATAACTAAATGAATTTCCGATAAAATTGAGGACATGTATAAAGCTTTCGCTAATACAATTCAAAATCTAGAACTTTGTGTTGCATGAAAGGTTATCAGCGTTCAAGAAGACAAACTTGACACCTTCGAGCAATATGCAAGATTTAACAGTTTGCGTATTTACGCCCTGCCAGAATCCCCGAATGAAAATCTGATAGTATACCTGTAAATATGTTTCAGGAAAAATTAGGCGTTGTTGTACCAACGTGTTCCATTGATAGAAGTCATCGAATATTTCAAAAAGTCGAAGGTAAACGTAAGTCGATTATTATAAGATTTAATTCATATAACATACGAAATCTTGTTTACAAACAAAGTTTCAAATAAAAGGATGTGGCATAGATATTAAAGAGGTTTTAACATTGGCTCGTCAAAATTTGAAGGTACACCAAAATTTTAATTATCGTAGTACTTGGAGTTATTAGGGATGTTATTTTTCTTAAAGTTAACAATAAAATTCATAAATTAAACAATATAGCTGATTTTGAAGTGATTTTTTTCTTTGCTAATGGGCTGGCCTCACTCATGGGCGCCAGTGTAACGTTTTTTCAAAAGGCACCACGTTGTGTGCCAGTGTAACGTTTTTCCTCGAATGGGCGCTAGTGAAACGAAGTCTTCCGACATAACTAGGGGTCTATTCCTTGGGTAGAGCTATAAGAAATGGGGGGGTAAGTCGAAATCTGTTTGTAGTTCAAACTCAAACTAAAACAAATAGGCGCCACCAAGTCCGGACTTATTTACGATAATGGCAGGGCATGTTTCTAAGGGCGGACGTGGACACCCAAAGAAAAAAAGATCGCCTTCGATGACAAAAACCTGTCTTAAGAAAATAAGACGCTGTTCCTGTAAGAAATTATAATAATTAGGTAAATACGAAAGGTGGAACACTATTTGTGTCCCGCAAATATACATAAAGAAATAGTGAAAAGATATTTTCTAAATAAAGTTAGCATCAAAAATTTACTCTTAAAGATGTTAGCTTTCAGTGGTTAGGTTTGATCATATTTGATCAAAATAAAAAACTTTGATCTTGAACCAATAATTTACTAAAAAGAATCTCTTTTAAAATAAAATGCAATGCAACAAAATTTAATAAATAATTGAATTACTTCGTGAATTTTAAATTAAGGTTTTTTCAAAATTATTCATAATCAAATATTTTACAGGATAGTGTAAACTTGTTACACAAAGATACTCTAACCCGCGCAGATCTGTTCAGGCCGATTACATTAAAAATGTTACTATCCAAGTTTTCCTCTTTAAGTTTAAAATACTAGTTTAAGTTCCAATAAAAATGATCACAAAAATATTCCTGTTTACAAAAGTTCTAAGCATTTGCTTTCAAGGATACATCTGTCAGCAGTATATTACAGAAAAATAAGTGACGTCAATAACACCTGTTGTTGTAACTAACAATTTATACTGAAGCAACGTGTTGTTTCTTAAAACATCAAATTAGTGAAGTTTAATTTCGACACTGGAAATTTCAGCTCAGCAATAGTTGAAACAAATATCATACTCGTGCTTTTACACACAAGAACAAATTAGCGTGTTTCTACTTTGAAACACGAAAAATTACTTAAAGCTAAATACGAACCAAAACTGCTTTTCCCGCCTAGATGAGGTACTTGTTACATCATGCGATGTCTACTGCATGTAGTATGAACTCAGCTCATCCTAGACAGCTTCTACCACATGGAGTTGTTCCAGGTGTAGAATCAAATACAAAGCAGCATCTTTACGCTGTATCACAAAGTGATCTTCTTTAAATTGGTTAAACTTTCCATCCTCTAAGTTGCATTGTTCACGTCGTAAAACAAAGTAGTTTTCTTAAAATCGATTAAATTTTCTAATTTCAAAGTGCATGGTTAATTGTAGCAATGTGTCTTGTCGCATTATATTTCGTCGCGCGCTATTCAAGAATGTGTCCTCACTCATCAAAATTGATACGCAAATTACCGGCCAGCGTTCTTTCATACATCTTGTCTCTTCTTCCACGTATGGCCGAGTGATTATCAAACTCGCTCGGGCGACAGGAGGGTCCAAGGAGGTGGTTGTCTAACCTAAACGCGCCTGCGAATGGCTGTAGAAGACACAGATATCCAACCACAAATAGAATAACAAATAAAGATGCTACTTTAACGTATTACTTTACTTGTTGAATGTATTTTAACATTATTTTAATAAAAGCGTTTTATTATTCTCGCTCTTTGATGGAGGGATTTATTAACCAAAAAATAAAATTATTAAAAGTGTCTTATTATCCTCGCACTTTGATGAAGGGATTTATTAACTAACAATAAAATTGTTACAATTTTATTATCTTAACTAAAAATATAATTATTAATATTGTTTAAATTTTTTCATCTGTTACTATTTTAATTACGAGCTTATAAATAATGAATAGACATTTACTAGTTCACCTATTAACCTTGAGCTCACAATAACACAAACAATAATTTGAAATCGTTTAATTTACATTAAGTTGATTTATTTATTTTGAATTTGATTTTTGTTATTGTATATATGCTATAGTGCGGTAGTGTTACAAACAATTAATTTTGGTATTTTACAACCACTACTACATTCTATACTGTTATTATATAATTTTATTCGTTTTCAACTAGTATTCTTATTACATTACACTGGATTTACTAACTATTATCGATGATTTAAGTGCTTATAGTCAAAACCAGTTAAGCTGACCGATGACGCATCTTGTTAAAGCATATGCATCAATGCATCAGAACGTATTTCTAGCATTCGGATTAGTTCAGTTGTTTATACAAAATGTCGCATGAAGTTTATATTGTGACAAATGAGCTGAGATGTCCCAAGGCTTTTATAAATGATCTTTTAATTTTTACGAATTATAAGAAATGTTTGTTGGATGTGCAGTTGACAATGGCGTTAACATAAATATAAAATACATTTTTTTTATAAAAATTAAACCAAAAAATTTAAGGTAAATTGGAAGTTTGGAACGGAAATAGACCAATATATTATTTAGATGAATTGTGTTTAAATGAAGATATTAATAATATAATATGGAAATTCAAGAATGTAGATAAAATCTTGGTATATAAATGTACAACAGAACTGGATATTTTGGTTCGGAGCATGGTGTCGCAAATATTGTGGGTTTTTGAAAACAAAGTGAATTTTCAAGATATTATATTGACATTAAGTATAAAGACGCTTGTGTTCTAACTGATTCGATAATATCTGAAGACTAATGATCACTGTTGGAATTGAGACTGTTATTCACACGATTATCAGGGAAATTGTAGTTTCGGGATTTTATATTATTCCTGTTTTAAATGGTTAACAAGTATGGTTGTACATATAAAAGTGTATTTGTAAATATTTAATTTGTATTTACTAAAATTTAGTATTAAACAAACAAAACGGTATTGTATTATTTTATTGTACTATTGCTCTACTACATTAAGGTAGGTAAAAGTCTCCTTAAGCTAGTTAATTTAAAATCATATATGTCGGCAGTAGCAAGCTCTTTTTGGAGTGTTTTGCAGTTACATGCAATCCTAAAATATAAAAATCAGTTACTATTTACGATTAATTTTGTATTACTTTTCGAGTGCATCTCATAAATTTTACGTTTAATTGCATCTGTATTTACCTTTTACAATGTGTAAGAAATCCTTTTAGTTTTGAAAAACTTATATATTTGCAATTTGAGCTAAATGTAAAAACGTAAATACAACAAAAAAGCAAAAACTACGTGAAAAGACAACAAAAAGTGACAGGAAACTAAAATTATTTATAGGTTATAATAATACATAAATATTAGTTATAACAGACATGCGTTTTGATGCTGCCATACTAATCTTTAAAAGACGTACTTCTTTCCTATCCATCCTTTTTAGCGCAGAGTAGTTACATATACTGACAAAGACAATGCAGTTTACATTATCATTTCTAATAATGTACCGTGGTGAGTCATAGGTCAGCTTAAATGGTTTTGACTATACCCTGTTGCACTTAATTCCTTTGACTGTGTTGAAGATGATCAGGCGTTGTTTGTAATAGAATTGGAGTCTTGAAAAGTTTTAGCGTTTACCATTTAAATATAAGAAGTGTTTTGAAAAATGTAGACTTACTTTTAATCCATCTTAGTGAATGCAATACATACGATGTTATTATTTGATTGGAAACTCTGATAGTTAATAATATAAATTATGTTACTATTCACAACTGCTTGATTTTTTATAGTGAAGGCAGGTACAGTCAAAATGATGGCAAAATAGTTTGTTAGTAATAACACAATTATTTGTGTTTAATTATTTATTTAATTAAACTTGATATAATGATTGCATCTGTATTATATTTATGATACATTAAGGTTATTTATTGATTTGTTATTTTGTATTGTTGCTGAGTGTGATGTATAATAAAGAATATTTACATCAATAAATCATTATTAATTTTTTGCTTGGTCCCATCAATAAATTTACCTAAAAACTTATTTTCAAAACTCAACAATATATATATGAAACAGGTTGAATTAAAATTCATTTAAGCATATATGGTAAATAAATGAATTTTAATTCAACCTGTTTCATACATATTGTTGAGTTTTGAAAATAAGTTTTTAGGTAAATCCTATAGTGTCACTATTTTGAATTTCCCGCTATTAGTGCTTGTTTTCATTGGTAGTCACTAGAGGCGCCACTGGTTTTAGCCGCCATTGTTGTCCCCACATTTTTACATTGGATTGGTGACTTTCTTACTGTATGTTCTCTATAATTAACAGTATATGCCTTATTTATAGATGTTTCCAGTCCAATTAACAATGAAGCACTATCACGTTAATGAATTTACAAGCACTAATATCTTCTTAAACTAAATTCTTTACCATAGGTCTATTAACAACACTAAACATTACTATTATTTATTACACTTTTGTCTATTTATGTACAGCTGTCGGTACAATATACACTTTCACATAATACAAATTGATGGACCTCTAAAAGCTTAAATATTTAACTTTACGCAATATAATTTATATTCGACACTCTGATATAGAGTAGACTCTGTACTTCCGCATCGGTCTTATTTATACACTGAATTAAAGGAATAATTCATAATCCAGTAATTGCTAGAAAATTCGTGGTCCCTGGATAATATACAGTGCTTATGGCGCTTGTGTGTTTGATGGGTTGCCTAATAGTAGCTCCCCCTCTTTAAAACCGTTACGTTTTGTAACTGTAACTACATTTTGACGCCAATTCGATGGCTGATGACTGTATCGGCAGCTATCTTTTCTGATGCATCCACTGCGTCGTTGGAAATAACAGTCAACACTCTTTTCTTGGTCTTGGTAGGCAACCGGTTGATAACAACAAACAAGGACCTGGTCATTGGTTCCCTGGAAAACTACTTCTAGCATATTTTGGACTATCCTCCAATCTAAGCGATCCAGTCCACAGCCTAGCATGGGCACCGTTAGTTTCGTTACTCCATTTCCATCATCTGAGCCTTAGGATTTAGCAAAGCCTCCCATAGATGTTCATAACTAGATCTCTACCATGAAGAATTTTTGGTGACCAGATAGTAAACATAACGATTTTTATCCTGAAGAACCAAAGCTTTTCCTACAGTTGGCTGCTGTTGTACTAATTCATCCACACATCCAAACTCTTTCTTGAAAACAATAGTTATCCCTCTTGACATTTGCAGGTCCTGAGCTACGCAATGTGCAAGGGAATACTCTTCTGGCGCTCTAAACAGATCTTGCTGTTTTTCAACAACAACGCCAAATCTCGCCTTAGCGGAACCACCATACGCTGCCATGAAACTCTCAAAATCTACATTTGGCTCACGATTAATAACTCTTTGCACACCATTCTCATTACTCAAGTCCCCCTGGTTGTTGCCAGCATAAGATGTTAAACGGTCAAAGTGTACCACTTTCGGTTTACCACTCTTCTTCCTTTAGGTAAGTCACATAAATACCACGTTTTATATTCTTTTAATGAACCCATTTCATTTTCCTTAGCTTGGAGCCATTTTCCTTTATTCTTACTTTGTATTGCTTCAGCATAACTCTCTGGTTTGTTAATACCGAACGCCCTCTCGTCACTGTACATAACAAAATCTTTTAGGTATTCTAGTTTTTGTAACTGACCGTTATTGCATAAATTATGTCTATGCACAATAGCTTCAGGAATTATATCATAATTCACTAATTTCTCTTCAGTAAGGAGTGATACGTCCTTTACAATTGGAATTGACGCTTACTTCTGGTTCTGATTGCTTCTCTAATTTAACTGGCCTTTGAGTACATTTTTGGAAAATTACGTCTTGGGACCGCAACAGCATGCCATTATCAGATATAATGTGATACCCATCATTTTCATCATACCCAATTAAATAACCTTGTTGTGCTTTACTATCTAATTTACTTCGCTTTTGTTTGGGCACATACACAAAACACCTACCTACTGCCAATTATTCTTAAATGTTTTAAACATGGTTTAATTCTATACCGGAGCTCATATGGTGTTTTATTCAAAATTGATGTTGCACCCGTATGATTTAGCAAGTATGCAGCTGTATTAACCAATTCAGCCCAGTTTTTTTGTTGTACGAGGGGTGACAGGAAAGTAAGGTCTCCTATTTTTTTTTCTTTCAAGATGGCTGACAGTGATCAGCATGCATTTAACAATTCTAACAATAGTTGTAATTATTGTGGTAAAAAAGTAGTAAATAAATATTATAGTTGTGTTACTTGTGATGTTAAAGTTCATCCTTCATGCAGTGACCGAAAAGGATCAGTTATTTTAAATAAAGATGGTAATAAATTATATTATTGTGCTGAGTGCTCTGATAATGGTAATGACAGTGTTGATAATATTGTTAGCAACAATAAATTGGATACTGGTATTACTGGTCAGGATAGTGTAAATTATCTACCACAAAATAATAGCCAGGATATTATTACTTTTCTCAATAGTGAAGAATTTAGCAAACTTATTAGAGGTATGGTTCTAACTTCAACTGTGCATCTACATGATGAGATTAAAGAACTAAGAGAGGCAGTCTTCAAATTGAGAAGCAGTAAGGTTGATCTGATAAAGCTACTAACAAATGGTCAAAAAGTTACTAATTTAGCTAAGGATAAAGTTACTACCAATCCAGAAGTTAACACCTTGAGTGATAATCAACTATTGCAACAGGTGGAATACAAACAAGGTCATAACATAAAGGATTGCATTAAAGCAAGTACAGAATCAGGTGTTCACATGGTCACTGATAAAATATCATCTATATCAAAACCAATTATAAATTCTACTAATAATAAGAATAACAATAACAACAATAAAAGCACTATCTCAGACATTCGAACAACCAAAAAAGAATTAATAATTAGTACTGCCACAGTTTGTGCCCCTACATCTAACGGTGAGTCCACTGATGATTTCATGGCTGTTACTCGCAGGTTTAGAACTTCTAAATTACATTTGACTAGAGTGAATCCATCTGTTAATGAACAAAAGATAATGGACTACATAACAAACAAGTTGCATAATCATTTAAACATTGATACACCACCAAATATTAAACTTGAACAATTGAATTCAAAATTTCCAAATATAGTTCTTTCAAAGTCTCTGTCAATTCAACTTATATGTCTACTTTAATGAATTCAGCCTTTTGGCCTAACGGTGTTGCTGTTAGAAAATACATGGACAATAATAAAACCAGGCAACCAAAATTTTCAAGTATCACAGACTACGATACCAACAACTTAAGTCCAACTCGTACTAAAGACTAACCACAGCAAGTTGCCCATGGAAACGCTCTTGGTTCAAAGCAATGCTTAGACAAATTTTATTTCTGTATTATCAGAATGTTCGTGGAGTCAGAACTAAAACTGTCAAAATGTATAAATCTACTTTAAATTGCAATTTTGAGATTTTGATCTTGTGTGAGACTTTGCTTTCTGCAGATTTTAATAGCAATGAACTTATATATAATAATTACGATGTCTACCGCAATGACAGAAAATACGACTTAGTTACCTGTAAGCGCGGTGGTGGAGTACTGATTGCAGTATTAACATCTATACAGTCTACTCCACTCTCTTGCAGTAATAGTTTACTATTTGAAGATCTTTGGATCATGTTAACCTTAGAAAGGGAAGTATTAATTATTTGTATAGTTTATATTCCACCTATTGCTGAGATACAGATGTACCAAGCTTTTATAAATACAGCCGAAACTATCCGCGTACAATATCCACACGCTAAACGGCTTATTATTGGTGGTTTCAACCTATCCGGAATCACCTGGGTTCAAGATGATGACTTCTTAGCCCCTAGTGGTCACCTCACTAGTAAAGAAGAGCATTTCACAGATAATATGTATTACCTGGAGCTTCTTCAATGGAACCACATAACTAACTTTCAGAATAACCTTCTGGACTTGCTTTTTAGTGATGATTTCTTGAATGTTAAAATACGTGCTACCTCCACTCCCCTAAGTAAAGTTGATATTTACCATCCGCCACTGGAAGCGTTAGTTGATATAATTTCCATTCCATTTTTACAAAATAACAAGGGGTTTGAATTTAATTTTGACTTCAAGAGGGCTGATTTTGAGAGGTTGAATTATTTCTATAATGCTCACGATTGGTCATTTATTGATCGATGTAAAAACATTGACACTGCTATTGAATCCTTTTATTCTGTTATTTATGACGGTTTGCATAAATACACTCCTAGGAAAGTTAACGCTACGTCTAAATACTCAAAGTGGTGTACAGCAGAGAACTGAAATGACAAATTAACAAGAAAAATAAACTCTATCAAAAATTTAAACACACAAGATCCATAAATGACTATAACGCTTATTCAAATTTATGAAGAGAAACTAAAGTTCTTATCAATCGTTGTTACAAAAATTCTTGTCTGATACTGAACTTTTAATACCTACAAGTATTAAATACTTCTGGTCACTTATTAATTATTTAAAGAATAACAATGGTATTCCTCGGCAGATGATCTACAAAGAACGTGCACTAAATGATGTTCAACTTATAGCTGATGCATTTCCTGAACATTTTGAAAGTTCTTATACAGTGCATACCATCATTCCGGTGTTTAACTTTGATACTCACAACACTGTTTGCAACTGCCTATACCACCATACATTTACCACTGACGAGGTGCAAGAAAAAATATCTGCTCTGAATTGTAATAAGAACTGTGGGCAAGATGGTATACCTCCGGTACTGTTGAAAAACTGCAGCGCATCTTTGGTTAAACCTATTACTTTATTATTTCAGCGTAGCTTTGACACTGGTACTTTTCCCAAGTCTTGGAAAATGTCAACGCTATTTCCCATATTCAAATCTGGAAATAGGTTGGATGTTGCTAACTATAGAGGCATATCACTGCTGTCCATACTATCTAAAATTATGGAATCGATAATCACAGATGAACTTTTCAGAAATTTTAAACATACCATAGCAATTCAGCAACATGGGTTCTTTAAAGGCCATTCTACTGCAACTAATCTTGCTGTATTTCATAAATATTTAACTAAGAATATAGAACTTGGATATCAGATCGATGTCATTTATACCGATTTGAGTAAGGCATTTGATAGTATTTGCCATCAGCTGCTTGTATTGAAACTAGAAGCGTTAGGTATACACGGTTTATATCTATCTTGGATTCAATCCTATTTGCAAAGCAGAACTCAATGTGTGAAAATTGGAAATATTTCATCTAGAGAGATAACAGTAGGTTCAGGGGTTCCGCAAGGGTCACACCTGGGTCCGATTTTATTCTTGCTCTTCATCAATGATGTTGTGTCCATGTTCAAGAGTTCACAGGTGTTACTTTATGCCGATGACTTGAAATTTTTCAGGGTGATACATTTAAAATCTGATTGCTTCAAAATGCAACAGGATTTGGATAATTTTGTGACCTACTGCGATGGAAACTTCTTAAAGTTGAACATTTCTAAATGTAAAATTATGCGCTTTTGTAGATGCACAATTCCTATGAACTACAATTATAGTATTAATTGTCATTCTATAAATTCAGTCTCGCGTATCACTGACTTAGGAATTACCTTTGATGTTAAAATAACCTTTAGAGACCACATCAACGCTATCGTATCCATATCCCTCAAAGCATTGGGTTTTATCAAAAGAAGTTGTAAAACCATTTGCAACATGAAAGCCTTAAAAGCACTTTACTCAGGTTTGGTTAGAAGTCTGCTTGAGTATAAGTCTGTAATTTGGTCACCATCTTACTCACGTCACATTGATCGCATAGTCTAAGTTCGCTAAATTTGCTTTGTACCAAATACACTTTACAAGTGATCATATTATTCCGAGAGCAAGGTTGCAATTACTGGGTCTCCAATCACTACAAACAAGAAGGAAACAAGGGATGTTTATATTTGTGTTTAAAATTGTTAACAACTTGATTGATTGCGATGCCCTGCTTGCAAAGTTGAATTTCCATGTAAAACATCAGATTACTCGCTCTGATAATTTATTTTTATTAAATTTTTATAGGACAAACTACGGACAGCAGGCCGTTATAGACCGCATAATGATGACAGCTAACACAGACTATATGCATATAGACATTTTTCATATAACTTTATCGAGTCGGAAAAGACTACTTAATAGCAATTTGTAAATTTCTTATAACCTTTGTTATATGTTTAAATTTGTTAAGTGCCAATTCGATTTTTTTATAAATCTGTAATGTACTGAAATAAATAAATAAATAAAATTACATTTATTTACAAAGTGTGATACATCGTTGGAAAGGCCAGGGCTTGGCTATTTTTCAATATAATCGCCATTTTTTTTCAACACTTTCCGCATCTGCACGATGTACTTTTGTATGCCGGTGTCGTACCTTGTGGTAATGCAACCGTTCCATAAGAATTTCATGAATTGATTCTCTGCTGCACACTCCTCTGAGCTTTCCTACCAAGTCCTTAACAGTCGTGCGGCGATTTCTGAGCATTTCCGCCTCCACTGCCCAAACAATCTTCACTTCTCTCCTCGTCGTGAACGTTAGTTCGCCCGGAATTAAACTCGCGGCACCACTTACGCACATTTTAAATGTTCATTTAGTTTTCCACGTAAACTTCAACCAATTGACAATGAATTTCTTCTGGTGTCACCTTTTTTGCAATTAAAAAACATATCACCGAACGCAATTTGCACTTGGACCTGATGCGAGGGGTACTTCCATTGTTGACGGCTGCTCAGCCATGACTGAGCGGTCGGGCAATGACGCCCCCAGCAGCAAAGTTGTAGTGGGGGAACCAGGCAACACGCCGCTGTTGCCAGATTTCGCTTAGCGCGGAATCCGGAGAAGTTACGGCGTTTTAAACATTACTTTACTGTCACCCCTCGTAGTCTGCTCTGATTTGCATACATCATCGCTCTTGCAGCCTCGACCAATGTTCTAGTTTCTCTTTCACTGCTTCCATTCTGTTGTGGAGTATATGGCATTGTCAGTCTCTGAAGAATGCCATTTTGATCAAGAAATTCTTTTATTAGAGAATTATCAAACTCGCCTCCATTATCACTTACTTAGTAACGTTGTGATAGTATGTCCATGAACTTTTGTTTTTTTGCAATAAACCTTTTTAAAGCTTCTATTACTTGAGATTTATATTGTAACATGTATACTATAAATCTTGAAAAATTGTCTTTAAATGCAACAAAATAACGATTTTTCGACGGCAATTCTGGAAATGGACCACATGCATCTGTATAATTTAATTCTCCTGGCTTTGTTGCTGTGGGTCTTGTACCAAACTTTTTTCGATGCATTTTATCATGAATACATCTCTCACACAGATACTATCTAACTCAACGTTAATGTTCAATTCGTTCTTCAAAACCTTCTGCAGATGTTTCTTATGTTGATGTCCAAACCTTTCATGATGTAATTGTAGCAAAGATTCGTTTGCAGAGCTTATTGCATTGATCTCAATTTTGGCAATTATCGACTTCCCAACAACATGATATAAACCTGCATTTCGTTGACGAAAACCCATTATGGCTGGTTCCCCATCAATGCACAGGGTGCAGAACCTTCCATTTGACTTCAAAATGCTATTGTAGCATCGATCTTGTGCGCTTAAAACTAAAAATAGATTTTTGTTTATTTCAGGTACAAGCCAAACATCACATAGGGTCACTTCAGAACATTTTCCTTTATTAGTAGCTAAAAGTTCAATTTTACCTTGACCGATAACTGCTAATTTCTGTTCTCCTGCTACACTTACAAAGTGCGGTACATTGAATGGTCTACATGTTTTACATTGTGCATTGATACATGATTTGTAGCACCATGATATATATATATATATATATATATATATATATATATATATATATACATACCATTTCTCTTCAGAATCAATAAATTAAGTTAATTTTGATAAAACTTAAAAATATTACAACGTTAAATTTGGATTATTTTTACAAAATATGTCGCGATATATTCATTTCCTCACTAGTAAGAAGGACGGATTTAAACATTTCTAAAATAAAATTAATTCTATGCGTGTTTACATAAAGTTTGATTGAGATTTACCACTTAGATATTTTAAGTTTGAGAAATATTTTTCATGGTGATAACAAATGAAATAGTAACTATTAAAAAGTTACACGGTATTATTTTTATTTATTTATTTATTTAGTGTTTAACAGCATATGCACTTACAAGACACTAATTTAAAAAATAACAGTAATAAAATTATAGGTAGTGTACGAGTGCTAAATATCATATCAATACGTTATACATATTCAAAAACGGCAAAAGAAAACTGTAATTTTATAATTTAATAATATGGGTTCTAAAAGTTGAAGCTACCTCTTAATGGTAAAAGAAAGAAAAAGCAATGGGAAAATACTTCAGCTTTGCGTTATAACGCTCAGTAGTTCATGTAGACTACATAGGTTTATATCCACATTTCCTCCAGTTATTTGATCAAAGCATCTACACATGAAGTGAATAAGCGACTTAATTAGCACATTTGTTCTTGCATGCGAAAGATGGAAAGTTGATGTCAGCCTAGCATTTAATCGGGGCACGTAAAAGTTAAGCTTTTGCAGCAGATCCGGACAGTCAATTTTATTGTGCAATAACTGATAGAGGAAAGTTAATCCCAAACAAATGCGTCTATTTTCACACGAGTCAATATCAAAAGTGTTCGATAAAACAGAGTGGTCAATCCTTCTGGGTGGCTAAGTGTGATACTTCTTGAACCATAGAGGCTTTAGGGCGTTCCTCTGTACCTTTTCAATTGATGTTTTGTGACATTCATAATTTGGATTCCAAATAATGCTTACATATTCAAGCTTGCACCTAACGTAAGCAAAATATAGCAACTTGATTGTAGATATATTCACAAAGTCACTAGAAGTGTGTGTAATAAAACCTAACATTTTATAAGCAGACGAGACAGTTGTCACAAGATGTGTTGTGGACGTGAAATGAGAGTCGAATAATATACCCAGATCCCTTATTGACCTTGATCTTGATAATATCTTCAAATTAAGCATGTATTCATAGAGTACTGGTTCGGTTTTATGACTATATGAAACAATTTTACATTTCTGAATGTTTAAACTCAGCTTGTTTAAAGTGCACCAATTGTAAAGGTGAGATAAATCTGATTGAAGTATGGCAGTCATGGTGATTTGATACAGATAAAAATATTTTCACATCATCTGTGTGGTCGAGTGAGGACACATAGTCTCGGTGCTCCGTGTTTATAGTTTTCTTAGTTTGAGTGAATAAAAGTTAATTATGCCATTAATCAATAAATGATTGATTTGCGATATCAACCTAAACCCAGATAAAGAATTAAAGTGTGATTATTGCAAATTACCAATACATACAACTTGTTCCAGTCTTACATGTGATGAGATTCAATGTTTGTTAATTAAAGAACGACGTATTGCATATCACTGCGATAAATGTGAGACCCAGAAAAACGAATTCGGGAACTCAAAGATTTGATAGTTAGACTAACATCTGAATTAGCTGATCTAAAATTAAAAGTTGCCAATACTGAAGATTACGACAAATTGAATTGAGATGCTAATGAAGATATTCTCTGAAATTGTTGATCGTCAGCAACGTTCAAACAACATCATTATGTTTACCGTCGAAGAAAGCACTAGTGATTCCACGACTACAAGAGTAAAGTTAAAAATATATTGAATCCGCTTATTGGTACGGAGAATATTAAAGCATTTTGCCTGGGGAAAACAACTCAACTGAATAAACCACGACCGCTCAAGGTGATTTTGAATTCCAACACTGATACACTTAAAGTTCTTCGAAACAGAAACCAAGTAAAGCTAATTGGTAAGCAAGTCGGAGTTGCGTGGGATCAAACACCTATGCAACGTGAACACATAAAAGAATTACGATCAAATCTTCAAAATCGGATAGATAATGATGAAAACAATATCACCATTTGTTACATACGTGGGGTCCCTAAAATAGTTTGTACAAAAAACTAAATCATCTGCGCTGTTATTATCAAAACACTCGTAGTATAAGAAACAAAAGCAATCAATTTTATTCTTCAGTATCAGATGGTGAATTTGATATCATGGCAATCACCGAAACTTGGCTATCCAGTGATTCTTCAAGTGCAGAATACTTTAATATGAATACATATAGTGTTTTTAGACACGATCGTCAATTTCAACAAGTGGAAGTGTCTCGTGGCGGAGGAGTATTCTCACTTTTAAAAATAAATTTTCTGTTCAACAGCTGAATTTGATGGAACTAGTGCAACAGATAACACATGTAGATTTAGAGGGTTGCAAATGTACTACTAATAGCTTTTGTTTTTTTATTTTTGTAATCTACATTCCTCGAACACCAACATCTGATACACTTGAAACTTTGCTTGATTATTTCACGCGAATTTTTTCAAATGGCACGAAGGTTATAATTTTTGGAGACTTTAATATACCAAGTTATGTTAACTCAACAGTAGATGACAACCTGAGTCAAATTTTGAACAATTTCGCTAATCATAATTTAAGACAATTCAATAATATAAAAAAACAAGGTAAAATACTGGATCTTATTTTCTCTAATATTAAGGGCATCGTGATGAGGGGTAATTTAGCATTTGTAGGTGAAGATGCACATCATCCAGCCTTAATAACTACTATCACCATGAATATCAAGTGTCATATTAATTTTTCAATAAATTTAAATAATAGGAAATACAACTTTCGAAAAGCTAATTTTACAGCAGTTTATAGCGCATTCTTAGAAAGAGATTGGTCTATTCTTCAAAATTATTTAAACGTTTACCTATCATGTGATAAGTTCTATGAAATACTGTACCCAATTTTTGATCGCTACGTGCCGCTTTGTACGAATAAAGCACATGCATATCCGATATGGTTTGTAAGGTGATGGCGTACTGCAGTTCACCTTATGTAACGAGAGCACAACGGTGTTTTACCAATATTTCCTTTTATATTAAAATAAACAGGAGACGAGATTTGAGCATCTTTATTGTGGTACGAACACAAGAATACTGAATACAAACATTTACAGCCACCGCATGGTGGAGTGAAAGAGCAAAACCGGCATGCAGGCCGCCTCATTTCCTAGCTATAACGGTACATTAAAAGAATGTACTAACATACTACCAAAGTACAATTTATTGTCATGATGGGACGTAACATGCCGCCTCCCTTGAAATTAGTAATTTCAAAAGGCTAAATAAAGGATAAACTACACTAATTTTACACTCTAATACAAGCTGTTTCAATTTAAACATAAACGCTTTTTTTAAATTAAGCTAACAACATTAGGCTGCGCATTAGTCATTAGTCAATATCGATTGGTAGCGCACACAATTTCACAGTAGGTCTTTTTATTATGCCACTTGACGTACGCACACTAACTACCCGCACCTCACCATCAACTCCTGGATGCACTTCAGTTATACGGCCTAGCTTCCACATACGCGATGGCAAATTGTCTTCCGAGATGATAACTAACTGATCTGGAGCCAAAGGAAAACCTTGAGAAATCTTCCATTTTTGATGTTTTTGCAACTCCTGAAGGTACACTCCTTTCCATTTCAACCAAAAATCCTGCTGGATGCGCTGCACGTATTGCCATCGTGATAGTTTATTAATAGGTTCCATTGTTAAGTTCACTTCTGGAACTGCCATTAAATTGTCACCAATTAAAAAATGTCCCGGCGTCAGATAGTCAAAGTCGTTTGCGTCCTGAGAAAGAGGTACTAATGGACGAGAATTGAGTACACTTTCGACTTCAATTAATAAAGTATATAACTCAATAAAGGTTAAATTAGCATTTGACGCAACCTTATAAGTATGTCTTTTAAAAGACTTTACGGCGGCTTCCCAAAGACCACCTAAATGGGGCCCCCTAGGGACATTAATACGAAATACTCCTTGTATGTTTGTTGTGGTTTGTTTAGCATTCTTCTTAATTTTGTTTGGGAATTAAACCACTTATATTTTTTAAAATCAACTTTATTTACGTTTCGATCCATAACCTAGGATCGTTGTCAAAATAATAAAAACTTCAAGTTTAACATTTATGACATAAATTGAAGGTGACTTTGATTTATTGATTTTCAAAATATTTGGTTTGAGTACACAAAGCAAAAATTTTTAAAGTTTAAAAGAATGATTGCCTTCAATTTGTGTTGCGACCTGGGATCGACTTTCTTTAGGTAGTCAATACGCTTAACGTGAAATCAGCTGATTAAGTTTTATTGGTGAATTTTATATAAATTCAATAACTTAAAATTGGAAACATTTTTTAATATGTTTCTATTTATACAATCGAGAGGATGATTATTAAAGAAGTGTGCGATTGTGTTATCGTAAGGCTTAAACAGTCGTTTTTTATATTTATTTTGAGGGGAAAAAATCATTATGATTTAAGTTACCTCTTTGGTAGATTTTAACATGGTTCTGAGGCGACCCTATGGCGGGTTTACACTTGTCAGATACCAATGTTGTTCTATGAAGATTTACATGGTTCTGAGGCGACCCTAAGACGGGTTTACACTTGTCAGATACCAATACTGTTCAACGGAGATTGTATATAGTTTTGAGGTAACCCTATTGCGGGTTTACACTTGTCAGATACCAATGCTGTTTTACAGGGGTTGTTAATATGCTTATTTTTATGTAATTAGTTATTTTATGTATAAATAGAAATCATGTATGTAGGCTGTATTTTATGTTAATATCGCAAGGAAAACCCAGGAAAAACTTGCAATGCTACCTAGATATTGTGGGCATTTTATTTTCATTTGTTATTTCTTTTAGTAATGGAATCCATTGTTTACTGAAAGTCACAGATTCGTTTGCAACGCAGTTATTTTTATGTAGGGTTATATAAGCAGCTTCTTTGATTTTGCGTTTTTGTTGATTTTCTTCTTTGTCGATAATTTTTGCGTTCTCCCATTTTATTTTATGACTGGAGTCCCATGCATGTTGGCAAATCATGGATTTTTCAAATTTTCTATTTTTTATATATGATTTATGTTCTTTTAATCGAACTTCAAATGGTCTGGAACTTTCCCCTATATAAAACTTGTTACATTCGCACGGTATTTTGTAGATGCAGTTTTTTGAACTTTGTATTGCGTTTTTGGGTTTTGTTTTTGTTAATTGTGCTCTTAGTGTATTGTTGGTTCTTAATACTGTTTTAATTCTAAATTTGTTTCTTATTCTTTGTATTTTTTCGGAGAATCCTTTTATGTATGGTATTGAGAGCATTTTTTGGTTTGTATGGATGTTTTTGTTTTCTTTTTCTTTATTTTTATTGTTTTTATTCATTTCTTTCTATATTATTTTTTTAGGATATTTGTTTTTTATTAGTGTACATCTGATTAGGTCTTTCTCTTTCTTTAAAATTTCTTCGTTAGATGATATTAATTTTGCTCTATCATACATGGTTTTGATAATTCCTCGTTTGACACAGTGTGGGTGGTTTGAATCGAAGTTTAAGTATCTGTTTGTGTGCGTTGGTTTTCTGTACACTGATGTATTAATTGTTGTATCATTTTTGCTAACTAAAATATCTAAAAACGGAAGTTTTCCATGTTGTTCTAATTCATATGTGAGTTTAATGGTTGGTTCTATTTCGTTAATTGACTGTACAAAGTTTTTAATTAATTCTATATTATGAGGCCAAATAGCATAAACATCATATCATCTACATATCTCCACCAGATCAGTGGTTTCAATTCTTGTGTGAATATTACATCTTTTTCAAATTCTTCCATGAATATATTGCTAAAGATTGGTGATAGTGGACTTCCCATTGCCATTCCGAAGCTTTGTTTGTAGAATTGATCACGTATTTGAAAATATGTGGTATTGACGCATAAACTAAGTAATTCCATAATCGATGATATACTTAGTTTTGTTCTTTCTTTAAGGTTGTCATCTTTTTCTAGTTTGTTTTTTATAATATTAAGCATTTTGTTTATAGGGACATTTGTGAAGAGATTTACTACATCAAAACTAACCATTGTGCGTGTATTTTCAATTTTTATGTTTGATAATTTTTCTAAAAAATGTTGGTTGTTTTTTATGAAAGAATCCGTTTTGCCTGCTAATGGATTTATAATTTTTAGTAGAAATTTTGCTAAATTATGGCATGGTGAATCTATGGAGCTTACGATAGGTCTTAAAGGAATGTCTTTTTTATGAATTTTTGGTAGACCGTAAAAGTGGGGTGGTTTACTGTAATGTGGGACCAGTTTACTTCTTTCTTTGTCTTCGAATTCATTTTTAAATTTAAATAGAGTTTTGTATATTTTATTTTCAATTGATTTTGTTGGGTCCGTTTCTAAACTGGTGTAATTCTCAGTGTTTAATAGTTCGTTGACTTTTGTGTTGTAATCGTTTTTATTCATTATTACTGTTGCATTGCCTTTGTCAGCAGGTAGAATTATAATTGAGTTATCGTTTTTTAGATTGCAAATTGCTTTTATTTCGTTATTACTTACATTTGGCTTTATTTTATGATTCTTTTCTATTTCGATTTTGCATCGTACTCTAAATTCGTTTGCTTGACCTTCTTCGAGTTGGTTTGCTGTTTTCTCAATACAGCTAATTATTTCAAAAGTTGGTATAGATTTTGGTGTTACTGCAAAGTTAAGGCCTTTTGATAGAATTGATTTTTCTGTGTCGTTAATAGTTCTGTTTGATAAATTTATCATTGTGTTTAGTATGGTGTTGCTGTTTTCTAACGTTTTAGTTTGCGTGTTATTTTTCTCTATAAATAGGTTGTTAAATTTCTTTAAGTGAATTTCTTTTTGTTTGGAAACTACTGATTCGTAGTAGGTTTTTGCACTAACGAAAATTTTATCCAAATCATATTTTGTTACCTTTATTCGTATGAAATTCATAATGCCCTCAATATCTTGTTTTAACTTATAAATAATGTGTCGATGGTTTTGTAGTCTTTCTCTCATCATACTGTAACTTGCTTTTTCGAGAATCCTTGATAGTTTATTGCTTGTCTTTCCAAATTTGATTCTAAATCTTTTTGGTATTATTTCGTTGTTTCTGCATTTTATTAGGAACGTGAGTGAATTTTTTGAATGCGATAGCTTTAGGTTTAGAAGTTTAGATTGTCCAACTGTCTAAAACAAATACAAATTTCAGGCCCATACCTGACTTGTAGATACTCCCTGTATGTTTGTTGTGGTTTGTTTAGCATTCTTCTTAATTTTGTTTGGGAATTAAACCACTTATATTTTTTAAAATCAACTTTATTTACGTTTCGATCCATAACCTAGGATCGTTGTCAAAATAATAAAAACTTCAAGTTTGACATTTATGACATAAATTGAAGGTGACTTTGATTTATTGATTTTCAAAATATTTGGTTTGAGTACACAAAGCAAAAATTTTTAAAGTTTAAAAGAATGATTGCCTTCAATTTGTGTTGCGACCTGGGATCGACTTTCTTCAGGTAGCCAATACGCTTAACGTGAAATCATCTAATTAAGTTTTATTGGTGAATTTTATATAAATTCAATAACTTAAAATTGGAAACATTTTTTAATATGTTTCTATTTATACAATCGAGAGGATGGTTATTAAAGAAGTGTGCGATTGTGTTATCGTAAGGCTTAAACAGTCGTTTTTTTATATTTATTTTGAGGGGAAAAAATTATTATGATTTAAGTTACCTCTTTGGTAGATTTTAACATGGTTCTGAGGCGACCCTATGGCGGGTTTACACTTGTCAGATACCAATGTTGTTCTATGAAGATTTATATGGTTCTGAGGCGACCCTAAGACGGGTTTACACTTGTCAGATACCAATACAGCCTACATACATGATTTCTATTTATACATAAAATAACTAATTACATAAAAATAAGCATATTAACAACCCCTGTAAAACAGCATTGGTATCTGACAAGTGTAAACCCGCAATAGGGTTACCTCAAAACCATATACAATCTCCGTTGAACAGTATTGATATCTGACAAGTGTAAACCCGTCTTAGGGTCGCCTCAGAACCATATAAATCTTCATAGAACAACATTGGTATCTGACAAGTGTAAACCCGCCATAGGGTCGCCTCAGAACCATGTTAAAATCTACCAAAGAGGTAACTTAAATCATAATAATTTTTTCCCTTCAAAATAAATATAAAAAAACGACTGTTTAAGCCTTACGGTAACACAATCGCACACTTCTTTAATAACCATCCTCTCGATTGTATAAATAGAAACATATTAAAAAATGTTTCCAATTTTAAGTTATTGAATTTATATAAAATTCACCAATAAAACTTAATTAGATGATTTCACGTTAAGCGTATTGGCTACCTGAAGAAAGTCGATCCCAGGTCGCAACACAAATTGAAGGCAATCATTCTTTTAAACTTTAAAAATTTTTGCTTTGTGTACTCAAACCAAATATTTTGAAAATCAATAAATCAAAGTCACCTTCAATTTATGTCATAAATGTCAAACTTGAAGTTTTTATTATTTTGACAACGATCCTAGGTTATGGATCGAAACGTAAATAAAGTTGATTTTAAAAAATATAAGTGGTTTAATTCCCAAACAAAATTAAGAAGAATTAAAACGAAAGTTTATATTACGGGAAGTAGCTTCTCTTTCGATGGCGTTCTGAAACCTTCCATTTTTTAGAAAATCTACGATCTCACGCAGTTCATTGACTGCACCCACATAATTAGTCCCGTTATCGCAAAATATTTCGAATGGAACCCCACGTCTGCCAACAAATCTTTTAAGCGCTGCAATAAACGCTTCCGTGGTTAAATTTTCTACAAATTCGCAATGAACAGCATTTGTTGCCATGCATATAAACACACAGCCATACGATTTAATTATTTTCCGAGATTTACGTGTACCTTCCTTGATAAAGAAGGGTCCAAAATAATCTGTACCTACACTTGAGAATGGTCTATTGTTACCTTGAATACGATACGCAGGTAGATCAAACATTTTTAGTTGTGATGTTAAAGGATTATGTCGAAAACAAAGCACGCACCTCCGTACAATTTTTCTAACAACATTTTTACCTGACAGAGGCCAGTATTTTAATCTAGTAGCGGCTATCGTACCTTGAGTACCGCTATGTAAACTAGCTTTATGAGCTCGAGAGACAATTGCATCACAAAGTAAGCCCTTTGCAAGCAATATTGGATGTTTATTATCAAATTGCATACTCGAATGACGCAAGCGCCCTCCTACGCATAATATCCCGTTTTCATCCAGAAATGGATTTAACGACAATAACCGTGACTTAGTATTCAGACCTTGAGAACTTTGCAACTGGTCAATCTCTTTACTAAAAGAAATTCTTTGGTCAATCTTTAACAATGCAGTTTCCGCTTCATTGAGCTCCTTTACGGACAATTCTCATGTATCCCTTTTTAATTTATTTTTACAGTTAAAAATAAACCTTTTACAAGTAGCAATTAAACGAACTAATTTAGTAATGGATGAATATTTTAATAAAATGCACTCTGCAAATTCACGCAACTCATTAACGTCACAATCGCTGATCGCAACAGTAAATACATTAGCCTCTGGCACATCTACCTGGCATTTTATTGAATTAAATAATTTCGGTTTAAAATCAGCTTGATTTAGAAATGCAGGACCTCGCCACCACAAATTGTTTTTTATTAAATCAGCAGGGTATTGTCCCCTAGAAATAATATCTGCAGGGTTGTTGAATGTGTGAACGTGATACCATGATTTCGATTTTGATATATTTTGAATTTCTGTTATTCGATTCGCTACGAAAGATTTCCAACGACTAGGACATGATTTAATCCAACACAGCAATTGTTGAATCTGTATAATAATTAATCACCGAAAATTTCATATTGGACGAACTTAGCACCTTTTCGACTAATTCAGCCAATAATGAAGCAGCACATAATTCCAATCGTGGTAAACTTATTGTTTTAAGAGGGGCTACTCTTGATTTTGCACATAAAATTCCGCAATTAATACTATTGTTGGACATAATTTCTCTAACAAAAACACAGGCTCCGTATGCTCGCTCACTAGCATCGGCGAAACCGTGTAATTCAATACGTGAATTGTTCCCAAAAATAAGTTCGCGATGAATGTTTGAAATGTCGTTCAATTGAGAACTAAATTCTTTCCAACGAGTGTGAAGCTCATTTGGGACGGGTTTCATCCCAACCGGTTTTAATTTTCCACAAATCTTGCATAATTAATTTGGAAATTGTAATAACGGGACCGAGCAATCCAAGTGGATCAGATAATTTTGAGATGTGACTTAAAATCATACGCTTTATGACACGCGATTCCTTGCAATCTAATCGTGTTTTATATAGTATCGCATCTTTTGTAGGGCACCATAAAACACCCAAAGTTTTCAAACTGTCACCCTCATTACACGGAATAATTAGATTTTGTTGATCAGATTCTATATTTTTAAATAGATTACCCTTATTGGAATTCCACTTTCGTAGTGGAAACCCTCCCGAGTCTAAAACGTTTATTATTTTGTTGCGCAATTGCAACAATTCAGCTTCATTATTACCGCCAGTAATTAAATCATCCATGTAAAAGTCATTGGTTATCGTCCTATATAAATTTGGATCAGAACTTGCATACGGTGATGTAAGCTCAAACAAACATTTTGTTGCAATAAACGACGCGGGTCGTGTACCATACGTGAGCGTTTTTAATTCGAATATCTTGATTTCCTCATCTGAAGAAAAGCGAAATAATATTCTTTGATACGGCGTGTCTTCAGGATTAATCAGAATTTGCCTATACATTTTTGTTATATCCGAGCACAAAACAAATTTATAAAATCCAAATCGAGTAAGAATGCTGAAAAGATCGTTTTGTAATACCGGACCTAGCATTAGACTATCGTTTAGTGAAACATTTGTTGAGGATTTGTAGGATGCATCAAAAACAATACGAATTTTAGATGTAAGGCTTTCGTCTTTGAAGACCGCATGGTGAGGCATATAATAACCCTCGCCCGAGCAGGTACTTAAGCTCCCTATTTCGGTCATGTGCCGAGCTTTAAATATTCTGACATAAACCTATCGTAATCCGTTTTAATATCGAGATTTTTTAATAACCTTTTTTCGAGATTTAAATATCGCCGCTTAGCAATTTCTAACAAAATTCCTATTAATTTAGGGTTGGACTTCCATGGTAAAGAAGCAATAAATCGACCTGTGTCATCGCGCTTTATAGTGTTTTGGTAATGTAACTCGCAATCTTTCTGTTCTTGAGAATTTTGCGTAGTTTCAGTTACGTGCTCAATTTCCCAAAATTTAGCAATGTCTTTAGAAATTTGTTGCAATGTATTTAAATTGCATGTCGCAGGGGTGAAAGATTCGGTTGGAATGTTACCTGGAACTAGTCCTGAAAATAGCCACCCAAACACAGATTTTTGAAGAATAATATTTTCATCTACGAGTCGTATTTGTCCCATGCACAATAATTTGAAAAATACTTGAGCCCCAATTAAAATATCAATTTTTCGCGAAATATAATATCGTGGGTCCGCAAGCTGCACGTGATTCGGTATATTTATGAAATACGGGTCAAACGATTTTGTTGGAAGATCCCCTGAGATTTTATTTAAAACATAACAATTTAAATCGATTGAAAAACTGTTGTGTTTTGATTTGATTCTTGTTTTCGCGAGTACGTTACTGCTGGTTGTTTTATCACTTATGCCGCTAATGGCCAGGTTTGTTTGCACCGTTTTCAGATTCAGTTTTCCTGTTACATCTTCGCGAATTATATTAATTTGAGAAGCCGAGTCGAGTAAGGCCTTTGCATTGCTCTAGAAACCCTTACCGTCCTCGATTTCTACTACACAGGTAGCTAATACAATACTACAAGGATTCTGCACAGCGTGAAATGAATGTATTTGTTCACTTGAAGTTTGAGGGTCATTATAACGGGATTGTGCTGAGTTGACTTTAGGCTGGTTAGGGTTAATGTTTTCATTTATCGACAGATTGCGACCACTGTCATTTTTTGAAGACGGTAAATGCAAAATTGTATTGTGCAATTTTGAACATTTCTTACAGCGAGAAGATTTACAATTTACCCCAAAATGACCAGGTCTTAAGCAATTAAGACACAAATGTTTATTTCGAGCTATTTCTATGTGCGAATCAACCGGAAATTTTAAGAATGCTGGACAATTGCTAGTGAAATGATTATTTTCAGAGCAATAATTACAGTTACCTGAATTGTTTAACGTTAAACCACAGGATGCGGACTTGTAATTACCTTGATACGTGGATTTTTCACTGCAAAATTGTTGTTTTCGCGTGAGCTAATTGCGTTTAATGCAACGCACCTTTGATTTAGAAAATCGCACAGCATTTTGTACGACGGCAAGTTTGAGACTTCTAATTTATTCTCCCATTCGTTTCGTGTTGGCAGAGGAAGTTTCGATGTGATTAAATAAACCAAAATATTGCTCCACTCTTCAACTGGTCTACCCATGGCAGTTAGAGAACGTAGATGTTGTGAAGTTGTATCTATAATGTTACGCAAACCTTGGTACGACTCTTTGTGAAGTACAGGCAATTCAAAAATTGAACAAATGTGAGTGGTAACAATGACGCGTTCGTTTTCGTAGCGATCTTTCAATATTTGTTTAGCTTTTTCATAATTTTGAGGTGTTATTTCAAGGCACTTAATTGTATCCCAAGCTTATTATTAAATTTTAGTTGCAATTTTGAAAAGGTTGCGTCAATGCATTCCTTTTCCGCGAAAATGTCCTGAAATTCGGAATAAAAATTACTATCGTAAATTTCTTCCAATAATTCATCAAACGCATTAATCAATTTAGTACATGTCTGAAATTGTCTTGTAGCTTTATTGCAAGTTTCATCGTTTACCTTACTCTCATTTAGATACCGATCTAGCATTGTTAAGCTGCGTTTCAGGTAAGTGTGTTTATTTTTGTATTTCTTAACTTCAGCTTGAAATGTAACTATTTCCTGCTCTTCCATTGTAGAAGTTTAGTTTACCGAGGAATATGTATACAGAAGACCCTTTCTTTGCTGACCAGTTCTGGAGAACAATAGAGTAACCTAACGGAACACTCTACTGTTTGCCCACGTTGGTTGTATTTCGTAAAGATTCTTGCAAGCAATCGCCCTTATTGCCGCTTACGAGAAGAGGAATGCCTCTTATTATATTCTTAAAACGTGTTTAAAATTGAAAGACGATTGTAAGGGTTGCTTGTCCAGTTTGTAGCAGGTAGCTTGTCTACCAAACTTACGATAAAGATGCACCACTTGAACTTCTGTTACCCGACCGAGATATAAAACTTCGTCTACACGCGCGTGATATCTTTAATGTTCAATTAATAACGGTCACTGTAATTAGCGATCTGGCTCTACGAAGGACCAAATGTAAGGTGACGGCGTACTGCAGTTCACCTTATGTAACGAGAACACAACGGTGTTTTACCAATATTTCCTTTTATATTAAAATAAACAGGAGACGAAATTTGAGTATCTTTATTGTGATACGAACACAAGAATACTGAATACAGACATTTACAGCCACCGCATGGTGGGGTGAAAGAGCAAAACCGGCACGCAGGCCGCCTCATTTCCTAGCTATAACGGTACATTAAAAGAATGTACTAACATACTACCAAAGTACAATTTATTGTCATGATGGGACGTAACATGGTTTACGAAGGAAATCATTGAAAACATTAAAGCCAAAAACATTATACATAGGAAGTTGAAAATTGTAATCGGTTTAAAATAATAAGAAAAAAAGTAAAACATCAAATCAAGAATGCATACACAGCTTACATTTCTAGTACTGAGCAACTAGTTGCTACTGATCCGAAGCAACTTTGGAAATTTGTCATTAATAAGAAAAATGTAAGTCGTATACCGGCGATTGTAAAATATGCGGGCAATGAATATCGCACCCCGCAAATAATTGTTGACATGTTTGCTGAATATTTTAATAGCGTGTATCAACCAAACCCTCTTTTTATGAACTCCGATGACTTCAGGGTCCCTCGATATAACAACATGCCAATTATAAATCTAACAGGTATTTATGAAACTGAAATCTTGTCAGCTATAAGAAAACTAAAAAATAAGGCATCGGCTGGACTGGATCAAGTACACAGTTACATTATCAAAGACTGCTGTAACGTATTTGTGATCCCGTTTCTGATAATTTTTAATCTAAATCTAAAAACATTAGTATTTCCCATGCAATGGAAGTTGACGAAGGATAACATCACAGTAATATATATCAATGTCAAGCAAATTATCTCGCCCTTCCAACATGGCTTTATGGAGAAGAGGTCAACAACTACTAATTTAGCTTGCTTGGCACAATTCGTATCCGATGAACTAGATAAACAGGGTCAAGTAGATGTTGTATATACGGACTTAGCTAAAGCTTTTGACAAACTAACTCACAAAATCCTGCTTTTAAAACTACACGAAATTGGCATTAGTAATACTAACATCGCACTATTGGAATCTTATCTTCAAGACAGACAGACCTCATCATGTAATATTCAAAGGTTACAAGTCAAATTAATATATTCCTACATCAGGAGTACCTCAAGGCACGACTTTTGGTCCTTTATTTTTTCTTATATTTATTAATGACTTGAGCTACCAATTAATATGTCAAGTATTAATGTTTGCGAATGATGTGAAAATATTTTCATCTGTATCAAATCACCATGACTGTGCCATACTCCAATCGGATTTATCTCACCTTTACGATTGGTGTTTAAGGAAACAAGCTGAGTTTAAACATTCAGAAATGTAAAATTGTTTCATCGCAGGTATGGTAATACGTTTTACAAATTTTATTAAAGGTAGGTTTTATGTCTTCCTTACGTTCTAAGTATGTTGATTTCTCATCACAATTCAACATTTCCTTTCTAGAAAATAATTTAAACATTAACTTGCCAACACAATAACGTATAGGAAGCGATAAATTCCAAAATGGATCAAATTTTTCAGAACAGTGTATGCAAAATTGTACAAAATAGTGTAGATATCAACTGCCCTACAATAATATTTACAACTTTCGAATTCACCATTCATAGATATTTTTGCCAGGATTAGAATGCGTTATCACAGTCATTAGATTTTTCCTCTATGTCATAAGAAATTGATGTAGGTTTAGTAATAACTAAATTGACATCTTCATAAAGTCCTTCTAACAAATACCGTAGAAACTCCTGATGAGGGTAATCCATAAACCGTAGTGCTTAGCACTGAATTTACGATTTTAAGCTAACGGTATTAACTACCCTATCGTGTAAATCTTTGGACCATAACTTAACACTTGGACGAAGGCTTTAAGAAGAGCTGCTTTCATACTGAAAATGCTAGTTTTAATATCCTTTGCAAACACAGCATTTTTGATATATTCCAATAGTAGTTTCCTATTTGAAAGGTACTGAATTACAGAGTTCATAAAACAGGTATTACCGATGTTCTTTAATGCATTCAAGCCAAAATGTTTAACAGTACTGAAAGCACTATATGAAATCTCATAAAATGTTTCGGATTCTAATGAGTTATTGCAATATCTAAAATTCTTGATATTCTCAAACTTGGAAGATTCCTGCATAGGCTTTTTTTTATCGGTATCTGGTTTACCTCAAAAGTTTGCCCTATGTAACAGGTTTATAGGATCTATTGTATCAACATAAGGCTCTCTACAGCCATCATTGAAATCGCTAGAATTAGTGTTTAATGCAGAACTAACTGCGTTTACTTTCATAGGATGTGGCGTTTTTGCCATTAAACTTGCTTGTTTATGTCAACTTTCTAGATACAGTGTAACCACTTATTGCATCCAAAGGTTATGTCTCCTTTTGGTTTCTTTTCAGATCTAACAGATAGTTCTGGGAATTTAACTAGTTGTACGATCACTTGAGGAAAAACAATAATATCTTTACTACAATTATCAGGAACTTCTGCATGTTCGTTTAATCCTACATGTGTATGTGATTTACATGACAATAAGCTTCTTAAACTGAACTCTTATTGGAGTTGTTTTTGCAACATCTGTTTTAAAATTTCTCATTATATTCTCCATCTTCTGTGCCTACTGCCACTTTATCAAATAAATCAGTTCTATCTGTTACATCTAAAATTGTTCTGTTCATGTCATCAAATTTTTCAGGGTTATCAATGCAAACAATAGTTGTGAATGGAGTTAAATGGTAGTAATCTCCAAAATATCCCTTTTAGAAGTTACTGAAGTTTCAAAATTACTGTATTTTAGAGCATTTTGTAATTTCTGGTGTAGTTGTAGTCCTTGAAGAGATCATGGTGTTTTCAGATACTTGATGGAACATTTTGGAGCCTTTCACTAATTTGTAATCTGCTAGGTACTGGATTTTCCCTTACTGAATATTAAAGTTGAGATACTTGCAGTACTTGGAATGGTTTTAGCTCCTTTACTGAAAATATGTGGTTTTCACGTTCTAACAACTACTTGGAGGTTTCATCATGTATTTTAGATTTTATATTGCTTTGCTTTATATTGCTGCGTGGAAGCAATGTTAATGCTGCAACTATTGTTTGCTTGGAAGTGTCTTCCTTAGACTGTTTTCTTTTTCCATTCACTTTTGAATTTATTGAGACCTTTGTAACTATCAATGAACATTTGCTTCTTAGCTTTTTATATGATGAATTCACAACAATTTTTAATATACTTGAATCTGGCAACTTCTGCATAAGTATTTCTTCATCAGTATTTTGTTCACCGTCAAAGTTTGTTCTATCTAACAGTTTTATTGGATGTATTGCATCAACATCAAGCCCTCTATTGTTATTTTCAAAACACTAGAATTGTAGTTAAATGCAGAATTAGCTGCATTTACTTTTAGATAAAATGGTGTTTTTTCCATTAAAGTTGCTCGTTTACGTGTAAATTTTTGAGATGCGAAGTAACGAACATACAAAGGTACTATGGCTGATTTTGGTTTCTTTTCAGATTTAACAGCTAGAGATTTTGGAAATCTGACTGGTTTTACAGTCGATGGATTTCCTTTGGAGGGTATTCTCTATGTTTTTCTGTACAAACAGATTAACAATGTGCTGGTTCAACTAGACAATCGAACTGGGCATCTCAATGGAGTTTCCTTTGCAATATTTTCTTTAAAAAATTGTTCACTATGTTCTTCATCTTCTGTGCCAAAGCTGATTTATGAAATACATCAGTTGCATCTGTTACACCTAAAATTGTTCTGTTCATGTAGGTATTCAGTTTGTTCTGGTGTATCAATGCTAACATTGGGTGTGAACCGAGTTACTGGAGGTGCAATCTCAAACATCTGTAGAAGTCATTGACATTTCAAAATAAGTGCTTTTAAGAGTACTTTTTTATTTGGTATAGTTGCACTCTTCGAAAAATTTCCAGTGTGCTTTCAAAAAATTGAAAAAATGTTTAGAAGATTTTGCTAAATTATAAATTATGACATCTTAGATGAAGCAGAAGAAGAAATAATTAGCAGTAAAAAGAAAAGCATTGTAAACTCTGAAACACTCAAGAAATTTCCATGCAGTTGGTAGAATAGAATGCTTGCATTAAAGTGACTAAAATTGGTCCCAGAAATTGAAACCCTGTCACAATTTACAAATTAGCAAAAAATTTTAAAACGTATCACCACTTTTTCAAAAATACACTAGGAGTTCCTCGAGGAGTACAACTGTATCAAATTTAAAAAAATACTCTCGAAAGCACTTATTTTGAAACTCTACTGCTTTCTAATAAAGATTTTGCAGATTACACCTCTTGTAACTCCGTCCACACCCTATCTGAACACACAAACGGAACAATTTTGGGTATAACAGGTACAACTGATGTATTCGATAAAGCAGCAGTGTGCACAAAAGATGAAGAACATAATGAAACATTTTTTAAAGAAGATATTACAAAGACAACTCCGTTAAGGTGCTTAGTTTGATTGTCTATTCTAACCAACAGATTGTCATGTAAAACACATAAATCTGTTAGTACATAGAAACATAGAGAAATAACCACTAAAGGAAGTCGTTTACAGAAGGTGTGGTGAAAAGATCGTTTCTAGTTTAGGGTTATGTTTGTAAATTATTTAAATTGGGAAATAGTTAATATTAAAGAAAAATCTTTGTGTGGCATTATTCTTTTAATTAAATATTAGGCCAACCTACGAATTACAACAATTTCAGGTGTTGGGTGAGGTAGATAAATTTGGATTTCTGTCACAACGTTTTACCTTGAATTTATGAGATGGAAGAAAATAAGCAAAGCTTTCCGGAAAATATTTTTGAGATTTTGTTAGACAACACTCGAGTTCTAATAATTTAGCTGCAGGCGTAGATCCACAAAATCAAGTTCTACAAAATAATGCATTTAATAAAAACGAGTTATTGACTTCAATGAACCAGGTTATTACGCAAAATGCTATGGTATTGCAAGTCCTTACAAACAACATGAATTTACAACAAAACCAGCGGAATTATGCGGTTATACCTGATTTTTCAAAATCCATTTCAACTTTTACGGGCGATGACCTTACAAAAAGTAAAAATTGGTTAGAAACAGTTGAAAGTGCAGCATCCCTGCACCACTGGCCGCCGGAATTTATTATGGAAACCGCTAGATCAAAACTAACTGGAGCAGCATTACATTGGTACGAGGCAAATCGAAGCGATATGCAAAATTGGGATCAATTTCGCACAGAATTTGAGAATACTGTTATACCACAGAGAAATTTAACTTCGCTTTGGAAAGCAATGTCAAATCATAGCCAGAAGCCAGCCGAAGATTTAAGTACTTATTATCATGAGAAAATTGGATTATGTAAAGGTCTGGAGCTCAGTTTTGCAGAACAAAAAGAACAAGTCATTATTGGATTGCAGTCACGAGAACTTGCCAGTATGTTGTTAACAAAGAATCATTTAAATGGGAACGAGTTAAATCACGACTTAATAAATTATGACAGAATTGTGAATGAACGGCGTAATAAATCATCAAGCAACAACTTAGATACAAGTAAGCCTCGTTTTGTTTCAAATCAGTGTACCTCATTTAATTCTCGCACCGTACGAAAATATAACATGCCTCCAACGTCGTATAGTTTGAAATGTTATAACTGTTTGGGAGAAGGCCATACAGTGTCGTCCTGTCCTAAACCAAAGAGAGGAAAGGGTTCATGCTTTACGTGTGGTTCCTTGGATCATCAGCAACGTTCCTGTCCACAATGCACTACGGACTATCAGAGCCCTTTCAGTGGTATGAACACAAACGTACACAGCCAACGTAGTGGAAGTAGCATCAATACACAGGCTCAACTGCAAGCAACAGGCAACAACAGCACAAACCTAGTTGATGTATTACCTTCCTATCAGGTAGATTTAGAATTAAGTGTAGGAGATAATCTTCTTAAAATTTCACCAATCTTGGACACTGGAAGTCCTATTTCACTCTTATGTAAGTCTTTGATTCCAGAAAATTTAATTAACAAGAACGTTGATGAACAATGTTTTCAGGGTATAAATAATTCTGTTTTAGATGTTTTAGGGAAATTTAATACCGAAGTGATTTTAGATAATAATTTAAGTCTGACTGTTGATTTTGATGTTGTGCCAGATCACACAATGAGATATACTTGTCTTTTAGGGCGAGATTTTATTGCTAAAAACAATCTCACTGTAATGTTTGGAGAAAAAGTTAAAATTCTACAAGCTAATAATTTTGAAAATGAACTTTTGCACATAGATATAGATAATTCTGATGGAAAAGAACTTAATATTAATCCTGATCTAGATCCTAACCTTAGACAACAATTTGTTAAAGATTTTAATCAGTTTGTGTGCGCTGAAAAACCCGAAAATCCAGTAATTAACTATCAAATGAAAATTCGATTAAAACCCAACCAAGAACTATTTTATTACAGACCGAGGCATCTTTCATTTGTAGAAAAAGAACAAGTTAATAAGATTACAGATGATTTATTATCACGAGGTATTATTCAGCGCAGCGATTTTGAATATGCTTCACCCATTGTATTAGTGCCAAAATGGGATGGTAGTTTACGCATGTGTGTTGATTTTAGAAAATTAAATGAGATTACTTTAAGGGATAATTTTCCAGTACCATCGTTAGACGATCGGGTTGAACAACTTAGGAACAAATCTTGGTTTACACGATTAGATTTAAAAGATGCATTTTATTATGTTAGTGTGCATCTGGAGTCGGTAAGACTTACTTCTTTTGTAACTCCTAATGGCCAATTTGAGTATCTTAAAATGCCTTTTGGGCTGAAAAATAGTCCAGCCAATTGGTGCAGGTTAATCAATATAATTTTTTGTGACCTTGTTGATCAAAAATTAGTTTCGATCTATTTTGACAATTTATGTATCGCTACTGAAACTTTTCGAGAAAACTTGGAAGTGCTGAACTTAGTTTTTGACCGTTTAATTTAAAATAAGCTTCAATTACGAATAGATAAGTGCTTGTTCTTTTATTTTACTACACAATATTTAGCATACATTATTAGTAGCACTGGAATTAAGCCATCGTTATCAAATCTAGAAGCAGTTAGGGAATTTCCTGTTCCGAAAACTTTTAATGATGTAAGAAGTTTCTTAGGCCTAACATAATACTTTAGGAAATTTATACGAGATTATGCATTAATTGCCAGCCCTTTGTACAATTTGCTTAAAAAAGACGTTACGTTTAAATTTCAAGCTGAAGAGTTTGCTTCATTCGAAAGATTAAAATTGCTACTCATAAGCGAACCAGTTCTAGCTATTTATAATACTCATACAGAGACCCAATTACATTGTGACGCTTCAAGTCATGGTTTCGGCAGCATTTTACTCCAAAAGTAAAAGGATAATAAATTTCATCCTGTTTTTTATTTTTCCAAGCAAACCAGTTCGAGTGAAAATAAGATGCACAGTTACGAGTTAGAAATGTTATGTATTGTCTATTCTTTAAGAAGATTTTGTGTGTACCTGCAGGGTATAGAATTCAAAAATTTTACCGATTGCGATAGCATAAAGCTAGCATTCAACAAAAAGGAAATCAATCCTAAAATTATGCGTTGGGCATTAGAACTGCAGAACTATTGTTATAGTATTGAGCATAGAAAAGCAGATGGTATGAAACATTCAGACTGTTTAAGCAGATATTCCGTACTTGTCATTGACGATAATTCTTTTGAACGCAACTTGAGTATAAAACAAGATTGTGATCCAGAAATTTTAAAGATAAGGGATTCTCTTTTCAAAACTGAGAGTAAATTATTCGAAATTAGAAATGGCCTAGTTTACAAGAAAACTGATAAAGGCAAATTGTTGTTTTGTGTTCCTCTTTCAATGGAAAATAATGTGATTCGGACATACCACGACGAATTAGGTCATGTTGGGGAAAGTAAATGTTTAGAGGCAATTCAAAGGACATATTGGTTCCCAAAATTGAGACAAAAAATTAAAGATTACATCGGTAACTGTCTTAGGTGTATTAGTTATTCCCCTTTAATTGGCAAACCTGAGGGATTTCTATATCCTATACCCAAGGGAGACCTACCTTTCCAAATTTTACATACTGACCATTACGGGCCACTCGAGAAAACTCATGTACTTTTAGTAGTTGACGGTTTTACGAAATTTACAAAACTCTACCCATGCACTAGTACTGAAACTAAACCAGTGACAAAACATTTAGATTCTTACTTCAAACATTATTCTAAACCTCTGAGAGTGATTTCCGATAGGGGTAGTTGTTTCACGTCCCAAAAATTTAGCGACTTTCTGGAAGCTAATGAGATTCATCATACGCTTATAGCTACAAGTGTTCCACGAGCAAATGGCAGGTAGAGGTATTTAATAGGTCCTTGAACACTATGTGTAGTAAAACAGCTGACGACAAACACAAGTGGGATACAATTCTATACAAAATTGAATTTTCAATGAATAACACAATTAATCGATCTACTGGGTTTAGCCCAAGCATGTTTTTATTTGGAGTACAACAGAAGTAGATTTTTTGTTCATTAGGTATGTTTTTCCAGTCTGGACAACGTAATCTTTACCTATCAGTTTATACTATTATGTTTATGATAATTGATTATGTTAGATTCCCAAATTATGTGCAATGATTAGGAAATATTTGAAGTTTTTACGTTTGTGCTACCTTATGAGTGAATTATTTGGTATTTCTGTATTTTATGATGATGATTATGGCTTTTTGAATATTGTTATGATTTAGGACATCAAGTGAGACGCTTATGTTATCATAAAATTTAAGCGCTTATGTTTTATGACCGGAAAATGGACTATTTGATAAGACAAATGTAAACGCACAGTAATTAAAAGTATTGCTGAAATGTATTGTTTAATTAATTATATAGTTTGTATACTTTAAATGATTGAGGTCAATCATTAATGTCAGGTTAGGCGGAACTGTAGTAATCTTGAAATTTAAATTTGAATTTGGCGCCATTAGTTCCCAGCAGTTAAGATAGAGGCAAGTTATGTTATTGTTCTTGTTATTATGTTTACAGAAGGTGTGGTGAAAAGATCGTTTCTAGTTTACGGTTATGTTTGTAAATTATTTAAATTGGGAAATAGTTAATATTAAAGAAAAATCTTTGTGTGGCATTATTCTTTTAATTAAATATTAGGCCAACCTACGAATTACAACATTATAAAGTAGTTTCTGCGAATATTTTCAAATAAACTTGTCAATTTCCGTCATTCCGGACAGTTGCGTTTGCGCAAAAGAATGCGCAGGCGCGGAGTGAATGGCGCAAGTGCGCAGTGTGTGATACGACGCGATTAGACTACGAGGCCTGAAGCCGAGACCAGCTACCTGTGTTGTGTCTGTATTTTTTTTTTTAGGATATAGGTTCCTGTATCTTATCTTGTCTTATCGTACCTGTATCCTTCTCGCTCTACCTACGAACGAACAAAAGAGGATGAATGAATAAATCTGACTCACCGACGGCGTGATGCACCAACGACGAGATGGCCCTGGAGTTTGGCGGTAAGGTGCGATTTAAGTGAGTACATTGCTTTATTTATATTGTAAATTGAGAATTGTATCACTTTTAAAGGTGTTTGGTATTTGATACAAATGTCGCGTAATTTGCCGCGTAATCATGTTATATTAAACGATTGCGCAATAATTTGAAACGCGGGGAACCGTAGCACACATAAACAAGCCCAAGGAAGTTTAAATGAAAAAAACACAATCTCTAAAAGTAAATGGAGTTTCTGCTGCATGAAATTCTAATTCTAGTGATTTCGATAGTAATAGAGGGCTTGATGTCGATGTAGTAGATCCAATAAACCTCTTAGATGGTACAAACCTTGAAGGCAAACAAAATACTGATGAAAAACCTTATGGAGAAATCCAGTTTAAGTTTGCGTTTGTTTTGGTTTCAACGTCCCATGTTATTAATTTATGGTCAGAGAGCGTTTCCTCGTCCGACCTTAATTTCCAATTACAAATCGTCTCTAACATTTCGTGCGAGACTGCAGTAATATCTATAAAACTGCTGCCTCAATGCCGCTCAAACGTAGGTGAATCATTAGTGTTTATCACACTAAGATCCCATTCCGTAAAAAAATCAGCAACCTGCGAGCCTCTATCGTCTTCGATAGGGCTGCCCCATAGTGGCGACTTGGCATTAAAATCTCCTCCGATGATTAGATTTTTATTCCTGCCGATTTTACGAATAATATTATCTACTTGATTTATCAAGTCTTCGGTTTAGGAATTTTCCCGCCGGGAATCGACCGGCGGGAGGTACGCGCTTATTACATAGAACGCATTCCCCTTTGATTTGATTTCGGCCGTCGTTAAAAATTCGTTCGATAAATTATTTAATATAATTCCGGCGCACGTCCCATTATTTATTATTATTCCGCTACGCGGTCGTTCACTATTCGCGTTTAAGACGGTAACCCCTCTCCCAAAACCTGTTATTTTGTGGCTATACAGGTGCGTTTCCTGTATAAGCCCGATGTCGATATTATTTTCGATGAATAACTTCACGAAGTTATTTGTTGCCCCTTTACCTTTCCCGAGATTTAGTTGCGCGAATTTAATCTTCTTGTTTCTTATGGACTTTGTTTTATCTTCACAGTCCATAATCGATGTTTCGTGTGATTGCGTTCTTCAGACGCTGCATCGTGGGGCATCTACTCGACTTGGCGTCGTGGCGCGTATCTACCTTCGCGCCACCGCCAGTTCTGTCGTTTGCCCTGGCGCAAACCACACAGCAGGGGACTGCCTTCCGGCAATTCTTGAATTCATGCCCGACTTCGGCACAGTTACCGCACCACTGTACCTTTTCACTGCATTCCATCGATCGATGGCCGTACTCGTAGCACCGGTAATACTGGGTCATCGAGAAGTATTCCCGGGCCCATACCCTTCGCTACCTGAGGTTAATAGCATCAGTTAATATACGCCTTCGAAGTGTGGGGGTCACCTCGAAGACTACGTTGGCGAAGGGATCCTAGGGCCCTTTCCGCCAAACCTGAATTTCTCTCTCAGGTGGTCTTCTAGCTTCAAATCGCCGAAGCGATGATTCTGGCTTGCAATCAACCGCACGAGCTCTTCAGCCTTCATCCCCGCTTCGACCGCCGGAAGAACGACCCGTGGAAGTTTCTTCTCGATGGTCTTGGCTAAGAGTTATTTGCAGTTCCCGCCGACCTTCAACTGCAGCTTCTTGGCGTCGTCGCGACCTGCGCACTGCACAACGACACCGCCCCGACGCGACCTACGAGCCACGACAACAACAAATGCATCTCGAGCGGGATCGACCTTTTGCTTCAGGGTCGTCATCACGTCGTCCTTCTGGCCTGGCCTGTCGTCGACTCTGACAGCATACGTTGGGGCAGAACCTGAAGCCGCAGCGGCGTAGAAGACCTTGCGCTGCACCGACACATTCTGACACTGGCCTCCTAAAACGACAGAATTCACCGCCGGACTTCCCCCAACAACACTTGCTCTCCCTGAACCATCTAAACAGAGATGCAGCGCCCTAACCATACCTATCAGTTAGTTCGTCACGTCGCGGATATCATCCACGGCGTGCCGAACCATCTTCCTATCCTCCACGACGATAGTGGCTGAGGTCGTCGGCACCTTCCTATAGACAGCAGCGTGCGCCTTCCTCACCCTGAACTTCAAGAATTCCAGCTCATCGAGGTCGCTAGCATCAACGCTACCGTTGCTGCTAGTCGACATCGTGCGCTGGGCTCTCGAAGTAGAAGGCAATTCTGGCGCCGCAACCACCACGGGAGGCCCCGACTCCCCCGACACGACCGCCGCAGGCACAGGCTCCTTCTCTACCTCCTGTACCTCCTCCTGAGTCACTAACATGACGTCCTTAAGTATACCTTAAGCTGTTTCCCCCAACAGCGTCTTCAGCCTCCGACCGATCGCCCATCTTCCTCTTGGGCAGCGGCTCCTCATCTCGGTGGATCACCATGGTAACAAACTAAGAACGAATGACCACTTAAGACGCAACTCAAAAACAACCTGACCGTTACGACGCTAGAAGAATGCAAACGTTAGACCAATAAAAAAATTTCGGTTAAAGGTGAACCGTAAACAACCCTGTATTTATTTACTTAAAATTCGAACCGCCCAATTAAATATCAAATTTTAACAAAAATACAACAAACACTAAACGTCAAAATAACAACTGGAACCAAATAAATTCGCTAACCCAATAAAAATATCTCGATTCAAAATGTACCGTAAAGAACACTATTTATTTATTTAAAAAAAATTTTCTTTTTTAAAACCGCCAAATCAAATTTAAATAAGCCAATTACTTCAAAATATCTAATTTATAAATAACAACACTCTGCAGACCTAATACACACAAACACAAGAAGAAACGGAATCGCAAGGAAGCATTTCTTCTATTTTTTCTGTTAACATAGTCATGTCGCCTCCACAATCTGCGACGTAAGCGAAGAAATGTATGCTAGCTAAGGAAATCGAGTTATTAGATCGGGCATGTGCATATTTATCTGAACCCAAGAACGATAGTACTCCTAGTAACTCTATTGCATTTGATTGAGCAAAAACTCTAGACCGACTTGATCCAACTCAAAGATTATACGCCAAAAAGCAATTAAAGATATCCTATTTGAAGCGGAATGGGAAATTTAAATAAGCATTCAGTTCAAATAAATATGTCTTCACCTGCGCCGTCTCCTAACTACGATTCCCCATCTCCATACTCGTTTCAGCAATCTCCTAGCTATGTAATTACACCTCTTTCATCTTCTTCTACACTCTTTGAAACTCATACACAACGTTATGATTCTATTTATTCCACTTTTGGTCCATTATTTTCTGAATTTACGGAAACTAACAAATACCTCATGTTACTTTTACTTAGTTTAATCTTGTATTTGATATATTTGTTAAAGTTTTTCTACTTGGCAAAATATAAAACAACTATGTAAAAAAAATTTAGTTTTTTATTTCACCTACATTTACATAAGACTGAAGGACATAAAATAATGCTTCACATGTATCCATTATATCTTCGCCAATAGCAGCTGGTGACATTATTAACAAAAATCTTAAATCTTGAACGCTTCTTCCAGTAGTGAAATACCGTAAGGTTACAGTCAGTTTTTCTTCAGCGCTAATTGACTACCTCATGATCGTTTCTTGTTTCGTCAAATATGGTTTAACCATTTCCAATAAGTGATCAAAGCAAGCATCTTTCATTTGAAAATAATTTGCGTAGTCCTTCTCTTCTTTGGTGTCCCTTATTTTATTCAATAACTTCAAATGTGTATACATATCACTTTTCAGCAGCCATTCTTTAGCCCACCGTTTTCTTTCACAATGTTACTTTAACCCCAAAACTATTATTATTGCAACAATAGCTTTTTGTCTATTATCCATTTTGAGTGGAAAACGTCTTTACACAACGGCTTTTTTGAAAAACTGATGTCAGTTTGAATGATCATGTAATATCGACCTTCAGTCCATCAGTGTGCCGTCACTCAAGGTCACTGACTGAACTGATGCGAAACTGAGAGTGTAACACCCGTTTTAGACTACAATAAGATTTCAAATAACAAGAAATTACAAAAACTCCTAGGTAAAGTACAGCATAACAAGAACTTCCCATAGGTTATTGAATATAAAAAAAACAGCGAAAACAAGATTGTGTAATAATATGAAAATGCCCGACATTATATGAAATAGGTGGGGAATTAAAAGAAAAGAAAACGAATTGAGATTTGAGTCAACAACAGATTTATGTCAACCGGTGTTCTGAAAACATTTCGCGATGTAGTAATATACGTAAATTGGTGGGGGGGTCTTAATGCTAGATCCCCCAGCAAGATTAATTTAAGGGGAATGAGGTAATAATCAGTTTTGATAGGGAGGTAGTACAGAGATCGTAGTAAAAATGTAGACTAATTCCTTCAGGGAGAATGCGGGGTGATCAACACGTAATATGAATTACCTTTGCAAGAGACATGGCATTTTGTCGCGTAAGCGCAGATTTATTATCGTAAAATTGTTTAAGAAAGGGATTGGTAGAAATCCCTCCATTAAATTGGAACTGTGAGGCATGTTTGGAATCAGAGAGCTGCTGTGTTTGGACCTTTAATTAAATGAAGTGGAACAATCCTGATGGTGGTTGGAAGTTCTGTGAGTACTTAAAATTTAAAAGAAAACTGTATTATAAATTTTTAACTTGTAATCGTGCTTTGGTAATAAGACAGTAAATAAGTGGCAGTAATTAATTCACCAGATTAATTAGTAATTTGAAATTAGGGTCATTAGTGAAGTTTAGATAAAAGTATTGAATGTAAAATATTTTGGAAGAGACAATGATATGGTGTAACGTTGGAATTGAAATGTTTTCGTGTTTAAGGAACAAATTACCATTAATTTGGGATACATAAATGTAATAGTTAGATAGAAAAGCAGGCAAATGTGTAGCATCGCATTGTTTGTTGCTGGATTACGATTAAGTTTGCTTTATGATTTTTTTTATTTAGTTTATCATGACCTAGCCAGATTACACATAGATTATTTTTAGGAGAGTGTGCTTATAGGTGTATGTGTAATGAAATTGTTTTTTTTCAATAGAGAGTAAGTTTTAGGTAGACTTTTATTTTAATTACTTAGGGTAATAGGTGTATATATAGAAATTTGTAAAGGATCTCGTTACCTGGTTACTGTTGAATCTGGAAGGAGTAGTTTATTTAAACAAATTAAACATGACGATCAAAGGTAGGAATAATTAAAGCGAGAGAGTTTATGTGGGATAACAGTCTTCCACATACACAAGAACATCTTGATGCTTGTGACAGTCGACTGTTTGGCGCCTTTTGATAGTGACAGAGATATGACCTTTCAGCGTAAATGATAATGTAATGCAGAATTTTCGTTGAGGACTTTATTGTTTCTTTATTTCCTTTTCGCATTTATATCTAGGACCCACTCCCAAACACTGCAGTTAGTCGACCCACCCCTTTTATCGTAACGGAGTCCCTGTTCCTTCAGGGCAAATCAAAATTGAAATAGTTTCACCCGTAATGGTAGAAAAATTACATCCATAGCAAGTTTCTACCGTATTTGTTAGGACGTCATAAAGATGTCAATCTGGTTTAAACCTACACCAATTTTCACAGAGGTAGATGAACAAATATATGACTATGATAAAGCATCAAATTCCTGGCAGCAATAACTAGGAAAGGTAAATTCAAAAGTTGTGGATACCTTTGTAGAACAGTTGATATCTACATCATGTTGTATACATTGTTCTGTAACATTTGATCCCTACATAAAAATAACTGCGTTGCAAACGAATCCGTGACTTTCAGTAAACAATGGATTCCATTACTAAATGAAATAACAAATGAAGATCAAATGCCCACAATATCTAGGTAGCATTGCAAGTTTTTCCTGGGTTTTCCTTGCGATATTAACATGAAATACAGCCTACATACATGATTTCTATTTATACATACAATAACTAATTACATAACAATAAACATATTAGCTAGAAAACCATTATTTCGGCAAATTATAAATGTTGGGGGATCTTGGTAGCCACAGGTTGCTTAACCCCCTTCACTGAATCTCGGTAAAATAAAACATACAATTAGAAATCTCTCAATTGTATAAATAGAAACATGTTAAAAAATGTTTTCCAATTCTCAAATTATTGAATTTATATAAAATTCATCAATAAAAATTAATCAGCTGATTTCACGTTAAGCATATTGGCTACCTAAGGAAAGTCGATCCCAGGTCGCAACACAAATTGAAGGCAATCATTCTTTTAAACTTTAAAAATTTTTGCTTAATGTACTCAAACCAAATATTTCAAACATCAATAAATCAAAGTAACCTTCAATTTATGTCATAAATGAAACTTGAAGTTTTTATTATTTTGGCAAAGATCCTAGGTCATGGATCGAAACGTAAATAAAGATAATTTTAAAAACTATGAGTGGTTTAATTCCCAAAGAAGATTAAGAAGAATGCTAAACAAACCACAACAAACATACAGGAAGTATTTCTAATGGATGGTTTGGACATGTATGATTATGCTACCAAAAGAAATACTGAGAATTGTCATTATAATTTATACACAATATCAAATCACAGCGGAACTACATACAGTGACTATTATGCAGCATACTGCGAACATTCAAATTCATTTATGTGGCATGAATACAACAACTCCAGGGTGTGAAGTATATTTTTTAGTGTACTAGTAATGGGTGAAGTGTATGTTCTATTCTATAAATTGGAAAGACCAAACTAGCCTCATCTCTAACTTATTTGTTTTTGTTGTACTGAATGTTGATTTTTAATAATTTGTAATGTTTAACATCTGCATTTACGTAATATATACCACGATTGCATTGCTGCAACTCGGTTAATTATCTAGTAGATCATGACAGCAAAATTAAGTCACTACTATAATTAATTTTTGTTTTTGAATCACTGTAGTAAAACTAATAACTCAGCGATGTCGGTGATTGTAGGAGCCTTTTTTTTATTTTATTATATTACCTCATATTGACCCAAAACATTAAATCAATAACTTTTGAAACTATTTAACAGTTAAGGACTTTAAGTTCTATATGCAACAAATAAATCAAATCGCACTTGAACTGACATTAACGCTTTTAACCACCAACATAAAATAATAAGAAAGGTCTGTGAATCAATGTAAGTATTAGCAATAGTACTTGCTCTTTTTGCAATGATAAACAAAATACAATTATTAGTAAGATTGGGTATAAAAATCGAATCAGAGTGATGTTACTCAACAGAGATTGAAATCGCGAATTTGAACCTATGGTAGCTCAACCTGCAGGTTAATTTCAATCTTTCAAAATACTACTAGTGTGCCTATGATACATTTTCTTAAGTGTATGCAAATGGACGTCACGTTACATCTTACACGATTCGTGTTTTTTAGACTCCCGATTTTATTTTGCAGTTTAGTGTTAGTATTCAACTAGTAGCTTTAACTTATTACATTGTAAGATCCAATTACTGTTGTATCGATAAATATTACACAAAGTAGTGTTTAATTACCTCAAGCTGTGTTGTGGATACTTATTTCATCAGAGAAAATCTCTGTGGACTCATTACAGATTTTAAAGGACATGTTATAGTAGTTCTTTCAGTGTAATATTTTTGCATAATCCAATACTTTAAAAACATATTCTTGCTCGTTAGTAAGATTTATTTATTTATTTAGACGTTGCACCATGTATTACAAAGTATTTTAGAGGTGTGACATGAGCAAATATACAATATTAATGTAAGAAAAAATAAAAAAAACATCACATACTTAAGCTAATATAGTATCCCTTTCTGACGTTGAGATATGTAATTTTTAATCGTCGCTTACATAAGTTAAACATATCCATCTTTGTACACCCATTGATACTGTTACATACTATGTGGATGGATTAGCCCTCCTAAGGTTGAAAACCTTATACTGAGTGCATGGAGTTTTGGTACTCGAAGAGAAGAAATTCACAAACATCTATAATATTGTGCAATAACTTATAAACAAAGATCACTGAATGATTAAAATAAATAGATTTCAGAGATATAAGTTAAACATTGCTAGTAGCAGAGTATGATTCATATCTCTTTCAGGATAAAGCTTAATTTTTACAAAGTAGCGGTAATTCAAAATTTTACGTTGAACTCATTCTAATAGCTTAGCAAGATAAATTGCCTGATGAGGTGACCAAATTAAACTGCAATACATTAGCTTAGGTAAAACAAATGCTCTGTACAACATAATTAATGTATCGACTTTCAGCCCTTTAGAGTTTAGTATTATAAAACAAATGAGTTTGTTTGCTTCCCTATTGATGTTCCTTATATGCAAGCCATAATGAAGGTTGTGCATACATATAACTCCCAAGTCCTTCAAATAATTTTCACGTCATATAATAAGCCCATAGAGAATATAATTATATTTTATTTTAGTTGTACTATTAGCAAAAGTGGTTACCAAACACTTATTTACGTACATTGAAATTTAGACCTAGCTTTTTACTTCATTTTAGTACCTTGCCAGTATCTCTTTGCAACTTATTACAGTCATCTAATCATCAAATCTGTCTATATAATTTACAGTCATCAGCTTAAGGAAGACACAAAGAATAGTCAAGAACTGTTTGCAGGTGGTTTATTGCTATGTGAAAAGCAACTGTCCCACGATAGATCGTTGCGGGACAGCTGATGTAGCAACAAACAGATCTGACGACATCCCAAATCGCAACATACAGTCACTACATTTAATTTTCTAATGCCCCACCCAAAGGCACATTGGCCTGGAGGCGGATTTTTTATCTCAAAATTTTGAATTTGGCCGAATCCTTGCTGTTCCAAGCAAAGTACGAATCTTTAACGTGTTCGACAACACTCACACAAGGAACCTCTATTGTACCTCATCCGAACGAGCACTTATTTTTGCAAAAATTGCTCGACTAACATTTTTCAAGCAGACCGTGTTGGGATCCAATCCGGGTCCTTGGGCATAGTGGTCACACGCATACCAACTGTGCTACGGAGCCACTTCAACATACAGCCGTCTCTACTCATGGTAGGAAAACAGTAATGCTACAATTTTAGGCTGAACATCATACTTTTTACAGCTCCTAATCAATGCATTGTGGAGGACCTTATTGAAGGCTTTTTCTATAACAGTAATAATTACATCAATCTGTCCCCCATCCTCAACTACATCATAAATGTATTGTGTGAAACTACAAAAATTTTATGCTGCGTTACGATATGGTAGGAAACCATACTGATATTGGTGATACCACACGCCTTACAACACAGCAATTTTTCATGTAATTAATTCATAAACCTTCAAAACAGATGTGCGACTATAGTTACCTTCCTCAAATTGTAAATCAGCAAAACTTTGTTTTTAAGCAGAATCACTGATAATTATCTTCTATTATAGAGTAGATTGTTTAAACCCTTGTTTTTAATTTTTAAGGGATTAAAAGTATCCTTACAAAATCTGGAAAATTTAATACATGTGCGACATCTAGTATTGATAAAAATTAACACTATATATACCAATATAATGATTTCTATTTTATTTTGTTATCACCATAAAAGATATTATTTGTAATTTACAATACCAGGGTAAAAAGCAAGGGTGGGTAATTAAGTAAAAGATTATTCACAATTTTTTTACCAATTTATTGGTTATCAATATCTACAACAATATCTATAATTGCAGACTTAAGGTTCTTATGTTAATAAATATCCTTTGGAAGGATGTGTTCGTACCATAGAGAATATGGTAGCGGACTGCTACTACCGCGTTCTACTAATTTAAACCAGTTGCAACAAAGGTATTTATTACCCACTGTTACAAGTCTAATTACCAGTGAGAATAACTATCACTAGATATTTCACTTTAATGTGTTAATTGAGAGCAGTCACCTGACAATTTAGTTGGATTCTCCCATCTCCGAGGGGGCGCTACAACACTTTACTCGGGTAAACTCGGTTTCGATCGGATGTAGAAGGAATTGGACTAACTTTAACCTTACTATTTTGATATAGTTTGTCTATGTTTTCGCTGTGCTTATGTGTTAGAAGATTTCACATTATTTCCGTCTATTTTATGTTATATCTGGCCTTTATAATTATTATTATTATTTTAAGAAATATATGGTTATATTTGTAGTTGTTAAAACCTGAAAATATTTGTGGTTTGAAGAAGTGGTAAGCATATTTATTATGTTCTTTTATATATAAGTATTATTATATATGTTTCAGTGTATTTAAAATGGGTTATGTTAAGTGCTGTGTTCCAAATTGTAAGGACAAGATATCTAGACGGCATAGATTTCCTAATCCAAAGAAAGATATGAAAAGGTTTAAACTGTGGTTGGATGTTATTAACAATAAGGACCTTTTCAATCTGGATCCATTTTACCTATACAGTGTAAAGAAAGTTTGCCATAAACATTTTGAAGAAAATTGTTATAGTGAAGGATCTACTAGAGTACATGCAAATGCAGTACCCACATTGCATTTATCCAGTAAGCAGTAACTGTAAACTTTTGATTGCTTATGCTAGATTAGTTCACGAATCATGCACTGGTTTATGCAGTTATTTAAAATCACATTTCAACGACAAAGATCTTGTTTGAGTTTGAGTGTATAATGATTTTAGATTTTCAAGGATAATGTAGAATTGTGAGTAATAAAATGCCATAAACTTATGCCATTCCATTCACTCAATCACGACTAAATTCTAGGAAAATAAATAATAATTCAAGTGCAACATAATTACAATTTAGAATACACGAGGCTTTTAATAACTTTGCTGTTTCGTATCGCAAATCAGTATTTGCAAGCTAGTATATCATATATGAAATGAATTGGAAGCCGCGCAAGTAGGTATTGTGTATGTGCGATACATATCAAATTTGGTAAGAATCGCAGGCACAATGGAAATTAAGAAATGAAAATTAATCGTTGAACTGATTCTATGAATTCAACCGGATTGCCCTCCTCTAGATTATATTTGATGCTATGTATTGTTTAGGAGCGATGCTGGCTAACTAAAACAAACTTGACAAATTATGCCTTATAACTGCGCACATTTTTGTAACTGGTTATAAACTTATTACTAAATTATTTTGCACTATAATCTCAAATATATACCTGCACTTGTGATGAGAAACATTTACAAATGTTTGCATTCAACATTAGTTTAATCTTTTAAACAGTGGGAGTTTGTCGCAGTGGCATTACTGTTAACTTATATTCAATATAAATTCACCAAATCAGACAAAATTTCTGATATGTTTATTAAATCAAATTAAACAGTTTTGTTCAAATACTAAGTGATTGGAATCATTTTTTTGCTTTGATATAGAACAATATTTAAAGGGTGCTGATAACTGAATTTTTAGATTCTATTGGATCCCTTATTATTTTGGAATCATCTGTTTGTAATGAGCCTACAACTTCACGAATTTTTGATCAACAACCTATCAATGATTATCAAACACTTGCCGCTATATCTGCGGGTGTTTCAATGCAAGGAGTTGTTGAAATAGAAATGCTGCAACCTGGATTACCACATGAAGGTGCCAGTGAAACAGTAAAGAAAAAACAGAATGGAAGAAGCAAATGTATGATTAATATTTTTTTAAAATATATTAATTTAAATATTGTTTCAGATATAACACCTACTTCCACTTTGAAAAGCATAGGTTATAGGAGTGCTACGCATCTCTCATCCAAGAAATCTATTTTATATGCTAATATTAAACATTTGAAAAAGCAAATCACAAGAAGTTTGTATGCAAAAAATAATTTTAAGAAAAGATTAGCTGCAGCCGAAAAATTTGCTTTTACAAGAGGTTTCCAAAAATTAGAACATTTAAGTTATTCTGCTTGCCAGTTTATTAATTGTCAGATTAGAGAAGGTGCAAAGAAAGTTAAGCAACGACAATTTTTATTAGACAAAAAGATTTTAGCCTTAACAGTATACAAACAAAGCCCAAAATGTTATAGATTCTTATCTAAGTTATATATCCTCCCAAGTAAAAGCACGTTGGATAGGCTGCTTTTCAAAATCAATGAGCCAGGCATAATGCCACATGTTTTAGCTTCATTCAAGAAAGTTTGTGAAAACTTAGACCCTATTGATAAGCATCTATCAATCATTTTTGATAAGATGGCCCTCATGTCTTCTCTTCAATTTAATGAAAAGAACGGTTTTATTGCAGATTTTGAAGACATGGGAAATGGTCATAGATCAGTCGAATTTTCAGATCACGTTCTTGTTTTTATGCTGCGTGGAATTAGAAAGCCTTTTAAGCAACCTCTTTGCTATGTATTTTCTAGTCGTGGTGGTGCATAATATGACCAACTTAAATAATGTCTGGTAGATGTGATATCATCATTAATACAAATAGGTTTTAAACCTACTGTGGATGTTTGTGATCAATCTGCCATCAATTGTCGTGTTATTCGTTCACTTTTAAACAAAACCAGAGCAGCGTATTTAAGAAAAAACTCAGAATATAAGAATGGCTTTTTTTGAAATTGATGGTGTTAAAATATTTCCCATTTATGATCCACCACATCTGTTAAAAGGAATTAGAAATAATTTTGTTGATAAGGAATATATCATTTGCGATAGGAAATGATAAGTACGTTGCAAAATGGACGCATATTGTTACCCTATACGAACTGGATAATGGTCCGAACATTAATGATGATTTAAGAGTGTTATCACATTTATGTGATGAGCATGTTTATCCCGAGAAGATAAAAAAAAATGAAGGTTAAATATGCAACACAAATATTCAGCCAGCGAGTTGCATCTACTTTCAGATTCATCTAACAGTATGGGTTCAAACACTGATCACGCTGCTCGTCTGGTGCTATTTTTTGATAGACTATTTGACTCTGTTAATGGTAACAGAAACAAATCTGCAAGAGGGAAAATATTACGATGTGGAATTTCTGAGACCAGTGACCACATGCACTTTTGGCCACAAGAAGCCCTACCGATGCTCTTGTCCATGGAGTTTAAACAATGCAAACCTAGTGACACAAGAAAACCAGCAAATTTAACCAACTGGATTTTTACAATAAATAATTTTATAAACATGGAATCATTTAAAAGTGCAAGGATTCAATTATCTTCTGGGGCAACATTTGAATCAAAATCTCGTTGAAAATCTCTTTGGACAAGTCAGGAGTCAGGGCAGCAGAAATGTTAATTCAACTGCAGCAATGTTTGTAGGGACTTTTAAATCGGTATTAATAAACAGTATGATAAATTTGTACAAACCAAGTTTCAGTTGTGAAGACGATAAATGTACTCTCGTACTTCACAATATTAAGTATTTATTGAAAGCTGAAATTGGTGAAATGTCCAATGTAAATGATGAAGTTTTGGCAGTTCCATTACCTCCATCTCCGTCAGTGCAACAAAGTGTGCCTCAAATATCGACACATTTAACAAATTTAAAACTTTTACACAATTTCAATAGTTTATTAAACAACTACGTGGCTGGTTTTATATTAAAAAAAATTAAAAAGACTGTTGCTTCCTGTGAACAATGTAAATATAACTTGTTCTGCCATGATAATCATGTTAACCAGCTTATCGTGGCAAGGGAATACCTACTGATGATTGGGGAAAGCGCTTGTGTTATCCTACTGTTGCTTTTGCAGAACAATTTTATAAAGTTCATCGATTAATTTCTAAATGTTTAAAAGACAGTCCAGACTGCAGGTATTTAGGAAAATTTTTGTTGCATGAGTTACATAACAGTATTAGTTTTGGTTTTGTAAACTGTACAGAACACTGTACTATAGTTAAAAATACTGTATTTAAAATTGCGATTCGTGTGATGGTTCATGCTTACTGCAGGGACATTAATCGCAAAATAACAGATCATACAATGGTACCGATTCTGTAAAGATTAATGTGTTGCTTAAATCTAAAGCTAGAAGCCAAAAGAAAGTTAACAATCCATAAGGTTTGATCTTTCGGATCAATGTGTTGGATAAATATATATGAGGCTTCCCTGTAGGTTATTAGTAGAGTCATAGAATAATAATACCTCCAAAAGAAGTGACACTCTTTAAAAATCCTTTATTTTTTATGTGCCAAAAATACGTGACCTTCAGCTATTATCCTGTAGGTACACAGATGCAGCGGGAAATTCAAAAACATTGAGTTACAAATCGCTTTAAATATTTAAATTGATTATTGTATGCAAAACTGCTTAATTTAGGTTCTAACGTAATAAAGAAACCTATTGAAGTGAAATTACAATGTAGAACAAGAACAGTACAATAAACTTAAAGAAGGTTGAAGAGTATACCACAGAATAATAATACACTACACTAGCGCGAGTGTATTATATTCTATGGATATACCAACAAAATAATGGCGGATTTTATACATCTGCAAAGAAATTTGGTCTTCCTGAAAACGCTGTGTCACTTGTTATTATTATTATTCTATGGTAGAGTAAAACCACAAATAATTGGGATTGCAAATTAATAATTTATTCTTTAGTTTTGACTGACACACACATTACTATAACAACTAAAAGATAAGGTATCTATATTATATATTAAAATCTTAGTAAACGCACACTAGGTTCAACACCCTCGTTTACACAAGTTACTCATTTTTCTAAATTTTAAATGTTTTTCACGTGTTAATGGTTTTGTAAGTAAATCTAGAATCATTTCGTTGCCAGGGCAATATTCACACATGATCACTTTTTTATTTACATAATCCCTTACGAAAAATCCTTTAGTGTCTATATGTTTATTGCGAAACGAAAGGTTTTCGTCTTTTATCCACACTAGACAACTTGATTGTCCTCAAACATTGTTTTCGGATAATCGATGTCACAATTCATATTAGCTAACAACTTTTGTGACCATAAAGCTTCCTTACGGGCCTCTGACAGTGATATAAATTCCGCTTCAGTGGATGATAACGCCACAATGTTTTGTTTGCGACAAGACCAACTCACTGTACCGCCATTTAAAAAGAATATTTGTCCACTGTTAGATCTGTGTTAAGCGATCATCTGCCCAGTCTGCATCGGCGTAGTCAATTAAATTTTGATTTGCACTACAAACCTTACTTAACTTTAGTTTTGACTGTGCGGTTGCTGTTAAATATCTCACAACCCTTTTTGCTTGGTTCCAATCTTCTTGTGTCGGCATGCTCACTTTCTGTGCTAATATACAAACACTCGCCGATATATCAGGACGTGTATTAAAGGAAACATACAGCAGTTGACCAATTAATTTTCTATATTTCGTATTATTCTCTAATACTGCCGTTTGTCGCCCTTTATTATAACCAGTTTCCATCGGTGTTCCAATCGGTTTTGCATTTTTTAGATCAAACATACCGGCTATTTTCATTATATAGTTTGGCTGACATATTTCAAAATTTCCATCACTGTCACGCATTACTTGAATTTGGAGGTATTGCTGTATTGGTTCAGATTTCTTGATTGAAAACTATTTTGACAGTACACTTTCTATATATTGTGCTTGTCTACTGTTCTATACAAAAACCAAATCGTCTACGTACGTCAAAACATAACACAAAGAGCCATCAATAGATTTGGAATATAGGCACACATTGTTTTTACTTTGAATAAAGGTTTCTTGTATTAAAACTTTATGCAGTAACTCGTTCCATGATCTAGCCGACTGATTCAAGCCATAAATTGACTTCTTCAATAAACACACTTTTGATGAATCCCTGTCAACAAACCCCGGTGGTTGTTGCATGTAAATAGTTTCCTTTAGGTTTCCGATTAAAAATGCAGTTTCACAATTCTTCTTCTTTAACCACTTTTTGTACTTGGTGCAATCGTTCTTACAGTGCCCTGCTTTCTTACAAAAGTAGCACCGAATTGCCTTTGCTAGGACCTTCAAAACAAGTTCCTTTGGATCACTTTGCTCTGAATGCGATCGCCGTTCGTATTCTGCAATTAACTATTGATGAATAGCCCCAAATGTTAATTTCTCTTCAGGTCATGCTTCTAGTGCCGTTATTAATCCATAATATCTTTTAGAGACGCTGCTTAGTAGCATCGCTGCACTCCATTTATCGGAAAGTGCTTCTTTGCCAATGTCACGCAATTTTACAAACAAGTTCTGCATATAATTTATATGTGCTCGCACATCACTGTTTTCATCTAACTTCAGTGAACAAATTGTCCGCATTAAATAAACCTTGTTTGTAAGTGTATTTATTCTTCTCATGATAGTTTTTCAGTGCATCCCATGCTAGTTTAACTGTCTTTTTATTCCGAATGTGCACTAACTGATCGTCTTCAACTGAAAGACCAATTGCTGCTCATGCTTGCTTATCGGCATCATCCCAATGCTGTATTTCTGACATATTTTTGCAGTCTTCAACTGATGTTGGTCATTGTTCTGCAATTACCTTTTTCCATAAATTTTGCTTCAACAGTAACTTCCATTTTGTACTTCCATATTGAATAATTGGAATAATTCAGTTTTACAAGATGTACTTGTGTCACAGTATGATCTGCCATTCTCTGTTATGCAAAATATTACACTCGATGCTGATACAACTTCAATTACAGAACCAATTAATACCCTATTGTGTTTATCTTGTGTATAGTGGGCACAAAACCTGTTGGATAAATATATATGAGGCTTCACTGTCGATTATTAGTAGAGTAAAACCACAAGTAATTGGGATTGCAAATTAATAATTTATTTGTTTAGTGTTGACTGACACATACATTACTATAACAACTAAAAGATACGGTATCTATATTATATATTGAAATCTTAGTAAACACACACTAGGTTTGTAACAGTTTTTTTTGACCACTGCAAAGCACCAATAAATTATTAGTTAAATACATCTTTTGTCTAGTCCATTAAACCAGTAAACATCGTCAATTAAATAAATATCCGTATTGGAATCGTGTGGTCTAACCACAATACAGAGATACTAGTTTGGTTGCTAACATCAGGCATTAATTAGTATAAATATTTCAAGGCCAAACACCTTTCCTATTTCGTGCACAATGTGTCAACGGTCACTTTAGGTAGAACACTTGGCACGAAGATACCATGGAGAACCTGAAGGTTCTAGCAAGTAATTTGCGTGTGGCTTTACGCCGTAGTGGAACCCAAGTGTAACAAACACTTGACCTAGGGCTTTTTAATAATAGTAAGCAATTAAATATAATCTCTTAGACAAACTAAATAATTTTGTTGTAGCGCTCTTTCGTATACTCTTTCGTATATTCTTTTTGAAAACTCTTTTGAAAGTTCTTTTAGACACTCTTCGTATATTCCTTTGTTAGCATGATTCCGTTTTATCTGGTTTTATAATAATTAGCCCGTTTAAATGTTGTGTTTCAAGATTATATGGATACTTTCTTTGCATTTGCGATTATCGAGTTTACAGTTCAATTACTCCAATGTAGCGATAAGAAAATATTAGTCTAGCATGAACGTCCTTTAACTTTAATATAATAGTTGGATTTAATGAAATGTTCTGCGATGAGACTGTATGTTTTAAATTTTATAGAAATGTTCTGCAATGTAGATAGCAATTTTTTGGTTTGAAACTAACGTCCAATAATTAACAATAATGGTCTTTTTTAAAATTGCTAGTATGGATTTACAAGTAACTATGTGGATAAATACACGAAGATAATTATTTTGGTAACGATCTACATATAGTAGTACATCGAAGTTTTGCATATTTGTGATAACCGTTGTAATGGATCGTGGTGTGTCTCGTTGTTGCGTATAGTAAATACGCTTTAAGTTCATATGGTCGGGTGCAGGAGTTGCGCAGCTGGTTATTAGCAGTACAACACGTGAAGGCAACGCCACTTGTTATGTCCAAGGACCGTATGTATAAACATCTGTTCTAACATGATGTAGCGCTGTCACACAAACTACACCTGTTGGAACGAGGTAAGAGATTTATATTATTCTTACATCACGTCTGCACTTGGCGAACTTTGATACAACGTTACGCCAGAAAATAACCTTGTGATGACCTATAAATATTATTTTGTTTAACAAACTAGAAAGAACTTTGAAAAACTTTTATTGCCAATATAAATGCAGTGTAATAACAGTCATTATTATTAATGAAATTAAGCAACTCCATCGAGTTCTGATTAAAGTTTCATCTATGCATAATTTTAGTTACAGCTTTTGAACATTGAATTATTAGACATTTTAGATATTTTCATATACATTTGTAAACCGAATAGCAGATCTGGTATTTTTGGTATTGATTTGAGTTAATTTTTGTAGTAAAAGAAACGCTTAAAGTTCTTGATATTTCTGTCAAATTCATAGTCCTACCTCAGAGTAGAAGAAATTATATTAACCTTTTAAACGTAAATTTTGTACATACAATTTTTTATGAAGAAACAACTTTTAATTAAAGAATCAACATTTAATTCTCTTAATTAATTGTTTTATTTTGAACAAGTGAGTTCAGAAATAGTGTAACCAGGTCAATGAACAAAAGGCATAAATACCTTTGAGGTAATGATAGTGGTAACTCCGATTTAACAAAGAAGCTTTAATTGCTCTTTCAGAATATGAAGCCTAATATTTGTGTTCATAAAATTGTGTGCATAATTAATCTTTTCAGTTTTTTTATGAGGTAGCAAGAGTTTACCTCTTGTGTCCTTACTTTGCTAATTTAATTAAATTTTCTTTACAGCTCCTGCGTAAGCAGTTAATACGATATTCCTCTCTAAGGGCTTCCAAGTCCCCCCTTAGGGAAACCCTGTGTTTAAAATTTAATGACTTGGTGGCGCCCTCACTAAACCCGTGTTTTGGTAAGAATCAAGCCCTAGTAAGCAAATAATGTTTTGTAAAAAGAACCACGACCAATCCTCATAAGCTCTACGCGGGGAATAGACCCCTAGCATAGTTGGAAGATATTTGCGCTCCATCATTTTAAGGAAATCCTTCCTTAAAGTTCATTGGTTCCATATGAGAATATTAAAGAACCCACGGGTTACTTTAATTATTCAATTAACCCCAACAGTAAGTGTTAATCTTGTAACCAGTACGATGATGATATATTTTAATCTTGTAAGAGGTTCAACACGATATTGTTTGAGCATCTGCTTTTCCAGATATTTTGAAACTAGCTAAAACCATACCAGTTCAGAAAATGGACCCGAAAGATGAAATGTGAACAGCAGTTTGGTTTTTATAAAAATAGGTCTACAATAACGATAAGCATCACATCATTGTCACCTTGGTGAATAAAATAGTGACCGTTTTTGAAAAATGTGTATCTACTAGCCAAATTTTGTGACATGAGTAAAGCATTTGACTGCATCAAGCTCTTCTATTAGTGGATAAATAAACTTCACTTTCATATTACTATTAAACTTTACTATTGAACTTATAAAAACTTACTTAAATAATAGAATACAAATTGTATATTATAATGAGAGGTATTTTCATTGATTGGTAGTTCCTTTCGTGAGCCACAAGGATCAATGCTTGGGCCACTCCTGTTCCTATGCTTTGCATTGCAATAATCTAACCAAATGTCAGTCTTGGGACATAATATTGTCTACAGTGACATGTTATACATGAAATGGCAAATATTGGGCATCGCGATGACTGTTGTAGATATTTTATAAATTCTCAAATTCTTATATTACCTTATTTATATATTTTTCGTTTAATAATTTACATAAAAATAGGTTTTCCGATCATACAGTTATTCATAATTTGATATACACAGTAAGACATCCACCTGTGATTGTACAATTGGGGTTTTAGCATAGGATGGTGCCATGGCTACTCGATCACAGTCACTTGATTAAATGAGAGATGTTACATGGGCAGTCCCAAATTGGAACTTTGGAATTGCTAATGTGTTCAAGAGTATCATGACAGGGGAAATACGTAAATCCCTAACTACTTGTTAAAATAATAACTCATTCATAATTTACACATCTAATTAACAATAAAATATAGTTTCATATATGTTCGATAACTTTGTATGAAGGAGTTAGAAGCAATAACTTAAAGTAATGTTAGCAAAGCTCTATGAACTTACATTCTGCTACAGAGGCTTGTTTGGTGCACCAACTTGGATACTGTGACTACACTATCAAAAGTAAAGAAGCCCGTATGACTGAATGTTAAGCCCCCTTCTTCCGTGGTTCCCCTGAATTTATTAAGAATCGGGTAGATCTTGTTACGTTTATCTAACACCAAGAAACTGATTAGTTTAAGGCTATGCTCCTGATGGTTTACCATTAATTCCATCATATATCAGTTGCGAGTAGCAACGTATGTGCTGAAGAACCAACTATAATCATTTAGGAAACTTTGGTTTTCCTAATCTACCAATGTTGCTTCAAATTTACAAAGTAATATTTTAAATAATTGAATATAAAAATGCCTGTAAACTTAATTGTACAGTGTATACTAAGTCCATATATAGCAGTCGTGTTTCTTCTTTACAATGCTTCCTTTTAGTATGAAGTTAGGCACCTACATCTTTTTTGGATTCTTAATAGCTTTTCATTTGCATTATTACTCTGTGACTAAATATGATTGATAAATATGATTTATACATGTTGTAAGAATAAGTAAATAAACACAAGCTTTTCTACAAAGTGCACCTAGGTTAAGAATTTTAACTAAATATATTCTGTAATTGGTGGTATTATCAACGAACTTCGTTCGTTTATGAAATCTATTTGTCTGTGTGTCCGAGGCCTTTTTAATGGTCGGACATCAATGTGTGATAGATCAATCGATTCAGCTCGGTGTCCAGAGCTTAAGTTTTGATGTCAGTTAAAATCAGGCCACGGGGACGCCGAGCCCCCGGGAAAATCCACAGGGATAATTAAAATTTTAAATAAGTTTAAAATCAATATGCGACACATATTTGAACAATTTGTGGCATTTCATGCCAATTATTCCAATATTATAGACATTGTTTAAACTTAAATTTTGATTACCGAAAATAATTAGATTCATATTAAAAAAAAAAATTTCTTATCTTATTGATGAGAACTAATATATAGCTTTTAAAATATTTATTCAATAAAATAAAATATATTAAAATGTCTCTTTTGTTGTTTATAAATTTTTGTATTTTATCTGAATACTTATAATTATTACAACATAATAATTTTAATTTCTTTAAATTGTTTTAAAGTAAGTCTACATTTGGAAGTTCGTTGTGACAATGCCTTGCATTTTCAACTTGTTTTCTATGTATTAAATCGAAAAATGTAGATTTTATCATTTTGAATTGTGTAGATGCCAACATGGTTATCTTGGACTAATTGTGAGCTATGTCATGGTGACCTTTAGTTAACTGATTTGTATTTATTTATTTATTTTTTTTGTTTTCGAACTTACTTAAGGTCAGTTTGATGCAGCTGTAAATTCTTTTCTATTCTGAACTAGTCTAAAAAGGTCTTACCCTTCACAACCTAAATCTTTAATAATTTGACTAATATAGCTTTGTCTAGGTCTTCCTACTCTATTTTTATTTGGTAGTGTATAATTTAAGACACTACTAAATATTCCCTCATGTCTTAACTGACCTTTAAATGTTTCCACCTACAGGGTTCCTCACCTATCTTTCTATAAACTTCCTTATTTGTTACTCTATCTGTCCAACTAATCTTTAACATTCTCCTATAACACTAGTTTCAAAAGCTTCTATCTTTTTTCTTATCTACCTCTTTAATTGTCCAAGTCTCACTACCGTATAATAGAACGCTCCATACGTACGACTTTTTATATTATCTAAATTAATACTATCAGCTATTAGTGTCTTTCTTTTTTAAAAAACATTTTTCTAGCTTGAGTTATTTTAGCTACTATATCCCTTCTGCTACGTCCGTCCTTTGTAATTATACTACCTAAATAGCAAAATCCATCTACCTCGGTTTTACTTATTTCTAATTTTGGTTTAGAACTAGGCTGTAACTCACTTGTCATTATCTTTGTCTTTCCTGAGTTAATTCTCACACTACAGTTACTCTGTAGTATCTCATCTAAAATATTTAAAAATTCTCCTAACTTTTTTCTATACTCTTCTATAATGACTATATCATTTATAAAACGTAACATGTCTATTTTCTGTCCCTGTTTCCTGAACACTAATACCTATCTCTTTTCTCTTTCTAGCTAAGTCTAAAGATTCCTCAATTAAACATTAAAAATCAAGGGAGGTAGCATATAGTCCTGTCTAACGCCATTTATAATCTTAGCTTCCTTTTCTATTTCATCAAATCTAATTACTACGCTTTCGTTTTTATATAGACTGTAAATAATTTTTCTATCCCTATTAGAGATTCCTATTTTTTGCAAAATCCTGAACATAACAATCCAATTAACCCTATCGAATGCTTTTTCTAAATCTACAAACGCGAAATGAGTCTTTTTATTTTTTGTAACCTTTTTTCGATAATTATCCTAATCATTAGTATCGGTTCTCTAGTCCCTCTGTCTTTACGAAAACCATATTGGCCTTCGCCTAAATATTTCTCAGTCAAAGCTTCTATTCTATTTTTAATTATTATTGTTAGTATTTTGGAAGCGTGGGAAGTTAAAATAACCGTTCTACAATTCTCACACCTATCAGCTGCTGATTTTTTTGGGATTGGGATGATATTTTTTCGAAATCTATTGGACCTCACCTGTGTCATATTACTTTTACTAGTTCATATAATTGTTTAAAGATTTCTGATTCGCATATTTTATCAATTCTGCGAGTATATCGTCTATCCCAGATGCTTTATTTAGTTTAAGATCCCTAACAGCTCTATCAAATTCTTCTCTTAATATTGAGAACCCTATTTCTACATCTTCTTCTTGGCCGTTCTCTAACTCATCCATATCGTCTCCCTTATATAAATCTTCTAAATATCTTTTCCATCTATCTGCTACCTCAACTTTATTTATTAGAAGCTCATTATTGTCATCTTTAATATCATTATATTTTTTCCTATCTTCCCCAAAAAACTTTTTAACTGCCCTGTAAGCCTTGTCTCTCTTATCTACTCTCAAATCATCTTCTATTCCCTTACAATTCTCCACCATTCATTTATTTCTAGCTTTTCTACACTTATGTACTATCTTATTTCTAACTCTAAAGGTTTAAGCTTTCTTCTGTTCGCTATTAAACCTAGTATCTTCTTTGTTACCCAGGGTTTTCTCGCTTCTACTTTTTTCTTACCTATAGTCTGTGTTGCTGTATCATATTATAAGGCTTTTAACCAGATATAATAAATGCAATGGGAGTAAATATTTTTACATAACCAGATGTAGAACAGTTGCTGAAAGTGAGCTTAAGTATGAGCACTATATTAAGTTAGAGGATCATAATTAAATTATTTCAATTACAGATCACAAAAGATGTTAATGCTGTGAGTTCGTGTATGGTATTTTGCAAGTATGAAATAAGCATCTAGTGATAACAATAATGAACTGCAAGTTAAGAACTGTACATTAAAATAATTTTGAGCTACATCATTAGAAACCAAATAATCCTACCTGTAGTACTCCCTGTAAGTTTGTTGTGGTTTATTTCGTGATCTTCTTTCTTTTAGTTGGGAATGGAACCACTCAGTATTTTTAAAAGTAATCTTTATTTACGTTGTGATTCATATATCCTAGAATCGTTTTCAAAATGTTTAATGAGCAGAAGCATATTAGTAAAAAAAAACTGCAACAATATTCAAGATAAAATTCTTATTTTTCTATATGGGGCTTCGCTTTAGGAATTACGGTACTTGAACCAAGATTCCGTTTTAGTGTTCTATATAATTTAATTTTTATTAATTGGTTAACAATAATTAATTTGTACATTTTCTAATGGTCTCAATACAGTGGTTTTAATTTTCTTGACAACACCAATTTCAGTTTTATATAACTTGAAATAATGTTAATAAAAATGTCACAATCCCACAAAACTCATTTAGACGCTTCAAATAATTTACTGCTATCCCTTGGACTCCATAAAAGTACTTTATTTGAATCCATACTAGCACTGGAATTTTTTATGTTTTTCTCTACAAATATCACAATTATGTTTTTTATTTAAATAATGGTATACATAACCTTCTATATACACGCTACTACATGTTTCCAGTATCTGCAGTTTCGTTTTTTTTCTTCATGCGATGTTCGAGCACATACATCCAATTCTGTGTTATCTAGGTCCTCATTTTCTTCACTAAGTACCTGATCACCATTGGTTGAAGTTGAATTAGTAATTGATTTTATAGAATCTTCATCTTCACCAAGTAATTCAACACTGTCATTTTCGCAATTAGCTAACTCAACTGGCATTTGTAACCTAATATGGATATTATGTTGAAGTGCTATTCTAAAGTTCCTACCTGTTGGATATGGCTTATAGCCTCCACGATTTCTTATGACAGAAGAGGCGTTTTCAACTAGATATTGGTTGATTCTTGATGTTAAAAACTATTGGCAACTCTCCTTTTGTAATTCTTTTCACAGTAGTAACACTGCTTTTATCGTCCACTGAAAACCATTTATACAATATATCTTGTTGCGCTCCTTACTGTTCTCAAAAAATTTAATATTTTCAGAATATTGCAATGCATTATTTAGAGTCTCAAAAGGCAGTGATCTATTAATTGCAAGAGCACTTTTATAGGGGTTTGTATCTTTTACCATTGTGCTGTTTAGACTATCAAAAATATTGTTTATGCTTTTAAAGAAAATGGCTGTATTGATTGCAGTCTTATTTTTTAATTGGATACCTGAGTCACTTGTAACTATTGCAGCCGCCACAGAATTGCTAAATACCAGAGCTGCATATTTGATGTGCATTTTTAGAAACGAATTTGGGTTTATATGAATATCTGTAATTTTTATCCTTGCCCTTGGTATTGTACCACTTTTATCTCGATAACATGTATGTGTAAAATCTTTCCAACAAACTTGCTGATTTGCCACATAAACACCTAACTTGTAATTCATAATATTATTCTAAGACTTTTTAATAAATGAGGTGAATCAAATACCGTATTTTCTCGAATCTAATGCGCCCTCGAATGTAATACACAGCTCGTTTTTGATGTGCAAGATTTTCAATTTTAATATTTTCCCGAATCTAATGCGCATCACCTACATAACAACAATAATTAGGTAATAGAAATCTAGGTACATATACCTAAATAAAAATCTAGCAAATTGAAAAATCTGCTTTATTTAAACTGTATATGGAATATTCATTCATATCATTAAGTTTACTATACTGTCTTAAAATCAGAGATTAGGTATAAAGTCCTAGTCCATATTTAAAGAATGTTTTCAAATTAACTTGCATACATACCAATTTTCAAGGTAATTGATCTTCTGAATCGGAAGAATCTGACCAAACGTTATCGGAATCGCTGGTAGCTTCATTGTCTTCCTCATCTTCATTCCAAAGAACGTCATCTTCTGTCCCATCTAATGCATTTGAGATGGAGCATTTCTTACAGGACTTTTGAATGAGATTGTCCGGAATATTTTTCCAAGCTACTGAAATCCAATGCGAGACAGTAGATAGATAGATAGATATATATATATATATATATATTTGTACCCATATAGAATGGTAGTTACTCTTATCCCTTTAAATAATACAATAAAAACTTTAAAAATACAAAGTTACATCTAAAATAAATAACAAATTACACGTTAAATAATTTAAAATAACATACTAAAAGTACTAGTCAAAGACATCCTTCAGAAATTCCTCTATGGTATAATAACATCGTTCGCGTAACAAGGCTAAAAGTGCACTTTTAAAAGCAAATAGATTTTTTAGGTCTTTGATCGAGGCTGGGAGTTTATTATATAAAGTAGGGGCCATATACCAGAACGATCGTTTAAATCGTGTTGAAGTTGGCCCAGGACAATATACAGCTTTGGAATTTCGGGTGTTGTAACCATGAACAGAATTTGTTATAGGAAAGTTAGATCGATACTTGTAAAATAATAGGAGGGTATCACAAATGAATGCTGAAGCATAAGTGAGAACATTAAGTTTTTTAAATAATGGTTTGTAATGAGTATACCTAGAGGTTTTGCAGACTATCCTAATTGCTTTCTTTTGCAGTTTAAATATTATTTTAATGTTTTTGAGAGAGCTGTTGCCCCAAAAAGCTAGTCCATATCGCATTTTTGAGTCAAATAGTGCATAGTATGCAATAAGAGTGCCAATTTCCGTTGATACCCTGGACACAGATCTAATAGCATAGCAAGCAGAAGCTAAGGAATTAGCAAGCTTGGTTACATACTCATTCCAGGTAAGATTGCAATCAACCGTCAGACCTAGAAATTTGGTAGAAGTGGAACAGTTTAAATTACTGAGCTGTTTCATTTCTTTAATGCAATTCCAACCCTTGAAGGTCATGGAACAGGTTTTTTCGACGTTTACCGAAATCTTATTTATCTTAAACCAATTATTGGCTGATGACATGTCTGAAGAGATGTGAGATTCAAATGAAGTGATCGAAGAAGATTCCCAACTTAAGCTAATATCGTCGCAAAACAAGGTGACAGATGCGTATCTAATAGAAGTTACAAAGTCATTGATAAAAAATAAAAACAGTATAGGCCCCAATACAGAGCCTTGAGGCACACCTAGTTTTATTTCAAGTTTCGAAGATACATAATTTCCATTTCGAACTGATTGCGTACGTTCTTCAAGATATGATTGGAACCAATCATTGGAAATACCCCTTACTCCATAAAAATAAAGTTTTTTTAATAGTATCTCGTGATTTACAGAGTCAAAAGCTTTACTTATATCTACGAATACAGCAAAAGAAAAGGAATATACAGTGTTTATACTTGAATAAACATTAGTGAAAAAATTATAAATAGCGTCCTTTGTTGATTTTTTCGCACAAAAACCAAATTGAGTTGAAGCGAAAAGATCAAATTTATTAACAAAACTTAAGAGCCTGGATTTGACTAATGTCTCGATAATCTTTGAAAAAACTGACAACAATGATATTGGGCGGAAATTATTTACCACAAATAAGCCTCCTTTGTGTAGAGGGATGACAATTGCGTGTTTAAGACAGTCTGGGAAAATCCCTAAAGAGAAAGAGTCGTTTATGAGAAAAGATGAGAAAGATGAATTAGAATGTTCTCAGGAAGATCGAGAAGTATTTTTGCAGGTATATTATCAGCACCAGAGCAACTTTTATTTTTAAACGAACTAATTACTTCCCTTACTTCTTGATAGCTTGTAGGACGGAGCATGAAATTATTAGGGTTAGATTGTTTATTTGTATACAAATAATCGCTCGAAGCGGCAATGGAAACATGATTATTAGATACTAGGGAATAAGCTGCATTTACAAAATGTAGATTTAAGGTATCCGCTACCTTATCATCAAGACAATTATTCAAAGATATGGCCTTTATAGCAGGATTAGTTCTTCCTGTTACCTCATTTATGATATGCCATAATTCTTTTGTTTTGCGTTTGATACCAAGATTCGTTTAGTCATTGTAGTAATTTTGTTAACTTGATTACAGATTCAAATATTTTCTTATAATTTAAATAATAGTTCCTCATAAATAATGAGTTAGGATAATGCTTGTATAAATAGTGTAAATATTTTTTATTTCTTGCAGAAATACGAATACCATTTGTCAACCAGGATTTATTATGCTTTTGTTTATATTCTTGAAGTGGAAATGACTTTTCAAAAGCTATCGAGAGGGCTGAAACTAGTGCTAAAAAATTTTGATTTAAACTCGGTAATGTCTTAGAGGTATCAATCTGAGAGCATAGTATTGCAAATTTAGATTTAGTTTTGTGATTAAAAACACGTCGTTTAATACCCTTTGAGCTATCCGGGTATAATGAAGTGCAAGAGAAATATAAGAATTCATGATCAGACAAGTCATTACTTATAGGTTCAGAATATAGGATCGCAGAGGAATGAATATTTGAAATAATGTAGTCAATGCAAGAAGCGGATTTTGAAGATAGACGTGTATCGTAGTGAACCTCCATAGTCATATTATACAACAACAATAAACGCTTAAAATTAATTAAATTTCTATCAGAAGAATTATTATAATTTAAGTTAAAGTCACCAGTTAAGATGACTTTACTATGAACCGAAGTTGCATTAAGGATTGTATCCAGGGCATCAAGGAAGTAGTCAATGTTACCGGTAGGTGATCGATAAATGCAAAAGATATGTAGATTATTAAATTTAGAATAGACATGACTAACCTCAAAGGTGGATTCAACCCTCAAGTGATCAAAGGTGGATTTGCTTTCACAATTAAAATTAACAGTACTATATATTGCCGTGCCTCCATGTTGCATGAGAGTTTCTGCAAAAAATATTAATAAGATTATAGTTGTCAATATGGATATATTCATTGGGATTTAACCAATGTTCCGTTATGCATAATATGAAAGGAAAATTTAAAGATTCTAATATAATTAATAAGCTATCAACCTTGTTATGCAAACTACGAATATTAAGTAATAGAAGTGAAAAGGGAATCTCTGGCGAATGCTTATTTAAAAAAAAACGATTTGCTATTAAAATCACATGTACTAGGCGGAAAAGAGTTATTTTTGTCAGCAGTAGTGTTTAGTGAATCCTCATAAGTATTAATATAAGAATCTGGTAAGGATTCAATTGAATTGGTACAAGTATTATCAATACTAATTTTAATGCTCACCAGGCTGTTTTTGGTAGCAAGAAAATTAGGAAAATACGAAGTGAATTTATTTGTACTTTGCACTACATGTTGAAGAAGAAAAACTTTCCCGTTATATTTCATGTGAAGACCATGACGGGTGAAATGATCCACAGATAATATACTATTAATATCAAAGTAATTAAACACAGCATTCGAAGATGTGAGAAAATCATATATTTCAAGATTTAAGGAATGAATGATCTGATTCAACACTATACGGCCCTTCCAGAACGGTGCGGCAATCAAGTGAAGGTTTGTGCAATCTGCGATATTCTTTAATAAAGACAATGTTGCAAGAGGTACTTTAGAACCTTTCAAAGCATTGCCAATGCCACCTAGTATAATAATAGAATCAAGTTTAGAGAAATCACTGAGTACTGCTGACACATTCTTTATAGACTGTTCTAATGTTGCACTGGGTTTACATTCTACATATATTGTGTAGGAATCAGACCCTAATAGAGAATATAGGATTTCAGAAAATCGTCTAACATGGCTATCACCAAACACAGCAATTTTTCGTTTGTAGGTAGATGTTATTGTTCTGATATTACACTTAGGTACTTCATTTTATTAACAAATGGAGCATTCTTAGTAGCTGCATTACAAAGTTCTTCTTGTAGCGAGACATTATAATTTTCTTTGCTAGAATTTGAACTAGGTACATAATGTAATTTAACACCTCGATTTGTGCCACGTGGAAGGACATGTGCCGGTATTTGATTTGTGGTCAACTGCTCATGGTCAATCTTTCCCAAATTTTCCTGCTCAGTTTGCAAAGCAACACTAACTGAACAGTTGTCATCCCCCCATTTATACTCAGTTTAAGAGCATACGTTAACACAAAACTTTTCCTTATGCACATTCAGATAAGGATCAAGACCACTAGCATCAGGTGTTTGCGTAGCTTTATTAGTTAGTGCCAGATTTTCAATTTTTTTATTATCTTCTAGTTTCATTTTGAGAGTTAACAGTTCATTTTCAAGTATCTTAGTTTTATGGGAAAATTCTTTTATTTGTAGTTGATTTTCTTTATTTGTATTTGATAAGGAATCTTCCATATTAACACTCTCTTCAAGACAAGTATCTAGTTGAGAGGTGAGACGTTGAATATGACGTCCCAGACTGTCACATTCAATTTTCAGATTTTCATTCTCTGATTTTAGATTGCATATATCCTCAGTTAATTTGTTATATGCATCCAGTGTAATGGTCATCTTTGAACTATTGCAACAGCTAACTTTAAAGTTATTAATTTTTGTGAATTTTTTTATTTTCGATTCAAGACAGCTCTTGTGATATATAGCATTACAGTTTACACAGATATAGTTACTATGGAACTTAGTACGACAACAGTTAAATATATATCGTTCAGACATGATAGAGTATAGGATACTTTGACGATGGACACAAAATTGAGAAGTGAGGAAAGGTAAGTGAATATAAACTCTTCACACTAGCGGGGTCCTTCGCAGTGTCTAACAAGTTCAAAGTAAAAACTGGACCACGGTAGGAATTACAGTAGAGTAACAAAGGTATATATGGGTACAATAAAAGGATGAATGATGTAACATAAGTTATAATAACAAATTGAAGATTATATGGAATGCAATAATTCATAAAATAGATGATAACAGCCACAATAAAATAAACAAGAATTTATACAATTATAAGGTGAATTATTGTATTTAAAATCATTAAAATATTAGGAAATTTCAGTAACATTAAACCTTATCAAACTGTTCAAAAGACAATACATATGGACAGCATTTGATGAATTTCCAGGTGTAACATAAAATGACTTCATGAAGGTCAACTAATTTCTATAAGAATTTATATATGCTTTTAGTCTTTTATGAATAATCATTCAGCCTTAAATACAAAGCTGATGAAACTATTTTCATAAAACAAAGCACCATAACTTCACAATGTGATAAACTTGACAAGTATTTAAAACTATTTTTTACCACACAAAACAAGTATCAAAGCTGGAGCACAATAAACACAATTATTACACCACACAAAATCATATAGTATCGGGCGAGGCACGCTTGATTTGTCAGTTCACGATTTGGATCCCATAACCACTTATCGTACTGTTCTCGAACTTTATTTTTAAATGATTTATTTACACTGACGTCCAGTGGTTGTAAAATGGACGTCATACCTCCTGGAATGACAACGAGTGTTGTGTTCATATTACGCCCAAAGTCCCGGGTTCGAATCCCGACACCATTCGCTTGAAAAATGTTAGGCGAGCATTTTTCACAAAATACACCCTCGTTCGGATGAGAGGTAAAATGGAGGTCCCGTGTGTGAGTGTTGTCATGCACGTTAAAGATCCCTACCTTGCTTGCAACAGCAAGGGTTCAGCAAAATTCCAAATGTAGTACCTTCGGGTGGAGCATTGGAAAATTAAATGTAATGTGTTCATATCAGACATTTTTCTTTTAACTTGGTCCGTCATATGGCCTTGGAAGGAGTCTAAGCAGAGCATCGGTGGGATATTGAGAAGAGCGCCAGGTCACTGACCCCACACATTCGTAAGCCATTCCAGCATTAGGTCCTCAGTCATCCACACTTTCTCCTGGAATCGCACAATTACATCACTGGGGTAGAGATGGCAAGTTGTTCTATTTTTTGGTGACGTTTTTCTTTTAAAAATTAAAAATGGCGGAAGCTTGTTGCCATCTGCCGTAATACCCAGCATTACGGTAATGTGCTGCTTTTCGCATCCACTCGTCCTTATTCGTACCTCTTTTGTGCCTTTCTCTTCAATTGTGTAATTTCTTGTCATATCAAACCAAATTGGTGTCTCATCCGCATTACCGATCTGTGCTAGTCGATAAGTGACCCTTTGTCGAAGCTTAATTACATGACATTGAAAACTAAGTAATTTTTCTTCGAAATTGGAAGGGAGTTTCTGACATACAGTCTTTCGCCATCTCAATGACAGTCCAGTTCTTCTCATGAAACGCCCAGCTCAACCACGACTACACCTAAACACATCGCGCGGTATTTTCAGGTCGGCAGCCACTTCAGAAGCTTTACGTTGTATTGTTTTACTAGTCACGGGTAGTCCATTTCTTCTACTCTCAATAACAAATTCTAGCACTTTGGTGTCAACTTGGGGATGTATGTCTTCCTCGCTGAGGCCCTGTTAGTTTTTTCTTGATGCCTAACAAGAAATAATTGCTGTTTTATGCTGCCGCCATAACCTAATGTTGCTCTCTGCTATGCTAAAATCTCTTGCAGTTTGCAGGTTTCCATGTCGTTCAGCATGCAAAATAATCTTTCTCTAGAAACTGGCATCGTACGACACTCTTCTCTGTTTCCAGTCCATATTGAATGAAAACAATACCTAGTATAGGTCGTAAGTGCACTACAGCAGGCTACCGTCTACAATACGATACACGAATACGAATCACGTGTCTTCTACAGTACGTCTACTATAAAGGTTAAGTTATCGAACTCACAGTTGGGAACAAACTGAAACTGAGGTAGCAGGTTGTCAGTCATTCCCTCTTAAATTCCATGAACAGTATGACTCATCAGTAAGGTAGTGAATAGGCAGCTTCTTCCAATCTACTACAAACAGGATATAAACATCCTGTTCGGTCAATTACTCATATTTGTTGAATTTTACTAATACCACGTATCAATACTCAGTATTTATAGTTAACGTCAACAAACAGCCAATGTAGTTCGTTACATAAAATAAATATCTGTCTGTCTGTCTTTTATCTATAAATAAATAAATTAATTAAAATTATAAATAAATAGTATCGTTTTACTAGGTATACTAACAGCTAGGTACGTTAATTATTCTAACGTACGCATTAAATATGGTTTCAATCAAATCTGCAGAAAATATGCGATTTTAGTGCGCCATCGATTTTAATACGTACCCTGAATTTTGAAACTAAGAATGAACAGAAAAGATGTGCATTAGATTCGAGAAAATACAGTATTGTGAATATTACTTTACTAACAATGATGACAGCAGGATTATTTTTGTAGCCCCTAGAATAGTCAGTGCAGCTCTATTGTTAGCACCTTGATCACACACTGCTGCACATGCGGAAAGACCCATCCTAAGGGTTTCCTAAACATTTCTAGTAATAATTGAAACAATGTGGCCCCGTCTATTGGCCCACATGATGTAAAATAACAAAATGACATTTTCCAATTAAATAGAAGGCCCTTTAAATAAAATAATAATGCTTGGTTTGCCCGATTTTAAATTGTACATTTTTAGCCATGATCGAATAGTTGATACTCTAGGCAACACAAAATGTAGATTATAAAGCATGCATTTATACAGTCCTGGGGATTTATAATATAGAGAGAGCACTAACTGCTTTTCTGCTATTGTCCATTTAGTTTTCTTGGCATAAAACCACTGCATAAACACAAAAGCTTTAAGTAGTTGTGATTTTTGTGCCAATAGTTTTTGCAAACTATTCTTCACAGATAAATTTGCACACTTTTTCCTTAATCGATATATAGTCGCATTTGTTTTTTTTTTAACTTTTTGCATAAACCTAACATTGCATGTGAAATTTTTCTCTTACGTGAAGTAGATCCACATACGCTAGGAATATTAAGCAAATCTTAAATAATTTGCACTGAACTATCACTGTTACAATTATTATTTGATGTAATATTTGTTGCAGGATAAGTGATATTCGTTTTATTTATATAGTGCAAAAAATCAGTTGAATCTGATAATTCAACATCATCTTTTCTAATTGAACAGCTGAATTTCAGGAAGTTTGCTTGTCGTACCTTGGTCTTCAGAAGGCGTGTCCTCTAAAAAAACAATAAATCAATAAAATACTCATAGATTATTCTTTTTTTATAATTTGTTTACAGTTACAATGCCGGTCGGAAAAAAGAGGCCAAATAGAATATTCTATGGATGTTTCCAGAGCATGACAATTTTCAAAATAATGTCCATAGAAATACTCTATTGAACATTCTAGAGATATTCTGGAACATTTATACAATATTTACAAGTTTAGAATACATATTTTTGCATTTTCAGTTTCGACGAGACTTTCAGTATGCCACAAAAATATTTTATTTAATTTCTCAATGCCATATTAGAAGTATCAAGAATATTGAACACGAGTGGCCTACTGATGATACACCATCATTTGTGAACAGGGTTGCAAAACAGATTTAAAAAAAAAACAAAAAACGTTTTTGTTTAAAACTTGTTATGATTTAAACGTTTTGTTTCCTAAATGTTTTCTATTGTTGTTTTAAACAGGGTTTAAAACAAAAAAAAAACTCTTTAAAACATTAAATCTACAACATTTCTTTATGAAATTATAATATAATTAAACAATTATTGCCGTGATTAGCATAGTAACTAATAAAATATAAATGAAATTAATTTCTATATTTTATTGCAATTTCTGTTCTTAATTTAGGCATTTCAGTCAGTTCTAATAATGATTATTGACCGATGTTTATAGTTTTATATCCTCTGCCGTCGCCCCCTTCCCTTGACCGTACTATACAATGGAAATAAATTATGGAGTATAATAAAGTATCTTAGTATCTCTGATGTCAAAAATTTTGATCGTTTTGCATTTTTGTATAAAAAATAAAATATTAGGTTTGTAATTCCATATTGACTTGAAAGCACTACATCAGCTTCTCATTATCATTATACAAAATACGTACTAACTCTAATTTTTATAACCATGCCATTTATCAATTACAATTATTGCGAGTGAGTTTTATTTTCATGAAACAAACCCCATGTATTTCCATTCCATACCAACTATGAGTGCCTGCCTTAAACAATGCTGACCAATTGCTTTCTAATGTTTAGAACTGAATTTTATGTTTAGGGAACGTGTTTAATTTTGCAACATCTTAATTATGAGAGAAATAAAATTTTTTGTCATGTTGTGGTTAAAGTTACGAAGAACTAAAATAATAATTTTCAACAGTTTTCTAAGCATTCTTTATTTAGTTGGATGCTATGTTTATTTAAAAGGACAATACACTATGGCTTGTAATAGTAGTAATACTGGAAGAAAACAATATCATATTAGAAAACATTTTAAAATAAAAATTTGATAAAGTAAATAACATTTTATGGTTTTAACCCATTGTTTTTTTTTATCATGTTTAAAACAAAAATAACAAATCATTTTAAACATTTGTGTTTTAAACATCGCCCTTGTTTTAAACAGTATTTAGAACATTTGATTCTAAACAGTTTGTTTTAAACAAACAACCCTATTTGTGAATCATATACCGGGTGTAAAATTGGTTCACACACTATAGGTATTTCCATGTTAAATTCTTAATGTTCAAATATTGGCTCACCAAATTATTTTAGAGAAAAAGTGTAAACATGTTTCTTGTTGTAAGAGCACATAAATACATAAATAAAAGGGTTCAGGCGTTTTAAACAAGTACATAAGTCGAGCTATAAATTATTTAATGAAAACTTCAAAAGCACACTTTTCTGATAACGACATAATCCGCCATCTTCTATTCTGCTCCCGCCTAAATTCAAACTTAACTTTTAGCACGTTAAGCGCCATATAGGTCCCTTCGAACCGCCATTCAAATTGACCAACGGGCCAGAGCAGTCCGCAAGGCCCGCTGGTGCAAATTATACATTTTCGGTGTGCCCGGCCTCGGGACTGCCGCGTTAATGGATCTTACTAGTTAGAAGGGACCGCCAGGCCTCCTAGGTTATACTAGATATGAGAGTTTATCAAATTTTTATTTTAACAATGAATCTCACTAATTAGAAGGGACCGCCAGGCCCCCCAGGTTATACGAGACATGATGTTCAACAACAATTTGACTATTTTACTGTCAGGTGTTGAATAAGTGTAATAATAGTTATATTTTCATTTATTCATTCAAAAGAAACTAAAAATCATATAATAAACATAAAGTTATTTCAACCTGATTCAAGTTCAGAACAATCTTTGTAGAACGTGTTTACCTTCCTTACGTTGTTTTTAGAATCTCACCCAGTACCTTCTTCTCTTAACAACCAACACAATACCTGCGCATTTTGTGCACAGGACCTTCCTTTTTGCTTATCTGATGTTGAGATTTTCTTTTTGATTTTCGTGATTCGTTGCAGCCGTGTGATTTTCATTGACTTCGTGTGTATCAGTCTCTTCATAAAACTACATATGTTCACGTACTTGTTCACGAAATTCAGTAATTGTCATTTTTGAGTTTTGCATTTTTTTATACAGGTAATGTGCATTTTGTTACGTGCCAAAAATTTCGGCACTAGACATTTTTAATTAAGTTTTAATATGTAGGGATTTCGCGCCATAAATTTAAAAGACTTGTTGCGCGTATTTCCGTCACTTCAGCAGTGCGTTGCGCGAGATTCGCGCCGACGCGTGTGGACGAAAGGAGAGTGGGAAATTTCCGGAAGACGCGTCACGACTAGCCTCCGAGATGTGAACAGGTGTGGCTGTCTCGTAGCTTATCGTGCCTTTTTTTGTGTTCCTTATAAACCCCTTTCTGTCGTTCCCTACATATCAAGAGAAATGTAGAAAACTAAGTATATGGGCTTTCATTGACTAAAGCAGCAGCAAACTTTGAACTTATACCCTCCGCTTTGAGATATTCCTTTTCAAACTTTAGGTGCTTACCTGTTGGACTATTCCATCCTGTTTGTCTGATGGTAGAAATGTCAGATTTATCAGACTGTGTGTCACCTTCCTCTCTAAGGTTTGAGCCGATACTAGCTGTTTAATTTGTGGTCTCATTATTTTCATTTTCATGCATTTGCAACTCAGATTCACTTGCAGGCTCAGAATCGGAATTACATGTGTTTATTATAACTTGTTACTGTGCTAATAGTCATAGATAAAGTATAGTATTCAACATACGGTAATGGCAATACCGTATGTTGAATAATATACTATTATTATATAAGTAATTTCCAAATATGTCACACTAAATATTATTAATATTCAGGCTCGCAAGCAATAGTGCTGCCACTTTTCAAGAACTAGAGGAATGGGGATAGACTTTGTTCTTTAAAGGTTGTTTTAGCAACGCTGATCTTGATATATTAACAAAGTTTAGTTTATCCCTGCATTCGGTTGTTGTTTTAATTTCATTTATCTAATCTTGTGTGACATGGCGAAAAATAAAAGCAACAGATATTATTCTGTTCCACAATGTTTTTCTAGACCTACCAAAAATACGCATGTAAAGATAGCAACGAAAACTCAGCAACGACACGCCTCTTTAACACCTCTCACGCCTGTGTCAACCAGGGGTCCCAAATCTTTAATATATAAGTACAAAGTTCGTTCTGTATGATAGTTGACCGTTATTTATCACTCATGGTTGAAATATATTAACATATTCATATAAATATAATGTAATCCGTAATTTATATTAGCCAATTAAATAAACATTAACAATGAAACTTTAATATACTACTTTAATACATAAGATATATTTATTCCAAGATTTTCCCAATCACTAAAATACAAGTACCTAACGATAATGGTATAACTATAAATATATGGTAAAAAATAAACTTAAAAACAGTTTTCTAAGTATATGTTATTTTCTATAAACCACTTATATGAACTTCTCATAAACTTTATATAATTCTAATACGAAAACGGGAGGCAACATTGTCTTTGAATATTTCTTCTGCGACAACAAAAGGCGACATTTCCAAAGTAAAACCATTTTCTGTTAGACCATTTTGCATACATACAACGACCGAAAAATCAGAGGCGTGCAATTTCGATAACAGGCAAAAAATACTCATAAAGCATAGATATCCGTACGCTTCTTTTTACAAAAATTTTGTTTGAATATTTCTACTGCAAAAACGAGAGGCGACATTTCCAAAGTAAAACCATTTTCTGTTAGACCATTTTTCATACATACAACGACCGAAAAATCAGAGGCGTGCAATTTCGATAACAGGCAAAAAAATCCTCATAAAGCATAGATATCCGTAACGCTTCTTTTTACAAAATTTTTGTTTGAATATTTCTACTGCAAAAACGAGAGGCGACATTTCCAAAGTAAAACCATTTTCTGTTAGACCATTTTTCATACATACAACGACCGAAAATTCAGAGGCGTGCAATTTCGATAACAGGCAAAAATACTCATAAAGCATAGATATCCGTACGCTTCTTTTTACAAAATTTTTGTTTGAATATTTCTACTGCAAAAACGAGAGGCGACATTTCTAAAGTAAAACCATTTTCTGTTAGACCATTTTGTATACATACAACGACCGAAAAATCAGAGGCGTGCAATTTCGATAACAGGCAAAAAAATCCTCATAAAGCATAGATATCCGTACACTTCTTTTTACAAAATTTTTGTTTGAATATTTCTACTGCAAAAACGAGAGGCGACATTTCCAAAGTAAAACCATTTTCTGTTAGACCATTTTGCATACATACAACGACCGAAAAATCAGAGGCGTGCAATTTCGATAACAGGCAAAAAATACTCATAAAGCATAGATATCCGTACGCTTCTTTTTACAAAATTTTTGTTTGAATATTTCTACTGCGAAAACGAGAGGCGACATTTCCAAAGTAAAACCATTTTCTGTTAGACCATTTTGCATACATACAACGACCGAAAAATCAGAGGCGTGCAATTTCGATAACAGGCAAAAAATACTCATAAAGCATAGATATCCGTACGCTTCTTTTTACAAAAATTTTTGTTTGAATATTTCTACTGCGAAAACGAGAGGCGACACTTTCAAAGTAAAACCATTTTCTGTTAGACCATTTTGCATACATACAACGACCGAAAAATCAGAGGCGTGCAATTTCGATAACAGGCAAAAAATCCTCATAAAGCATAGATATCCGTACGCTTCTTTTTACAAAATTTTTGTTTGAATATTTCTACTGCAAAAACGAGAGGCGACATTTCCAAAGTAAAACCATTTTCTGTTAGACCATTTTGCATACATACAACGACCGAAAAATCAGAGGCGTGCAATTTCGATAACAGGCAAAAATACTCATAAAGCATAGATATCCGTGAGGCTTCTTTTTACAAAATTTTTGTTTTAATATTTCTACTGCAAAACGAGAGGCGACATTTCCAAAGTAAAACCATTTTCTGTTAGACCATTTTGCATACATACAACGACCGAAAAATCAGAGGCGTGCAATTTCGATAACAGGCAAAAATACTCATAAAGCATAGATATCCGTACGCTTCTTTTTACAAAATTTTTGTTTGAATATTTCTACTGCGAAAACGAGAGGCGACATTTCCAAAGTAAAACCATTTTCTGTTAGACCATTTTGCATACATACAACGACCGAAAAATCAGAGGCGTGCAATTTCGATAACAGGCAAAAAATACTCATAAAGCATAGATATCCGTACGCTTCTTTTTACAAAAATTTTTGTTTGAATATTTCTACTGCAAAAACGAGAGGCGACATTTTCAAAGTAAAACCATTTTCTGTTAGACCATTTTGCATACATACAACGACCGAAAAATCAGAGGCGTGCAATTTCGATAACAGGCAAAAAAATCCTCATAAAGCATAGATATCCGTACACTTCTTTTTACAAAATTTTTGTTTGAATATTTCTACTGCAAAAACGAGAGGCGACATTTCCAAAGTAAAACCATTTTCTGTTAGACCATTTTGCATACATACAACGACCGAAAAATCAGAGGCGTGCAATTTCGATAACAGGCAAAAAATACTCATAAAGCATAGATATCCGTACGCTTCTTTTTACAAAATTTTTGTTTGAATATTTCTACTGCGAAAACGAGAGGCGACATTTCCAAAGTAAAACCATTTTCTGTTAGACCATTTTGCATACATACAACGACCGAAAAATCAGAGGCGTGCAATTTCGATAACAGGCAAAAAATACTCATAAAGCATAGATATCCGACGCTTCTTTTACAAAAATTTTTGTTTGAATATTTCTACTGCAAAAACGAGAGGCGACATTTTCAAAGTAAAACCATTTTCTGTTAGACCATTTTGCATACATACAACGACCGAAAAATCAGAGGCGTGCAATTTCGATAACAGGCAAAAAATCCTCATAAAGCATAGATATCCGTACACTTCTTTTACAAAATTTTTGTTTGAATATTTCTACTGCAAAAACGAGAGGCGACATTTCCAAAGTAAAACCATTTTCTGTTAGACCATTTTGCATACATACAACGACCGAAAAATCAGAGGCGTGCAATTTCGATAACACGCAAAAAATACTCATAAAGCATAGATATCCGTACGCTTCTTTTACAAAATTTTTGTTTGAATATTTCTACTGCAAAACGAGAGGCGACATTTCCAAAGTAAAACCATTTTCTGTTAGACCATTTTGCATACATACAACGACCGAAAAATCAGAGGCGTGCAATTTCGATAACACGCAAAAAATACTCATAAAGCATAGATATCCGTACGCTTCTTTTTACAAAATTTTTGTTTGAATATTTCTACTGCGAAAACGAGAGGCGACATTTCCAAAGTAAAACCATTTTCTGTTAGACCATTTTGCATACATACAACGACCGAAAAATCAGAGGCGTGCAATTTCGAGAATAGGCAAAAATCCGGTTAATCAGGTTAGATGGTACAATGCATGTACAATGTAAAACCAAACATTGATATTTTGAATTGAAATTGAAAATGCAGGTTTAAAATTGATATAAAAGTACGTGTTTGAATGGTATAGTCCATTCGTTTTAACCTAAGGATGACGTCACAACTGGATGAATTGCTACATTGTTAATGTTAGTTTATATTATAATATATTTATTTAAAGGTATAGGACTATTCCCATTGGCAAAAATATTTGGTGGCAGCACCGTACAGAACTGCCAACCTTTATTATGTTCAATGACAGTATCCTTCATGCGCAATTCTAGGTATTCATTTGTATACATTTGCCAACAGTTAATTATTATATTTGACGTCATCCTAAAATTATTTTGAATGGACTATAGCTGCGTTTACCTAATATGAAACACGCGAGGCTTGTGCTGATGTGGAAAACTATCGTCGTAAGAGCTTGTAGACGTGTGTGGATCCGCTTCAATAGACGTTTAGATTGGTGCAGTCCATTTCACGTAACATTTCGCATTGGGTTATTTTTGGTTGGATGTTACTTCGGTCCACGGGTTGATTGACAGTGAACTGATTTCCACCGTGAACTATTAATTCTAATCGTGTTACCGGCGTTGGATTTGGTTGGCAATGTTCGTGGATAACACTAAGTAAAATCTTTTAGTACACAAGACACCGTTCTCTCAATTTAAGTCTAAGCAATTGTGGCTGGTTATATACCCAGTGACAATTCAAAAATTGCATCTCAATATTTTAGGATCTCACCTACTTGATTAATAGAATTCGTTTGTACTGTAGTACAGTATTGCCCGAAATAAACAGTACTGAAATTGTAATTGTTTTGTATATTTAAAAAATACATATTATTGACACTTTATTATATGTTCTAAATGTGCACCTCCTCGTTCGAGACAGACTTCATAACGATGTTCTAAGTTTCTGGTCATGTTATTGAATAAGGGTTGTCTCAGGGCTGCGAAGAAGACTCTAACGGCATCCTTTAATTCATCGATGGTTTGTGGTGCCCGTTTGAAAACGGCATTTTTAGCCATGCCCCAAATGTATGCGTCTGGAGGTGTGAGGTCTGGAGAATGTGAAGGATAAGGGAAGTCAGTAAATCGTGATATGAATTTGCTTGGAAAATGTTCTTGAAGAAATTGACGAATTGCGGCAGCAGTATGGCAAGTTGCCCGTCCTGCTGAAAAAATTGGTTTCAAATGCCAAGTTACGTGCACGACAGAATTGACGTAGATCAGGGATAAATCGTGTTAAAATTTGTCTGTACCTCTGTTGATTAAGTGTGACTTGCCTACCATTCTCTTCGATAAAGTACGGACCAATGATTCCGTGTCCGAAACAGCACACCAGACACTCACTTTTTCACTATGTAAAGGAACCTCTTGAACCTCATCGGGTCTGGCAAAGCCCAGAAATCGATTTGTGCGACGATTCACATAGCTTGACAAGTGAAAATGTGCTTCGCCTGAAAACCAAACATTTTCAAAAATTCAGGATTTTCATACTGTAACGCGAGAATTCTGGCGCAATATTCCACTCTACTGCGATAATCCCGAGGATGTAGTTGTTGATGTACCTGAATCACATACGAAAATGTACCCAGCTCCTTCAGGATTCTTTGAAAGGAAGTTCTTTTAAATCAAGTTGTAACGCTGTCCTTGCCTGGCTGACTTTCGGATTTTCTAAGATTTGCTCAAAAACACGTTCATGGTTATTGTTGTTGTTAACTGTCCTGGGACGCCCTGAGTTTCCTTTTCGTTGGCACAATACACTACCTGTATTTCTAAACTTTTCAAAACCTTCAAAATTACAGCATTACTTGGAGAACGATATTAAACCTTTGTGTGAATTGATCAGACACGTATAGCAAACTTGCACCATTACGTCGGCCGATTCCGTATGAACGAAAATAATGCTCTACCAGAAACACTTTCTCCTCTGTACTTAACACCATTTTTAACAATTAGGCCCTACTAATTACTTGTTTGAGGTTTACTTGACAGGTCTATACTAGCTAACTTGAGTGTGACAGCGCACGCATAAAAACACCGCCAACTTAGTTTCAGTACTGTTTATTTCGGGCAATACTGTATTTGGATATTCCGGGCGAGTCTATTTAATTTTGAGCTGTGTTGGATTTTGAACGGTTGAGTCTTTTGTTGGGGGCGTTCGCGTCTGTTACTTCAATGCTTGCTGGTTTTGTTAGGTACAACGTAGGTGGCATTCCTACATGTTTGTAAGTAAGATATCACATATGATGGATGTACAAGAATTTAAAACTAGTTACTAACAAAAAAAAATTGGATAATACGTATAACACAATATACACCTTTTAGTACGTTGTTTAAAAAATTATTGCGTATGTGTCGTATGGTGAAAAAGGAAAAATCGAAAATAATGTTTACTACTCACGGAAATCAATCACTATTTAAGCACTATACGGTTACATATTGCGCATGCAAAAGATTGATCCTTATATCTGTCTGGCTCGACATGTTCCAAGCAGTCGAAATGGATCCATCTTTTGCAAAACTTACACTCTATCCACATGTCTGAGGTATCTTTTCGCATATTTTGTTTGCAGCACAGTATTTGTATATTCCTGCGGGAAGATAAATTAGTTTCTGTGCGTTTGAAATTTCCACAGTTACTGCAGGACCAGAATAACGAAGGAAGTGAACATTCTTTCTTTCCACAGTATAGACAATAATCAATTACGCTGATCGAGGAACTTAGTAAAAACTGCATAACTTTCTTTCTGTGAGAGTTTGGATCAAAATAAGAATTACTACTTAAATTAATAAAACTACCATGAGAAACCAAGTGCTCAATGTAATATATAAGAAAAATACCGCAATTGAAGCCGTCTTTCTGCCTAGGGTAGAAATTCAATTCAGTATAAGTCCATGTATCAGCATTAAAATTCATATTATTTTCAATTCCAAAACTTATTAGGGCATTTTGGAATTTAAGAAAAAGCTTCACCTCGATTATTAACACTTGGTAACGAATCAAGTAATACATACATTTAGTTTTGCTATCAGCAACCGCCAGAACCCAATGCCCATCAGGTCCAATATTAACATGAAGCGGTATGAATATAATCTTGTTCCTTGTGCTACAGCTCTCAATTCGGCAAGTTCATAAACATTATTTGAAAATATAAATGACTCCTCTGAACGGCACACCAAACATCCAAATTCCTCCTTCTGTTGTATAAGTAAGTTAACATAAACCTCGATTGCAAAACTAGTCGCACTGATTATCAAAAAAAGAAGATAACTCTTCAAAGCACAAAGTTTTTGTATGATAGTTCTTAATGTGGTCATAGATTGCAATAATGGCATTGTTAGCGACCTTATCAGTGGAAGGTGCAAATAAAAAATCATTGTATTTAAAAACACCGTTGCTGTAAAAATTGGAGTCTGTTTTTAATTCTGAGTTCGGCACATCTGTGATTAAATTTTGCAAATGACCTTGTCTCAAGTAGGTATTCTTGCGGTTTGAACCGCGGTTCCACTTTTCTTCCGGCGAACTTTTACGGTATTTGTGTTTCCTGTTGTTTCCGCTACTAAGTAAATTATATTTTATTTGTTTTTGGACAGATTCTGAATGTTCATGCAGTTTTTGGATAAATCGCGAACACTTTAAATTGGTCTTCTTTTCCATTATTGAATTTTTTACTTTGTTGAACCAGCTTTCCACCAAAGCATTAGATAACAGATCTTTTTTATCTTCTCTAACTAAAAGAGCCGACCACAACGGAACGTAAGGCATAAATTTTTTCAAGCATAGTTGTAAAAACGAAGGACAGTACCACGGATTTTCAGTATCTGACTTATCAACTTTTTGCGAAGAAACTTCAAAAATTTGCTTGAAATCCAAATAGAATGGGCTGTTTTTGTAGATTGTTTTACCTGTTGGACTGCATTGTGGTTCTTCGTTATTAAAGAAATTTAAGTTTTCATCATCTTCATCTATGATGGTATTAGCATCATCATCACTTTCTTCGCTGGTAGTGTATTTCTTATTCTTAATTGTGCGTAATGAGGCTTCAACATTTTTACCTATATATCGATTACTCAGTATGGTCGAAAAATCATAAAACGCTAGTTTGCACTGCTCATAACTACTACATAGAGCAAGATTGTTCATCAACGCCGAAATTAAAAAATATTTCAATTTTTTATTGTTTCCAGCTAATTTTTTGGCGTCGGTTGCAACAATTTTACTAAAATGCGCACAACAAAAATGAATTGAAACAAAAATGTATTTAGATATTTCTTCGAAATCTACAGTATCCACTAAAATTTTGTGCACCAAAAGTAAATATTCGAATATGGTCATGTTCAAAAATCCTCGAGTCACCGCATGAATTAATACCCATGAACAGTCTATCACTACGCTGTTAAATGGTAATAGTCGATGGTGGACCGCGTAATGTTTCAACCATAAGCAAATTGTTTTAGCTGTATGGTCATTACTTATTAATTCCATAATTTTAATTGTTATAGCTTTTTCTTCAATTAAAACGCAAACTGTTCCAGCATAGTAAAGAACTCTTTTGCAGCCCGAGTAAAATTTTCTGACTACACTACCAGTCGCGTCCAAATGCAAAGTTGCTGCATTATTTAAGTTGTAACTCTTTAACGCCAACTCATTACACCACTCTGTAAATAAATAAACACCAATACCACTTATACCAACAACCCTATAATGATGTTGAATGTAATTATTTTCTTTCAGATTCTGACAAAGTAACTCAATTGCATTGTAGTCATCGTCTACAATGTCGTTTTCGCAAGCAGCTTCAGATTTTATAGTTCGGATTGTCGATAATTGAGGGAGATCATGTGCAGTGTTGATTTCTAATAATTTGGTATCAGCGGAAAGTACTTTTTGTTGATGATACTTATATGCGGACATGTTTCTAACTTGGTCTTTTGCCAATATCCGTTCATAGTTACGGATTTGTTTCCAAACGAGAAAAGTCTCATCGTGGTTAAAAATACCAATTACATTTAAAGTACAAGGAAGGTAACCATTTTCAGGATAGTCCTTCACATAATTAAAATCAATGTTACACCTAAATTTACGACAGTGTGGATATATGCAGTACATATACAAAATTGCATTTTTTTGTTTAAAATTTGACCGCTTACTTTTCACGTATAATGGACAAACATCCATTACTTCACGGATCGCAGTATCTAACCAAAATTTATAATTTTTAAGAAATTGTAGATTTTCGTTAAAAATGTTCCTCGCTTTTATACTAAATCGAAAAACGTTCTTCGATGTATCCTTCATAGAACTTAGCTGCTGATCTACACACTCGGCGGTTGATGTGTTATTCGTACCAACGTTACCCTCTTTTGAGCAGAATTTAACACTATCTTGGGCTGTAGTAGCTACAATACTAGTGGAGGTACTTTCATCATTAATTTTTCCATCAACAACAAATGGAGTATCATCAGCAACATCAGATTTAGTGCATCCACTACTATCAACAACCGTCTTAATTTGGTTTTGCACATCTACGACAGTTTCAACAGTTTCAACAATACAATCACTATTTAGGCCGGTTACGTGTAAAGACAAATCTTGGAAATTATTATTTCTGATCCATCTCTTCCACAAAGCATACCGTTTCTCTTTAATATCTGTACCATAAATATGGACAGCGGCATCAGCTATAATGCTTCCATAACCGTATTTTCCAGCGATCACCTGTTGCGCGGTAAACCCCCTATTACATACAAAATTAAAAAGTTTTTCATCACTACTTTCCGACCCGGCTTTGCGGGGATACATGTTCACAGCTGAAAGATTATTAATGAACTAAATGTGCGAATAAAAGGAAAGAAGGATTCCTAGATAGCCCGATACTAAACCTCTACTAAACAACTTCAGAATTCTGGCTTATCTATATTGCTTTGTCAGATCTTTTTTTAAATGAATTTTTGGGAAATTTTAGTGTAGGTATGTATTGTATAAGCTAAACCTACTTTACTAAAATAGATAAGAAAAGGGTCAAGTAATTCATAAATAACTTTTTGCTTTTTGTTCTATTCATGTTTCAAGTCAAAGGTTGTTGGTGGTGCAGGTAAAATCATCCTTTGGATACAACAGTTTTAAGTGAATATAAGGTTTTAATAGAAGAACGGTGAGTCAGCCAGGGTTATATCACGTGTACAACTCATGATATCTTAAACTTTGCAATAATTCACGCAGATCACTATACTGTTTAACTGATCTCGTATTATAATCAATACCTTTATGATTGTATACGCGAATCTTTGATACTTATCAATTTATTCTTTTTGACTTCTGTAAAATACCTTTGTTGGTTGTTAAAAGTGGATAGCGGTTTATTTATTCAAAAAAGCACTTCGTTTATGGTGTACGTCTTTCAAACTAGTTATTAAGTAGTGCATTTTGTTGTCTGTTTATTTTCAAGAAAGGAACAACATTTGTAACATTGAGTCAGCTTATTAAAAACATCGATTATTCAATGTGAAAATTGGGTTTTTAAGTTAAAAAAGACATGTTTCCTGCTGAAAACTGATAAATGCACTTCACTAATACCAAATATGGCTTGGATATCATTTTTTACAGAGTGTTTTTTCTTGCAAAATAATTAATTACATTGCTTGTATATTGCGGTGTTTAACAAAATGCTCAATACAATAATACTTGATATTACTTTTAGACTATGCCGACGGGTGGTCAGACGCCAAACCTTGTTTAGGAACAAAACAGATGTCATTCCTTTAGTAAAATACTTCTACCAAAAAAACATGACAATAGTACAAAGAAATTCTAAACCTTATCTTTGACAATAAGTTGTTTTTATAAAAAAAGATGTACCTACTTACGTAAATATTTCTTTCAACACAAATTTACTTATACATAATTTCATATTTTCCTGATAGATGTACAACTGTACAAGCGCGAATTTACAGGGGGGTAATAGGCTAATTGCCTCTTTCAGAATGTTCTATTGGTATCAAATCTTCCATATTATAATTTTAATGATATAAAAAATACACAATAAGAGTCAGTCAACTTTCGTTTCAACTTTTAATAATTTCTAAAAGTACAAAAAAACATCCGAAGCAAAATTATTGAGTGTTACTCCTCTTCCTGTTACTCCCATAAAAGGAAATGGACATTCATTGCATCACATTCCTATCGCTACCAACTACCCGTCGTAACGGCATTCTTCGCTGTTTTGGCGACATTGCTCAAATCCTTTGTTGTGATAATGAGACGATACCGCCAATGGCGGTGACTTTGGACGACCTTCTTGTGATGTTGGCAACACTATTACAGATTATTATACAGGGTGTTTCAAAATTGTACGGCACTATTTTAGGAGTGTCCTTTAACACAAAATAAACATAAAACATCTAATAAATATATATGCCCCCCATGTTCTTTTTGCAGTAGAAATATTCAAACAAAAATTTTGTAAAAAGAAGCGTACGGATATCTATGCTTTATGAGTATTTTTTGCCTGTTATCGAAATTGCACGCCTCTGATTTTTCGGTCGTTGTATGTATGCAAAATGGTCTAACAGAAAATGGTTTTACTTTGGAAATGTCGCCTCTCGTTTTGCAGTAGAAATATTCAAACAAAAATTTTGTAAAAAGAAGCGTACGGATATCTATGCTTTATGAGGATTTTTTTGCCTGTTATCGAAATTGCACGCCTCTGATTTTTCGGTCGTTGTATGTATGCAAAATGGTCTAACAGAAAATGGTTTTACTTTGGAAATGTCGCCTCTCGTTTTTGCAGTAGAAATATTCAAACAAAAATTTTGTAAAAAGAAGCGTACGGATATCTATGCTTTATGAGTATTTTTGCCTGTTATCGAAATTGCACGCCTCTGATTTTTCGGTCGTTGTATGTATGCAAAATGGTCTAACAGAAAATGGTTTCACTTTGGAAATGTCGCCTCTCGTTTTCGCAGTAGTAATATTCAAACAAAAATTTTGTAAAAAGAAGCGTCACGGATATCTATGCTTTATGAGTATTTTTTGCCTGTTATCGAAATTGCACGCCTCTGATTTTTCGGTCGTTGTATGTATGCAAAATGGTCTAACAGAAAATGGTTTTACTTTGGAAATGTCGCCTCTCGTTTTCGCAGTAGAAATATTCAAACAAAGTTTTGTAAAAAGAAGCGTACGGATATCTATGCTTTATGAGTATTTTTGCCTGTTATCGAAATTGCACGCCTCTGATTTTTCGGTCGTTGTATGTATGCAAAATGCTCTAACAGAAAATGGTTTTACTTTGGAAATGTCGCCTCTCGTTTTGCAGTAGAAATATTCAAACAAAATTTTGTAAAAGAAGCGTCACGGATATCTATGCTTTATGAGTATTTTTGCCTGTTATCGAAATTGCACGCCTCTGATTTTTCGGTCGTTGTATGTATGCAAAATGGTCTAACAGAAAATGGTTTTACTTTGGAAATGTCGCCTCTCGTTTTTGCAGTAGAAATATTCAAACAAAAATTTTGTAAAAAGAAGCGTACGGATATCTATGCTTTATGAGTATTTTTTGCCTGTTATCGAAATTGCACGCCTCTGATTTTTCGGTCGTTGTATGTATGCAAAATGGTCTAACAGAAAATGGTTTTACTTTGGAAATGTCGCCTCTCGTTTTCGCAGTAGAAATATTCAAACAAAAATTTTGTAAAAAGAAGCGTACGGATATCTATGCTTTATGAGTATTTTTTGCCTGTTATCGAAATTGCACGCCTCTGATTTTTCGGTCGTTGTATGTATGCAAAATGGTCTAACAGAAAATGGTTTTACTTTGGAAATGTCGCCTCTCGTTTTTGCAGTAGAAATATTCAAACAAAAATTTTGTAAAAGAAGCGTACGGATATCTATGCTTTATGAGGATTTTTTGCCTGTTATCGAAATTGCACGCCTCTGATTTTTCGGTCGTTGTATGTATGCAAAATGGTCTAACAGAAAATGGTTTTACTTTGGAAATGTCGCCTTTCGTTTTTGCAGTAGAAATATTCAAACAAAAATGTTGTAAAAAGAAGCGTAGGGATATCTATGCTTTATGAGGATTTTTTTGCCTGTTATCGAAATTGCACGCCTCTGATTTTTCGGTCGTTGTATGTATGCAAAATGGTCTAACAGAAAATGGTTTTACTTTGGAAATGTCGCCTCTCGTTTTTGCAGTAGAAATATTCAAACAAAAATGTTGTAAAAGAAGCGTACGGATATCTATTCTTTAAGAGTCTATTTTTGCCTGTTATCGAAATTGCACGCCTCTGATTTTTCGGTCGTTGTATGTATGCAAAATGGTCTAACAGAAAATGGTTTTACTTTGGAAATGTCGCTTCTCGTTTTGCAGTAGAAATATTCAAACAAAATTTTGTAAAAAGAAGCGTCACGGATATCTATGCTTTATGAGTATTTTTGCCTGTTATCGAAATTGCACGCCTCTGATTTTTCGGTCGTTGTATGTATGCAAAATGGTCTAACAGAAAATGGTTTTACTTTGGAAATGTCGCTTCTCGTTTTTGCAGTAGAAATATTCAAACAAAAATTTTGTAAAAAGAAGCGTACGGATATCTATGCTTTATGAGGATTTTTTTGCCTGTTATCGAAATTGCACGCCTCTGATTTTTCGGTCGTTGTATGTATGCAAAATGGTCTAACAGAAAATAGTTTTACTTTGGAAATGTCGCCTTTTGTTTTCGCAGAAGAAATATTCAAAGACAATGTTGCCTCCCGTTTTCATATTAGAATTATATAAAGTTTATAAGAAGTTCATATAAGTGGTTTATAGAAAATAACATATACTTAGAAAACTGTTTTTAAGTTTATTTTTTACCATATATTTATAGTTATACCATTATCATTAGGTATATATTTCTGTTATAAAGGTGATTATACTTTAAAAGTGTTAATCTGCATTGCGCCCTCAGATTTAATTACATTTGTAAGTCTCGTGTATGGGCAGAGCTTCTTATAAAGAAATCTTTTTACAGTTCGACTTATTAATGAGGTTAACACCTAATCAAGATGCCATAATGGTGGACAAGGGATTTTTGATCAAAAAGGAGTGTAATGCAAAAGGAATGAACGACTTGGAATTATTATTTCACCAGATGCTCTATGACTGGGTGTAAGCATCGATGGTATTGTTAGTGGGAAATGCTGTGTGGAAGTGAAGTGTCCTTTAGCAGGAAACACGTGGACATGTGCCGATGTCAAATGTGATCTGAAATATTTAAGGTCGACTGACAATAGTTTTACAATAAAGCATAACCACCACTATTATGCACAGGTACAGTTGTAAATGTTACTGAGTGGTTTAGAAAGTTGCAATTTTGTTATATTCTGTCCTTACGACAGCTTATTACGAATAATTAAACTATTGTTTGATAAGGACTTTGTGAAAGAAATGTTAAACGTGCTATTACAAGTTTAAATACTACCTGTTGTATGAGTCTTATGAATTATAAACTACATATTAAGCGTACACGCTCTCAGTATTTTTATCCTTATAGTTTGAATACATTTTGGAATATAAAATAACCATTAAGAAATTTACATATGTACAATTATTATACTGTGCGACCGTATAGTCCAAATCCCTAATAAAATGTAAATGACGTATTTTTATGAAAACTCCAAAAACACGTCAATTTTAGTTTTTTCTTGCGGTTTTATTACTTATAGTTTTAGCTCTGTAGATTCATCCCCTAAGGTAGGGTGAAATCAACCTTTGAAATCTTAAATAGCAATACGGCTCAAGTGGCATATCATTAGAAAACCTATTTCGTCCTCATTTCAAAAATGTCTTACTTTTATATCTTGGTCGATTAGTTTGCCAGAAATTAATTTTCCCAAGAATTAAGTTAACTGCCTCTATAAGACGAATTTCTTGAGTTATTCGCCGTTTTAAATCGTCAAGATTTTCAGCCTCGTGATATAAATTTTAGATCTGACGATCTAGCTGGCTACTCTATTGGCCCTCGCCTGCCAATCCATCTACCTGGAAGGTTAGCACCTAGAAATTCACAGACATGATGCGCGAAATGAGGCAGTGCACCATCTTGTTGAAACTAAACTCCATTAAGGAGATCTGGATTCTCTTCATCAGGTTCAAGTGCAACAAAAGCAGGTAGTAACTCATTTTGAAGAAAATTGAGGTATATTTATTTCTCCAGTGAGAGTGTATGGTCCTAATACCACACATTTACCTTTTGAGGGTATTGAGTGTGAGTTGCTTCGCCGGAAAATACAATGAGACAATAAAAATTCGGATTGTCAGCTTGCATGTGCATCACTTCACAAAATTGCAGTCGTCTATCACAATCGTCTTCGTTCAGTTCTTGAACTGTTTGAATTTTGTAGGGATGAAACTTTTCCTTCTTTAGAACCTTATGCACTGAACTCTGATTAATTTCGTTTTCCACAGCAAGTGATCGTATCAACAAATGTGGATTCTATTCTACTTTCAAAAGAACTTCTAACTTAATTGGACGACCAGTTTTAGGCACATCTTTTACACTACATTTCCAAAAATTTGTTGGCTATTTTTCGAACCGTTGAATGCGTTATCTGACGATTTAGGTATTTTACATTGAACAATGTGCACACATCATTGTGAGTTCTTGTTAGATTACCATAACCAAGATAAATTAAATTTCAATCCTTTGAGTTTTGGTTAAATTAACGATAATTTCAAAACATCAAACTCAATGAACTAATGCATATTCTATGAATTTTAACAGTTTTCTTGATCATTTGTCGTTTATTGAAACAACTAGTTTAACAGTGAAATGCAATAGGTAACTAGATATTCTTTGAATAAAAGGTAAGTATTAATATTGCAAACGGAGCGCCAGGTCGGTTTTTATATTAGTTAACTTAATTCTTAGAAACATCAATATCTCGGAAAGTACTCGACGAAGATTAAAAAGTAAGACATTTTTGAACAGATGACGAATAGGCTTTCTAATGATATGTCACTTGACCCCTATTGCTATTTAAGATTTCAAGGGTTGATTTCATCCTACCTTAGGGAATGAATCTACAGAGCTAACACTATAAGCAATAAAATTGCAAGAAAAACTAAAATTGACGTGTTTCTGTAGTTTTCATAAAAATACGTCGTTTTCATTTTAATATTAGGCATCCCGACTTTACGGTCGCGCAGTATAATAATTGTACATATGTAGACTTCTTAATAGTTATTTTATATTCCTAAATGTATTCAAGCTATAAGTATAAAAATACTGAGAGCGTGTACGCTTAATATGTACAGGGTGTCTGCTGTCACAAAAAAAACACGAATTTCGTTTTGCGATAACTAAAGTAACAAAAAGTCATTAAATCCTATATCTCGGTCACGAATTTATTCTTCATTGTTTGATTATCGTATGTATTTCCACAAGTGTCATAAAATTTTATATCCATACTTCAGATGTTGCAGCAAATAAATGTTAAAGGACAAAAAAATTTTTCATTGCACCGAAAGCAGCCTGTTTCTTTTCATTATACATTTATTCGGTTAGGTTATATAAACCCTGTGGTTTTTGTTTGACGCCTTGAATCTAGAAATCGCGGCTTATCAATGCTTGAGCAGCAGTTTTTGTGTGTATATTTCTGACATGCTTTTTTATTATTGTATGTGGCCGTAATAAATACCTGCTATTGTAATCAAACCCAGACACTGTGGCCGTGGCGCCACTGACCTTCACTTTAATAGGGAGTTGGAATGTGGGTAGGGAGCAGCCGGGCGACTGCATTTAAAGAATATTACCGCAACCGCAAGTCAGTCTTAAATAAAACCTTATGAGATGTGTTTCGTTTTGATTATTTGTAACGCGACAAGATTTTACGTTTTTAAGTTTACACAGTGTGTTAGTACTTAAAGTGAAAACTTTCTTGTAAAAATGCTTGGAAAGTGTTCATTTTCTGAACTTTGGCTGACAAATCCGATTTTTTAAAGCTGGTTACAACCAGTACCTGGAAATGTTTATATTACTTTTTGTGCCTACTGCAAAAAAAAATTGATATTTCAAAAGCTGGAATATATAATGTAAAACTTCATTCCAAGGGACCAAAGCATTCTAAAATAGCTAATCCGATACTCAATATGAAGCAACCAACTATTGAGAATAATTTAGTTAGAAATACTCCAGTCTCAGACAATCAACAAAATGATATTTCAGCTTCAGTAACAGCTGATTTACCTGCAAAAGTGTATTCTGAAGAAGCTGATCGTGAAAATAAAAATATTGCATCATACATGATCCGTAACGAGATTACTAAAGCTGAAATATTATGGACTATGCACAAGATAGTATCTTATTCTTCGTCAAGAGTTCATTAGGATTCTACTCAACTTTTTCCAATAATGTTACCATATTCTTTTATAATGAAAAACACGCAGTTACACGAAGACAAAATATGTTATATAGCCACTATTAGCTTGGGTCCGTTTTTCCAAAACGAACTTTTAAATAAAATTAAAGATTGTATTTTTTTGTGTATAAGTTTTGACAAAAGTCTGAATAAAGTTGTGCAAAAATGCCAAATGGACATTCTTGTCAGATACTGGGATGAAGAAAATAATATGGTTAAAACAAATTATTTGTCTTTGTGTTTTCTTGAAAAAACCACTGCCATCGATCTTTTAAATGGTTTTTTAAATACCCTGAATTATCTTAGTATACCCATTAAAAAAATTTGTAACATCAGCATGGATGGACCTAATGTGAATCTGAAGATGCTTCGGGAACTAAAACAACACATTCGAATGATCCCGTAATGTTTGATCTTGGTACGTGTGGGTTGCACATTGTTCATGGAGCGTATAAAACAGCACACAATGGCACTTGTTGGTTTGTCAATGAATTTCTACGTGTATTGTATTACCTTTTCAAAGACACACCTACTAGAAGAGGAACTTTTATCTATCATACAGGTACAACATTTCCATACAAATTTTGTTCAATAAGATGGGTCGAAAATGGTGGTGTTTTACAGCAAGCAGTAAAGCTATTAGAGCCTCTTAAAAAGTATATTACAGCAGTTTCAACTTGTCCACCAGATTGTGCTAGTTTTAAGAAAACCAAGCTCTGTCAGATAGTTTCTTGCTAGCAAAACTAGAATTTCTTTTGTCCATAGTGTCTGATCTCAAACTGTTTTTAACTAAATATCAAACAAATGAACCGATATTACCCTTTCTTCATTACGATCTAAGTTCGTTGCTGCGTTGTATTGGGGAAAGATTTATAAAAAACAAATTAATAAAAAGTGCAAAAATGTCTTTGGATTTAATTAATATTAAACTTGAAGTTGCCAAAAATTTGTCATCACCAATGCAGATTGATATTGGTTTTGGTGTTAAAATGGCAATCAAGAACTTGAAAAAAACTGTTTCAGAACTTCAAATTTTAGTGTTTAAAAAAGATTGTCAGACCTTTCTTAAACTTTTTTTTAAGAAAATCAGTGAAAATTCGCCTCTTAAATATAAAATTGTTAGAGGTGCATCGTGTCTTTCTCCATATGTAATGAAAAGTGAAACACTTAGGAAACAGAGGATTCAAGACGCATAGAAGAATTTGTAGAAAAGGAACATACAAGTCCAGGTTGTGCCGATGGTACAAAAAGACAATATGAAACTTTGTGTGTATCAGAACGTGATTCTTTAAAAGAGTGGCGTAATGAAAGGCTGGATATATATTTTAACGAACTTTTTGTAAAATCCTCTATAAACGATAAACAATTTCTTACTTTTGTGAGGATAATTTTGACAATATATCGTAGCAATGCTATGGTAGAAAGGGGTTCTTTATAAACAAAGAATGCTTACAGGGTGGCTTAGAAGAAAGATCATTGATTTCACAAAGATTAATTTATGAAGCAACATTTAAGAATTTAGATATAACTGCGAAAATGCTTCATGCTGTAAGGAATGCATCTTCTTTAAGACGTGAAGTTATTGCCGAAAAAAAATCTAAGGAAAAGGAAGTATGCAGTAAAAAGCGATTGTGAAGGAAGTTGCAGACTTAGAAAAGAAACGAAAGGACATAGAGAAGCATAACTTTGAAGAATTAAAAGCATTGAACATTGAGTTGGAAAAACTAAAGAAAAAATTAAAACCATTATGAATTTAAATTGTGTTGTTCTCAAATAACCTTTATTTACTTAAGTACGACAAATGTCCTAATTACTTAATTTTGTGATTATAATGTTATGAAACTTAACAGCAATAGAATAAATACAAGTAAGTTTTTTTAACACAGGTCACTAATATTTTATAAAATGGTCACTAAAAGTCACTAAAAAGTCACGAATTTTCGTTTTTGAATCTCAGTAGACACCCTGTATGTAGTTTATAATTCATAAGACACGTACAACAGGTAGTATATACACTGGTTATAGCACGTTTAACATTTCTTTCACAAAGTCCTTATCAAAGAATAGTTTAATTATTCGTAATGAGCTGTCGTAAGGACAGAATATAACAAAATTACAACTTTCTAAACCACTTAGTAACATTTGCAACTGTACCTGTGCAAAAGTGGTGGTTGTGCTTTATCGTAAAACTATTGTCAGTCGACCTTAAATATTTTAGATCACATATGACGTCGGTACATATCCACGTGTTTCCTGCTAAAGGATACTTCACTTCCACACAGCATTTCCCACTAACGTTACCATCGATGCTTACACCCAGCCATGCTGCATCTGGTGAAATAATAATTCCAAATCGTTCAATTTTATATCCGGTTACTAATTCATATGTTTCCAAAGCTGCAAATTCATATTTTTTGCCATGACGAGTAGCTGCATTTCTCTTAAAATTAGAATGACGAAGCTTCTGTATTTATGAGGTCCAATGTGGATGTTTATTTTTAGCATAATTAAAAAAACTATAACATGCTACCAGTTATCCTTAGTTTTCCGGCAGTGTTCCACAACTCTCTTGACTGAACAAGGGCTGCTAACCATAGTTTTATGGAATCATCATATTTAATAATCACATTATCCACGTAAAATTTTACTACTTCTTCTGACAATTCGATATCAATTGAGAAAATATGCTAACAGGTTGTTGTTGCTCATAATACTATGACAGCGATAATTGTAATATCTTTATAATTAGCTGGTTCTTCCACGGGTTGATTGAGAACTGAACCACTTTTTAATGTTTGCTCTAATTCCGAGCCTTCTGCTCCAGCTAATGTGTTCAATATTTCATCTGTTACTACATCATTTTAGCTAGGCGGCTTTCAAGGGCTGATTTTAAACTCTTACCCAGATGACAAAAGCCACTAATAGGAGTAACACAATCATAAAGCTTTTTCTTTTTTTTAAGCTTTCTCCAATGTTGTTTTTTATTGGGCATATAAGAACTGCCAGTAAAAGCTATAGTGGAGCACAATATTTAATATATTGAGTAACACAATTTTTATTCGAAGGAAATATATATATTATAAGTAGTTTTTTACACAAGGTAAGTTGATAAATACTAAGGTATTCCAATTAATAAGATGAAATAATAACCTAGACTTTTTAAGTAAAGCCCAAATGATCATTTCAAATCGAGCTAGTAATTAAAAGAAGGAAAATATAAGGCCTTGGACAGGATTTGAACCTGCATCTCAGTTTTGCCGGAACTGTGCGTTTACCAATTACGCTACCGAGGCCGATGGCTATAATTGGGAAATTTACAAATCCAAATCGTGTACAGTACCATATATAAACCTAACTTTCAATTACGTTATATATATATATATATATATATATATATATATATATATCATCATCATCATCATCATCATCATCATCATCATCATCATCATTAGGTCTTCAGTCCTAGAACTGGTTAGACACGTACCATCATTGTTCCCTTTTCTGAACTAACCTACAGATTTCCCTGAAATATGCACAGTTTGCATCTATAACTGTCTGATCTAGGTCTACATCTACCTCTTTTTTCCTATCTCTGCTTGTAATATATCACATACTATTCCCCAAAAATGCCTTAGAACGTATTCCGCCCTACTATTTCTCTTTTTCCCCAGATATCCTTGTTCCCCTACTATTTCTGTAACTTATTTGTTATTATCTTTGTCTGTCCATGCTATCGTCCTCGTACATCTGAAGCACAGCATTTCAAAAGGCTGCTACCGTTTTTCTGTCTGCGTTTCAGACTGCCCGTATTTCATAGGCATACTGTGCTATGCTCCACACATATGCTTTCAACAATTTTCTTCTTATTCTATGTTTGTTGTCTTTCCTCATAGGCTCTGTTCTTTCTTGTTAGGTGCAGTTCGATCACTTTCTATTGTTTTACAGTTATATGCCCTATTTCTCCTACCTTCAATGGTTGTGAAGGGAGGTAAGCAGCCTGTGGCTGCCAAGTTCCCCCAACACTTAACCATTTGGCGATTTAATATATTTTCCAATTTATCTTTTCGCACAGTCAACATTAGTTGCAGGTATTTCGCAACCAACAACTAGTTGTTTATACTAATCATCAGATTTATCTGTGCTTATTTTTTCGTCATTAGGTTTTGCGTCTCAAAACTGGTTGGACACGTACCTGCACTTATTTATATTCTGAGCTAACCTACATAGTTCCCTGAAATTCTCACACAGCATGTGTATTCAGCTCGTTCCCTTTCTATTGTTTTCTAATTTTATACCCTATTTTACCGAGATTCAGTGAAGGAGGTTAAGCAACCTGTGTTACCAAGATCCCCCAACACTTAGACATTTGCCGAAATAATGGTTTTCACACACTTAACATTATTCGAAAATATTGCCCAACCAATTCTTGTAGTTACTTATAATAATCATGTTTAAGCACAGTTATCTTTTCGTCATTAGTTTATCCATCTTGGGATTGGTTGGATGCGTACCTCCATCGATTTCTATTCTGGGCTAGCCTACACATCTCCCTGAAACCTCTACAGCCTACATCTTTTACTATCTGTGTGCAGTAGTCTAATCTAGGTGTTCCTCTTCTTCTCTTTTTTCCTATTTCTGCTTCTAATATATTCCGCACTATTCCCTCATGCCATAATATGTGGCCTATCATCCTATCTCTCCTATTTTTTACCGTTTTCCACATATTTCTTTCTTCCCCTACCATTTTTAGCACCTCTTGTTTCTTAACTTTGTCTGTCCATAATTTGTTTATCATACGCCTGTAGCACCACATTTCAAAGGCTTCTACCTTTTTCTTGTCCGCTTCTCCTACTGTCCAGGCTTCACAGCCGTACAGTGCTGTGCTCCACACATATGTTTTAAGCAATCTTTTCCTTGTTTCTATGTTTGTGGTCTTTGATGAGCACAGTAGTTGCTTTTTCTTGTTAAATGTAGCACGACCTTGTGCTAATCTTTGTTTTATATCTTTTGTGCTTTTCCCATCTTGCGTTATTTAGCTTCCTAGGTAGCAGAAATCCTTAACCTCTTGTAAGTTCGTGTTAAATACTTGTATTCTTGTTTTTGATTTATTTTCCCCACCTTTGCAAACTAGAACTTTAGTTTTAGTTTTGTTAATTTTTATACCGTATCTCTCTGTTAGAACCGTTTCCATTTCATTAAGAGCAGCTTCTAACTCTTCCTTGCTAGATGCTAATACCGCTATATCATCTGCAAATCTAAGCATATCAATTTTTTGTCCCTGCATAGTAATTCCAAATGTCTTCCTGCATTTGAGAGTATTCATTGCCTCTTCTATGTACAAGTTAAAAATCAATGGGGATAGAGCACATCCCTGTCTCACCCCTTTCCTAATGTTTACTTCTCTACGTTCCTGCTCTAATTCTATTACTGCTGTTTGCTCTTTGTATAAGCTTTGTACTATTCGTCTATCCCTATAACTCATTCCAATCTTTTGAGTATTTCAAACATTTTTTCCAATTTACATTGTCGAATGCTTTTTCCAGATCTACAAACCCTGTATACACGCTTTCCCCTTTTTCTATTGTTTTCTCCATTATCACTCTTAGAGCTAAAATAGCCTCCCGTGTTCCCCTGTTTCGCCTAAACCCAAATTGGTCTTCTCCTAGTATTTCTTCAGCTCGTTTTTCCATTCGTCTTTGCACAATTCTAGTTAATATTTTTGACACGTGTGCTGTCAAACTTATTGTTCGAAAATTTTCACATCTATCCGCGCCTTTCTTTTTTGGTATAGTTACTATGATGCTACATTTGAAATCTTTGGGTATCTCGCCTGTCTCATACATATAGGTTACAAGTTGGAAGAGACGTTCTGTTACTGCTTGTCCAGCGGCTTTTAAAGTTTCTGCTAGCACCTTATCTGTACCCGGCGCCTTACCATTTTTCAGACTCTTTAATGCTAATTCAAACTCGTCTCGAAGTATAGGATATCCCAAGTCATCATTTTCAATGTCTGATTCCTGTTCTAAAGCAGTTAGTTCCTCTCCTGCATATAAATTCCCTATATATTCTTGCCATCTGCTCACTTTCTCTACGTTTTCTATAATGACGTTTCCTTGTGCGTCCCTTATATTTTTGCAATACGATTTTATATCCCTAAAATTCATTCTAATTAATTTGTATGCTTCGTCTGTCTTTCCTATTTCCATCTTCGTTTGTACCTCTTTGCACTTTTCATCAATCCATTGTTCTTTAGCTTTCCTGCATTTTTGAATAATTTCCCATTTTATGGCTTTGTATCTCTGTTTTCCTGTTTCGTCTGATTTATTTTGTATTTTCGTCTTTCTTCTATTAAATTCACGATATCCTTTGTTATCCATGGTTTCTTATTTTCTTTTTGTGTATACCCTAGAATATCTCTGGCCGCCATGTCTAGGCTGGATTTAATGTTATTCCATTCTGTTTCTACTTCCTTAGTTTCAGATATTTTCGCGATATCATTCAGCAATTCATTTGACTTTTTTTCGAATCTTACTTGAATATCTTTATCTTTTATTTTCTCTAAGTCCAAGTGTCTTTTTCCGTTCCTTTTTTTCAGATTTTAAATTTAAGTGCGGCCTTCATAATTACGATGTTGTGGTCAGTATCTATATCTGCTTCTGGGTAGCTTCTACAGTTTTTTACTTGATTCCTAAACCGTTGTCTAACAAGAATGTAATCTATTTGATATTTTCCTATATCTCCTGGCATCTTCCACGTATATCGTCTTCTAGCATGATGTTGAAATAATGTGTTTGTGATGATTAAATCGTTCTTGTCGCAAAATTCTACCAGCCTATTTTCCCTGTCGTTTCTCGTGCCTAAACCAAATAAACCTACTACCGCTCCTTCCCTTCCCTCACCTACCACTGCATTAAAATCCCCCGTAATTATTAAATTTTCATGTCCTTTTACGTATCTTAATATGTCTTCGATATCTTTGTAGATGGCTTCTACCTCTTCGTCACTGTAGCTAGAGGTGGGCATGTATACTTGTATTATTACTGTGTTTACCGGTTTAGATTCTAATCTAACCATGAGTACTCTTTCGTTCTTTTGTAAGTAATTTTCTACACAGTATCCTATCTTTTTCCGCATAACTATACCCACACCCAAATTTCCTTCCTCTGCTCCTGTATGAATTACCCTGAAGTCTCCACTCCAAAAATCCCCCGCCTCTGGCCACCGAACTTCGCTGATCCCTACTATGTCTAGTGAAACCTATTCATTTCGATTTTTAGGTTCTCTAGCTTACCTACTTGCTTCATACTTCTAACATTCCACGCTCCGACTCGCAGAATGTTCCCGACTCTTATTTTAACTTTCCGATCGCATCCTCCAGTAGTCCCTCCCGGAGATCCGAATGGGGGACTATTTTAACTCCGGAATCTTTTACCCCAGAGAATGCCATCATGTTTGTAACAATTTAAGTATGCTGTGTACTTGGGACAATGTAGTACCTCCGCGTGGAGCATTGGGGACGTGGCCGCAAGTATAGCGGCCCTAATTCAAATTATAATGTGTACTTGGGAGATAATGTGGTGGTTTCCCGTTGCCTTCCACATCGCGGTAGTGTGTCTTAGACTGCCATACCGACCCCTATGGTCTCTGCCAATCTAAGTACCGAAAGAGCCGCTGCCCTCTTTCAGGGACCTATCTTCGTCTGGTTCCTCACTAACGACCCTACTACTTTGGTTGGACCTGTAGTTTGGCTCTTTAGCTCATTACAACACGCAAGCCATTTCACCTGTTCTAGTAATTTAGAACTTCGGCAAGGTGCAGGTCCATTCGAAATGGATATATATATATATATATATATATATATATATAATTATTATAATATAACCCCCCCCCCCATTATTGGTTTTGATAATTATAATATATGAGCAAATTAGCAATGCACCAAATTGCCCTATGATTTCCTTTCTTTAAATAATAATTTACTAACTTCTCTATTGGGTCTTTAAATCTGCGCCTCGACCAATGAAACTCTTATCTCAGGTTAATTTTTTGAATAAATTTATATCTGCATACAGCGTGAGTTCTGAACCATATACAGATGTATGTGACACTGCCAGTCGAATGACCTCTAGTTAATTCTACTAAAGCAATTTCTAAATGTGACAGTGTAAACAATTACTTGAAAAATACACACAGTAAAACAGTTTATATTAGTTAATAGTTTAAGATTTCAATCGAGTATAACGGATTAAGTGTTTAAACTATGACACTGATAATAATAATACAACCTGAACTTCCAATGAAACGTCTTGCTGCTGAACAATGAAGCTCCACTGCCTACAGCGACGATTCGAACCAGATGTGGGTTCTTAATACCTGTGGATAGGTACATTTTAAAAATTTGTATTACTGAATTTCCCCTTTTATTTTAGGGTTTTAGGTACGCCAAAAAATCTTTAGAGACACTTATACTTATCGTCGTTGGTCTTATCAGGAAACTCAGCTCTGTGAAATCAACACCGTGCTCGACACCAAAAGTTTAGCAATTCCAGCGTCCTGATAGCACCACTTTGGAACTCCTCTGTCTACACAAAAAAACCTCCCAGAAATCCAATGGTCAATAATAAGACAATGACAAGGACTCTTGCATTTATCACTTTTTAATATCAACAGTTCCTTTATACTTTGAATATCACAAATACATTTTTCATACTTTGAATTTTATGTTGGAGAATACAATAATAAAAGGTATACAATTCGTAAACTGTTACAAAAAAGATTATACTTTTTGTTCTATAGTTTGTAAAGTTCTTTTTTTCAGTTTCTTTCAAATCAGTTTTTCTCTTAATTTCTTAATTTCCCCCACTGTCACTTATCTCTATGGAGATGCCCCTTAAAACTTAAACCAGCCTACTCTTTTACAATTCTTTTCCAACTAACATTCTATGATCCAACTTTTTATTAATAGATCTTATTGCTCTTGTCAAATTCTAATTTGGAGTAAACTAATACACAAATGTCATTGGCCGAAAATTTATAAATTGATATTTTAATACTAACAACAAGTGAAATTCAAATGATATAATAGACTTACCACTAATAATAGACTTACAACTATATACTGAAAAGTAAATAAAATTTCTACATCTTATAACTAACTTAAATCTAATAAAAACATACTAATTGACTTCAAATCTTAGCTATACATATTCACATGGCAGTGAAGTTTCCTTTTAAATATTTAAACAAAATTTTATGATATACAAGCAACATCAGTTCACTTCATTGGCACATACTTTTCAAAATGAAATCACCAACACCCAATTTGAAATCTTAAAACTTCATTTTCTCTTAATTATCATTTTATATATCTTTAACAAGTTACTGCCCTCACCATCTCCTTCAACAATCATTTTATTAACTAGAAGTCTATATCTGAGTGGTACTTCAGTGCGTCAAGGTTCAAATCTTATATATATATATATATATATATATATATATATATATATATAATTTAGATAAGATGTTATAAATTTCTTGGGATGATTTTGGTCAAAATAAATAGTAATTTAAAATATTTTTCTATTACTTAACGTTTCGGCAACACATTTTGCCATAATCATAAGTCTATAAAATAAAAATGATGTAGTCACTCAATTACAAACATGATAACTTACATTAACTGTTGTTCATAAATATATAATTATTTAGTTAATGACAGTGACACTATTTCATTTAATTGAAAGTAGTATACACAATAAACTGATATAAAACTGCTAGATCTCCATTGATAAATTGGCATAATCAGTGACACATGACTAACATAGATGTTGTAAGATAAAATAAAAGTTCAGTAATATTATTGATTATAAAACGAGAATATACGATGCTTAAATTTTCCATATCTTGTTTGTTATTCATAGAGCTGGTGTCTTTGAGTATGTGGAAGGATTCCAAGAACAAGCGCTTTTATAATTTTCTTCTGTTTCCATGATTTTAACTTGGTTATACTCGGATTGTGTTTGGTGGCATACACATGTCTAGCTAAGGCGCAATTGTTTTACCAAGTTTTGCGTCACTGCGATGTTGTGTCATTCTATTGCGTAACCACTGATTAGTTTGTCCCACATAACTGAGCAAGCAACTGCATTTGATCTTATATACTACATTGTTACATAGTGGTACCTCAGTCTTATCTTTTAATTTTGTAAACAGCCTTTTTAGTGATTTGACATAATCATTTGTAATTATAACATTAGGTTGTTTTAGTATTTTAGTAAGCAAAGGAGTAAGTCTTTCTATAAAAGGTAGTTTTTTATAAATCAATTGTGTATTTATAATTCTAGGTGTTCTTAATGTGTTAGAAAAAAGAAGTTTATAATTTATAATCAATAATATTACTGAACTTTTTATTTTTATCTTACAACATCTATGTTAGTCATGTGTCACTGATTATGCCAATTTATCAATGGAGATCTAGCAGTTTTATATCAGTTTATTGTGTATACTACTTTCAATTAAATGAAGTAGTGTCACTGTCATTAACTAAATAATTATATATTTATGAACAACAGTTAATGTAAGTTATCATGTTTGTAATTGAGTGACTACATCTTTTTATTTTATAGACTTATGATTATGGCAAAATGTGTTGCCGAAACGTTAAGTAATAGAAAAAATATTTTAAATTACTATTTATTTTGACAAAAATCATCCCAAGAAATTTATAACATCTTATCTAAATCATAAATATAAAGGTCATTAAAGTATAAAGAATTAACTACAGAAAAATGGGATTCTACCAAGTGATCCGTTTTATATATGGAGAAGAGGTAGTCATTCAACTAAAATTATGGGCAACTTCTAATAAAAAGCTAGCCAATTTATATAATCGCAGGTTATTTCTAGAACGATGCAGAAGAGATGTATTAACACCAAAACACATTTCTAACACAACCCAACCAATCCAACAACTACTTATCAGTGAGAATACAAGACTAAATGAAAGGATTCATCGTCACAATAATAGGTTAAACAAATTTTTAATTAATATGGAAATTAAAATCACTTATTCAAAAATTCATTATCAACAAATTAAGATCAGAAATGTTAAGGAATCCTTAAGGATTCTTTACCGCCACACATATTACATAATTTTCACAATCAACAGATTATATCCTACAATAGATTTTATCATAAAGCAAAATTAATTCATATAAAAATTCAATAATTTGAAACTCGATCAGTTACAAAATAACAGTCGGTTTATAGATAATCAAAAATGGTTAGTGAATTTAAGTGGTGTTGACATTCCAGAAGACATAAAAATTTGTTATCGCTAGGACCAAAGTTTAATTTAAAAGTAAATAGTTCAGAAATTCATATTGGAAAATTATTAGCTGATGTAGAATCAATCATAGAAACTTTTGAAAGTTCAGTTCAAGAAAAACCAGTTAAGAGCTAAAGTGACAAATGTAGTTACTAATTTTATTCAGAATCCAAGCAACAATAACTACAATAGCATAGAACAAAAACTTATTGTAAAGTAAACAGGTTTTAAAATCACATAAAGATTTAGTAGTATTAAAAGCAGACAAAGGAGAAGTAACAGTCATTATGAATATTCAGGATTACACACAAAATCTTTAGAATTATTATCAGACACTAGCACTTACAAAATATTAGTCAGAGATCCCACCACTACTACACAGAAAAAAGTTAATGATCACATAAAATTATTACATAGTAAGAACATGTTAACAGATAGTCAGAAAAAATCATTAATCAATAACAGTTCTACACCTGGCAGATTTTATGGTCTACCAAAATTCACAAACCCACTCTTTCGCTTCGTCCAATCATATCTTCTATTAACACTCCCACTTACAATATTGCAAAATTTTGTTCAGACATTTTACAAAGATCATTTCCAACAGAAGGTTACAACATCAAAGATAGCTTCACTTTTGTAGAAACATATAAATATTTCCAACTACCACAGAATCATGTCTTGTTATCACTAGATGTATCTTCTTTGTTCAACAACATTCCGTTAGACTTAGTAATTAATATCATTTCAGAAAAATGGGAAATCATTGAACGTAATTGCACCTTAACCAAAACCATGTTTTTAGCAACTATTAATCTGATTTTTAATAATACTTATTTTCCTTTAAGAACACTTACTATCTTCAATTATTTGGTACACCGATGGGTTCACCCTATCACCTATAATAGCCCAAATGGTCATGGATTTACTACTTGATACAATAATACCTACTTTACCGTTTCAGATGGTCTTTTGGTTAAATATGTAGACGACATTGTGTGCTCAGTTCCTTCTGACATGGTTCAAGTTACTCTTAACTTTTTAACACTTTCCATCCAAAATTACAGTTTACCATTGAAAATGAAATACAAGGAAAGATTCCATTTTAGACACATTAGTTATCAGATCAGATTTTAATACTTTGATGTTTGATTGCTACAATAAACCAACAAACTCCGGCAGATACATCAATTTTAATTCGAACCATTCAATGCATCATAAAATTAATACTGTTTTGAATCTAAAACTCGAATTGAAAGAATTTCTGATCCTCTTTTACACTAAGAATCTTAAAGAATTAAAACTTATCTTATTAAATAATGGTTATCCAAATTACTTGTTAAATAAACTTCTTTTTCTAACACATTAAGAACACCTAGAATTATAAATACACAATTGATTTATAAAAACTACCTTTATAGAAAGACTTACTCCTTTACTTACTAAAATACTAAAACAACCTAATGTTATAATTACAAATGATTATGTCAAATCACTAAAAGGCTGTTTACAAAATTAAAAGATAAGACTGAGGTACCACTATGTAACAATGTAGTATATAAGATCAAATGCAGTTGCTTGCTCAGTTATGTGGGACAAACTAATCAGTGGTTACGCAATAGAATGACACAACATCGCAGTGACGCAAAACTTGGTAAAACAATTGCGCCTTAGCTAGACATGTGTATGCCACCAAACACAATCCGGAGTATAACCAAGTTAAAATCATGGAAACAGAAGAAAATTATAAAAGCGCTTGTTCTTGGAATCCTTCCACATACTCAAAGACACCAGCTCTATGAATAACAAACAAGATATGGAAAATTTAAGCATCGTATATTCTCGTTTTTATAATCAATAATATTACTGAACTTTTATTTTATCTTACAACATCTATGTTAGTCATGTGTCACTGATTATGCCAATTTATCAATGGAGATCTAGCAGTTTTATATCAGTTTATTGTGTATACTACTTTCAATTAAATGAAGTAGTGTCACTGTCATTAACTAAATAATTATATATTTATGAACAACAGTTAATGTAAGTTATCATGTTTGTAATTGAGTGACTACATCTTTTTTATTTTATAGACTTATGATTATGGCAAAATGTGTTGCCGAAACGTTAAGTAATAGAAAAATATTTTAAATTACTATTTATTTTGACCAAAATCATCCCAAGAAATTTATAACATCTTATCTAAATCATAAATATAAAGGTCATTAAAGTATAAAGAATAAAGAATTATATATATATATATATATATATATATATATATATATATATTGTAACGCTACTACTACCGCGTTTCTTTAATTCAAAACAAGTAATAATAAATGTCTTTATTACTCACTGTTCACAAGTCTAATTAACAGTATATGCCTTGTTTACAGATGTTTTCAGTCCACTTAACAATGAAGCACTATTACACTAATGAATTTACAAGCACTAATATCTTCTTAAACTAACTTCTCTACCATAGGTCCATTAACCACTAACACAACTATTTGTTTATACACTTCTATTTATTTATGTACACTACAAGCTGCACAGCATATCACATTTATGTAAACTTCTAAAAGCTCGAAACTACTATTACTTAAACACGTTATAATTTATATTAGACATTCAAGAATAGACTAACTCTTACATTCATAAGCGGCCTTATATATACCCTGCATTAAGATATGACTCATTATCTAGAACTTTGTAGAAGGATTCTCGAATGCTGAAGAATACGCTGTGCCCGGGCGTTTGTATGTTTGACGGGTTGCCTAATAGTGGATCGCAACACTGCCCCCTCTTTAAAACCGTTACGTCTCGTAACTGTAAATCCATCTTGACGCCAATTCGATGACTGGTGACGGTATCGGCAGCTATCTCCTCTGGTGCATCCACCGCGTCGTTGGAAGTAACAGTCAACACTCTTTTCATGGTCTTGGTAGGCAACCGGTTGATAACAACAAACAAGAACCTGGACGTTGGTTCCTGAAAACTACTTCTAGCATATTTCGGACTATCCTCCAATCCAAGCGATCCAGTCCACAGCCCAGCTTGGGCACCGCTAGTCTCGTTACTCCATTTTCCATCATCTGCGCCTTAAGATTTAGCAAAGCCTCCCATAGATGTCCATAACTAGGTCTCTGCCATGAAGAATTTTGGTGACCAGATAGTAAACATAACGATTTTTATCTTGAAGAACCAAAGATTTTCCTACAGTTGGCTGCTGTTGTACTAATTCATCCACACATCCAAACTTTTCTTGAAAACAACAGCTATTCCCTTGACATTGCCAAATCTTGAGCTACGCAATGTGCAAGGAATACTCTTCTGGTGCTCTAAACAGATCTTGCTGTTTTTCAACAACAACGCCAAATCTCGCTTTAGCGGAACCACCATACGCCGCCATAAAGCTATCAAAATCTGCATTTGGCTCATGATTAATAACTTGCCGAACACCATTATCATTATTTGAGTCTTCCTGGTTGTTGCCAGTGTAGGGTGTTAAACGGTCAAAGTGTACCACTTTCGGTTTACCACGAGGGATCTTCTGATCCGGTACACTACATCATTAATCCTTTTAACACTTCGTACGGCCCTTCCCATTGTCTTTGTAGTTTTGGCGACAATCCACGTTTTCTTTGTGGATTGTACAACCACACTAAATCTCCAGGTTGATAACCACCTTCTTGTGCTCTCGTGTCATATTGTGATTTCATTCGATCGCTTGCTGCCTGTATATTCTTTCGGACGTTTTCGTGAATACTATTTGATCTTTCACGAAGCTTACTAACGTAATCTTCACCGGCGATCTCTTCTCCAGGTTTAAATCCAAACTGAAGATCACATGGTAGCCGCAATTTACGTCCTAGCATTACGCAAGCGGGCGAGTATCCTGTGCTGTCATGTACCGAAGATCGGTACGCCAGTAGGAACAAATGTAGATATTGGTCCCAGTCCCGTTGATGTTCAGAGACAACTTTGGCCAGGTACTTTCCTAACGTTCTGTTCATTCTTTCAACCATTCCATCCGATTGAGGATGAAGTGGCGTGGTTCTAGTTTTCCTGATTCCAAGATGCTTGCAGACGTTTTGAAACAACGCTGATTCGAAGTTCCGACCTTGATCGGAGTGTAATTCCAACGGAACTCCAAAGCGACAAAACAACTCCTCACTAGTACATCTGCAACCGTCTCGGCTTCTTGGTTAGGTATAGCATATGCCTCCGGCCATTTGGTAAAATAATCCATTGCAACCAAGATGTATTTATTCCCTTTCTCTGATTCAGGAAACGGACCAGCTATATCAATGGCTACCCTTTCAAAAGGATTCCCCACGTTATACTGTCTCATTGGGGCTTTCCGTTTTGAGACCGGGCCATTTGCAGAGGCACACAATTCACATTTCCGGCACCACTCCTTCACATCTTCTTTGCAGTTCACCCAATAGAATCTTTCTCTCACTCTTTCGAGAGTTCTTTTCACGCCAAAGTGCCCTCCGGAAATACCATCGTGCAAGTGCTGCAACACTTCCGGCACTCTGCTTCTCGGCACTATCACTTGAAGTCTCTCAGTGCCATCTTCAAATTCCAGGCGTCGTTTCAAGATTCTATTTTCCATCATCAAGGAGTCCCACTGTGACCAGTATGCCTTCAGGCTCCTACTTGAAATACTAATTTCTTCCCAAGCTGGTCGTTGTCCTCTATTTTTCCACTCAATAATACGTCCCAATTCGGCGTCATTCTCCTGGTCTTCTCGTATTCTTTCGAGTTGCCAAGTATCATCGGTTACCGTCATTCTATGGATGACACTTATTTTCTCTTCCATCTTGGAGCAATGATTGCAGTCCATCGGACAAGGTCTCCTTGATAGAGCGTCTGCATTCCGATGGCTAGTTCTACACGATGTTCCGTATCAAAGTCATATTCCTGCAGCCGCTCTATCCACCTTGCCACTTGCCCTTCAGGATTTCGAAACTGCAGTAACCATTTCAGTGCGGCATGGTCTGTTCTCAACAGGAATTTACGGCCGTATAAGTACTTATAAAAGTGCTCTACGGATTTGACGACGGCCAACAGCTCCCTTCTTGTCACACAATAGTTCCTTTCTGGCCGCGACAAGACCTTGCTGAAATACCCAATAACTTTTTCTTGTCCGTCCTGCACTTGAGAAAGAACGCCTCCTATAGCTGTGTTACTGGCATCGGTATCCAACACAAACTTTCCCTCCATCCGCGGATAACTCAAAATTGGTGCTGTAACTAGTAGCCGTTTCAGTTGTTCAAATGCTCTGTGGCAGTCGTCATTCCAATCATATTCTTGTCCATCTTCGGTTAATTTTGTTAACGGTTTGGCAATGTTCGCAAACCCAAGTATAAAACGTCGGTAATATGTGCACAATCCTAGAAAACTGCGTAGTTGGTGTATATCTGCTGGTGTAGGCCACTCTTGTACCGTTTTTATTTTGTCAGGGTCAGCTCTTATTCCGGTCTCTGAGACGACATGTCCTAGGTATTTCACCTCTTTTCCAAATAGGTGGCACTTCTTGGGGCTTAATGTAAGGTTTGCCCGCGTAATCTTTGGAATATCTCCTCTAGGTTCTTAAGATGTTCTTCAAAAGACCGGCCTAACACTATCACGTCGTCCAGGTACACCAGACATGTCTTCCAGGACAGTCCACGCAGTACCGACTCCATCAATCGTTCAAAAGTAGCAGGAGCATTGCATAATCCAAATGGCATGACCTTGAACTGCCATAATCCAGTTCCAATTGTAAACGCAGTCTTTTCTTTATCGTTTGGCTCCAAGCCTACCTGCCAGTATCCGCTTTTCAAGTCCAAGGTCGAAAACCATTTAGATCCGGATAGAGTATCTAAGGTGTCATCAATTCTGGGCAAAGGATAGCTGTCTTTCTTTGTCACATTATTAAGCCGCCGGTAGTCTACACAAAACCTTGTCGACCCGTCCTTTTCTTGACAAGCACTACCGGGGATGCCCATGGACTATTCGAGGGTTCAATCACTCCTGTTCTTCCATATCGGTGATAATTTGCTCGGCTTCCTTACGTTTTGCCAAAGGAAGCCGCCTGGGTGTTGTCTTATCGGTTGCGCATCTCCAGTATTGATCTTGTGTTGCACAACATTCGTCCTTCCTTCTCACTATCATCCAGTGCAAACACACCTCGATATCGTCCGACCAGTTCTTTTACCTTGCCCAGTTGATCGCCATTTAATCCTTGACACGAGGGTATCAACATATCCAGCAATTTCTGTGAGCAACCGTTGGTTGGTTTATTTTTCGTGTCGTCCACACAACGTTTAATATGACATACTGGAATGCAACTTCCCACAATCATGCCTTTCTTCAGGGTCACTGTATGGGGATTAATGTTCAGCACCCTTACTGGTACCATATTTCGAGACTTTACCAGCGTTCTTCCAATCAGAAGTCCCTCCTGACCCATTCCCGATTCAGTTGCTTCCATCATGCATACTTGTCCTTCCGGAGCGTACCATCCGGGCGTCCCATTACTATCATTTCCGCCTTCTCCGGTATTTTCATATCGCAAATCATTCGAACTTGCATCGTCTGGTTACTCCTACCTTGAAATGGAATCTCATCATCATCTATCCGAAGCACATTTTCTTTCATGTTTACATGAAACCCATATTCTCTCATGAGATCCATTCCCAAGATCACTTCTTCTGTAATTTCAGCTACCAACACTCGATGATTAATTAATTTGTCCCCAATTGTCAACATAACGGCAGTCTCTCCGTGAGTACAAATTTTCTCACCACTTGCCGTTCGAAGACACACCGATACAGGTAGCACTTTTCCACGACCAACTAAATCTGGTCTCACAATAGTCCTTGTCGCTCCTGTATCCACGAGTAATCGGACACCCTACCATTAATTCTTCCATCGATATAAATGCTGTCCAGACTCCCCATCGACGATGCAGCACGGATGATAATCTCCGGGCACTACGCTGTGCTGTCGACGTTCGCCCCTTACATTGACCTGCTTTAACTCAACCGGTTCTTTCTTTGGTTGAGTACAGCGTCTCTGCATATGACCAACTTCACCGCAGCTCCAGCATCGCAGACGCCATCTCCGCGGTCGTAATCTTTTCAGCCTTTCCGCTTTTCGCTTTTCAAACACACGGTTTACTATTTCATCTATGCTGTTCTGAGCTTGACCAGGTTCCTCTAAGGCAGACCGAACTTTGTAACCCATCCTGTGTGATGTCTGCTTAGCTGCTTCAAATTCAAGCGCATGGGCCAGTGCGTCATCCAACATTTTGGCCGTGCTAATCTTAGCGCTTGCTGTATTTCGCCATCTTTAACGCCATCCACAAATGTTTGTACAGCAAGTTGTTCGAGGAAGCTATCTGGTGCCGTTGGATATGCCAATCTAACTAATCTGGCGATGTCAGCTTCGAATTCTTGCAGGCTTTCACTTGTCTTTTGCGAGCGGTTCTTAACTTGTGCGTGGTAAACCTGTTGAAGGTGAGCATCTCCATATCTCATCTCAAGCTTTGATGTTAAGAGGCCGTAATCATTCTGCTGGTGATCGGGAATCGTTTGTAAGATGTTAAGAGCTTCCCCCCGTAGGGCCACTATTAGAGAGATAGCCTTCTCTTTGTTGCACCAACCGTTGGCTATTGCAGCAGCTTCAAATTGTTTCAAATATGTGGGCCAAGGTGTTTTACCATCGAATGTAGGTGGTTTTATTTTAAATTTAGACGGTATGGACTCGCTTCTTTCCATGGTTCTTATTTCTGGAATGTTCTCATTTACAACTTGATTTACTAATTCAAGTGGCCGTGTTGTTAGTGAAATAACTTGCTCTTGCAGTCTCATCACATCTTCTTCCATTTTTATCAATTTACTGTCCAACTTTTGCTCAACTGTTTTACCTGTTCAGTGACATCTTCTTTCAATGCAATGGAGCTTTCCATTAATCTTTGTTCTAACGTGGCTGTTTTTCATTCAACTTTTCTTCTAACTTTGCAGCATTTTCGCTTAACTTTTCTTCTATTTTCTCAGCATTCTCACTAAACTTTATTTCCATTTTCGCAGCATTTTCACTCAACTTTTCCTCTATTTTCTCAGCATTTTCACTGAGTGTCACTTCTAGTTTAGCCGACCTCTCCTCCATACCGGATTTAAAATCCTTGAGGAAATTCATTAAACCTTCTGCGTCCATTTTACTTTGATTTCTTGTCACTGGCATATACAAACTACTTAAATGTCTTTAGACTTGTGTTTTAAATTAATCACTATATACCCCACAAATGCCTGACACCAGTGTAACGCGCTACTACTACCGCGTTTCTTTAATTCAAAACAAGTAATAATAAATGTCTTTATTACTCACTGTTCACAAGTCTAATTAACAGTATATGCCTTGTTTACAGATGTTTTCAGTCCACTTAACAATGAAGCACTATTACACTAATGAATTTACAAGCACTAATATCTTCTTAAACTAACTTCTCTACCATAGGTCCATTAACCACTAACACAACTATTTGTTTATACACTTCTATTTATTTATGTACACTACAAGCTGCACAGCATATCACATTTATGTAAACTTCTAAAAGCTCGAAACTACTATTACTTAAACACGTTATAATTTATATTAGACATTCAAGAATAGACTAACTCTTACATTCATAAGCGGCCTTATATATACCCTGCATTAAGATATGACTCATTATCTAGAACTTTGTAGAAGGATTCTCGAATGCTGAAGAATACGCTGTGCCCTGGGCGTTTGTATGTTTGACGGGTTGCCTAATAGTGGATCGCAACAATATATATATATATATATATATATATATATATCACATAATATCACAATATATATATATATATATATATATATATATTGCTGTGAAACCTTCAAAATTAACTGGTCCGTTGACTTTCTTCTGATAGGAAGACTCTTTACTCTTTCCGCCTCGGCTGCTCACCTAGTTAAAACTTTCATCCTCATTCATAAAAAAAACAAAGACATTCCTACCACAAACATCATCGTTCACTCTATTTACATCAATATTCATAATACATTAAAATTTCAAAATTAAATTGTAGCATAAATTTCAGTATAATAAAATTTCAAGATTAAATTTGTTATCATTTTAATTTGCATCCAGAACTAAAGTCCTTGTAGGATGCCTACTAATTAATTTAACAATATGTGCAGACCTAAGTCTGAATACAAGGGAGCATCTCCCACCCCTTTACGTTAATTAAACAGGTTAGTCTAATTGAGCTCAAAGACAGACCCAAATTTTCATCATAATCAAAAACATAAACTGCTAAATACTCCTTTCTACTTAAACAAGAAAATTTCACCTTAAAATTAAAAATTTGTTGTTTGTACAAATTCACTACTGTCCATTTTTTAGCAAACAAATTATAAAGTTATTCAACACACACCAAAACATCAAAATTCGAACAAAATTGTATAATTTACCTGAAGGTTACTGCACTCGTAGCTTCAATGTACATCGTCCTTGTTAATTTCACCATTCCAACTGGGTTATGTTTAGGTCCTCGGATTACTGGTCGCCTTCAAAAAATTTTCTACACCACCATTCATCTAAAATTGTTTCAGGGCTTTTCAGGAACTCATCTATGTATATCTGAATCTTGTTTTGTGGACCCAATCACGTTTACTAATCATTTAATTATTAACACCCCCGAAAAATAGCACTGAAATTCATACTTCTTTCCCGCTATACCCAAAACTGCCTACTTTTGTTTATTCATTTATCGTTACAAATTTGGATAATTGGTACAGTAATACTCGCAAATATAACTAGACTTTATTACCTTGTATCTTCTTTTCTAAGTGCACTAATGCATAACAACTTGTATCGTGGCACGTAAAGAGCAAAGTATTTTAAAGTATTCAATAATCACAAAATATAAGAGCAAACTGTTTCAAGTATTAAATCAAAATCGAAAATCTAAGAGCACTGTTTAAAGCATCGCATAATCAAAAATCTCAGAAATTTTTCACACGGCACGCAACGTCTGAGAACAACTAATTAAATTTTATACAGAAATGTTATTTTTACACCTCTCATGTTTGCCTCTTATTTTCAACCAATCGTGACCCTCGTGACGCTACACAAATCACGCCTTTAATTATTAGTGTCTCTGCTTGATGCATTTTCTCTTTCCTTTTCTACCTTGGTCTGAATGGTACAAATCGATATTCTTTACTATCCACGTGGACTCGTAAGTAAAATAACCTCGTATCAAGCCTTCCCGTTAAAACATCCGACCGTTTCCAATATACCTAGAAGCTGCCTGTTTATCAGTTCGAATTTATTAGAATTTTGATATTTAAAAATACGCAGGTGTTCAATCGTCATACTTTAAATAACACTTCTACGATTTGAATATTATTGGGGTTTTTAAAAGCTTTTATGCATGTAATATCTTAATAATCGTTCAATTAACTCCAATTAAAATAATGATGAATGGCATCGACTTCTACCCTTTAATTTTTAGTGAATCCTAATTAAATATTAATTATTATTTGTACATTTTGTTTAATACTTGTTACTTGGAACTTGAATTAATTAATATAAATTTTGCACGTAATTTCTATTTGTTTCTTTACTTGGAATAATTAAATTACATACAAGTTGAGCATTTTAATACTGCTTCTTTTTATAGAAAACGTCTAGTGAATAATTTAAATCCCTTATTTTTAATGAAACGAATAAATTTTTATGCTTCACGGTTTTAATAATGCGTACTTTTCCCAAAGCTTCCTTATACACGGTGATTAAAATTATTTGATGTACTTAATTAATTTTCTACCCTGGTCTAAATTTGAGTATATATATATATATATATATATATATATATATATATATATGACATTTTACAAAATAGTTATTTATTACACAAGGGAAAAAGTATTAGATTTTAGCTGGAGGTGTATTTGTCTCCTGGCGCGAAGCAAAGGGAGACAAAACATCGAGAGTTAAAATCTTACATTTTTACCCATGTATAATACACTATTTTTTCTGTGACAGGCAAAATGATGATTTAATATTGAAAAAAATATTACAATATATTATAGTAAAAAAAAATCAAGATGTCACATTTGAAGTTTCAAACAAGTAGGCTGTTGTACTTAGAGACAGTTAGACCTGTGTTGCTAAGGAAATCTTTAAAGTAATCAAATATCTGTCAATTTAATTCTGCGAATGGTTTCAAAAATTGCTTACTTAAGTTGTTTATATCGATTGTTTTGAATAATCAGAAATAGGCAGTTTTGCGCTTCACATCCACACAGGTGTTGCTGTTATACGATGAAGTTATAATACGATGTTATGTTACACCCAAATGTTACCAAGTGTGAACCCGGTTTTAAATTAAATATCTTCGTGTTCTTACTTATTTCCTTATAGCCGTGAAAAAGTACTCATTTTTTTCCTGGGGAAAAAAAGTAAATTAATAGAAGTGGCATTTTGCTGCCTGTCAAGAAACATTAAATGTCAAATTTTCTTCCCGTAACAGAAAATTTTTTTTTTCTATATATCGTCATTATCATAACATCCATAGCAAGGATGATATATTTATCGAATTCTATCAACAATGAAAATACCATTTTTTTAACACACTCTCTTGTTGAACCAATTTATGGTAAACAAACTAAATTATATAATCAAACCACTTTTCAAACATAAACTTCTTAATCTGGGTTTATGCAACGGTTTAGTCAGCTTATCTGCTAACTGTCTTTCAGTCGCTACCCGCTTTACACATTGTTCGTTATTTTGAACACACTCCCAAACATAAATATGACGAATTCGAATATCCTTTGTTCGTCGATGATATTCAGGATTGTGTGATAACTTTATAGTAGCTTCGTTATCAACATATAAATCAAGCATCTTTTTAAAATCTCAAGTCCGCTAGCAGTCGTTTTAGCCACACAAACTCTAGCCACCTCGCTTGCAGCTACCACTTCAGCTTCTGTAGTAGAAATTGCTACAGTTTTCTTTAGTTGACTTAGCCATGAAATGGCACCGCCAGCATATAAACAGATTACACCTGTTGTAGATCGCCCGGTGTCTCTCTGTCACCTTCGTGATCATCACTGTGCGTTTTTAATGTACTAATATCACATACGTGTATACAATGCCCAAATCTATTGTTCCTTGTAAATAACGGAAAATGCACGTCAGGTTGACTATATGATTTTTACAAGGACTTTCATTGTGTCTTGCTGCAATGCCAACTGCATGGGCAATATATGGTCGGGTTCCTTGGGCTAAATACATGAGCTCCAATTGCTTCTCGGTAAGAAAACCTACCATTCTCACTCTTATCTGTTTCTTCAGTTTCGTCATCTTTTATAATTGGTGTAGTTGCAGCTCTGCAACCTCCATATTAAACTGTTCAAGGATCCTTCTTACATATGCACTTTCACTAACTTTAATTCCCTTGTCGTCCCTTTGTTGAATCTCTAATCCAAGAAAATAATTTGCATCAGTTACAGTTATTTTAAATTCACTTTAATTCTTTCTTTTTCCACATTATTGATACTAGCAATTAGTCCATCATCAACATACAGCACCAACAAGATTTTTTCACTTCCACTCTTACGTATGAATAAATACGGATCAGCTTTACTGGCTTCAAACCCTCTCTGACACAGAAATTCACCAAACCGTTTGTTCCAACACCTTGGTGCTTGTTTGAGACCGTAAAGACTGTGTTGAAGTTTACAAACTCTGTACCATCGCTGTAGCCTTCTACTTGTTGCATGTAAATTTCTTCTTCAAGTTCACCATATAAAAATGCAGTTGATACATCGAACTGCGTTAGTACCATACCTTCACTTGCTGCTATGCTTAAAACTGTTCTACTTGTAAGCAATTCGGCTACTAGACTAAATGTATCCTTGTAGTCGATTCCTGCTCGCTGAGAAAAACCTTTCACAACAAGTCATGCTTTAAAACGATTAACTGAAGCATCCGGATTACTCTTAACTTTGTAAACCCATTTGCTGTTAATTGGTCTTCTTCCTTTAGGTAAGTCACATAAATACCACGTTTTATATTCTTTTAATGAACCCATTTCATTTTCCATAGCTTGGAGCCATTTTTCTTTATTCTTACTTTGTATTGCTTCAGCATAACTCTCTGAGGATTGTCATTATAACTTATATACAATATCAAATCACAGCGAAACTACATACGGTGACTATTATTCAGCACACTGCAAACATTCATATTCATTTATGTGGTATGAATGCAACGACACCAGGATATGAAGTATATTTTTTAGCGGACTAGTAATGGGTGAAGTGTATGTTCTATTCTATGAATTGGAAAGACGAAACTAGCCTCATCTCTAACTTATTCGTTTTTGTTGTACTGAATGTTGATTTGTAATAATTTGTAAAGTTTAACATCTGCATTTACATAATATATACCACGATTGCATTGTTGCAGCTCGGTTAATTATCTAGTAGGTCATGACAGCAAAATTAAGTCACTACTATAATTAATTTTTGTTTTTGAATCACTGTAGTAAAACTAATAACTCAGCGATGTCGGTGATTATAGGAGCCCTTTTTTTTATTTTATTATGTTACCTCATATTGACCGAAAACAGTAAATCAATAACTTTTGAAACTATTTGATACCTAAAGACTTTAAGTTCTATATGTAACAAATAAATCAAATCGCACTTGAACTGACATTAACGCTTTTAACCACCAACATAAAACAATAAGAAAGGTCTGTGAATCAATGTAAGTATTAGCAATGCTACTTGCTCTTTTTGCAATGATAAACAAAATACAATTATTAGTAAGATTGGGTATAAAAATCGAATCAAAGTGATGTTACTCAACAGAGAATGAAATCGCAAATTTGAACCTATGGTAGCTCAACCTGCAGGTTAATTTCAATCTTTCAAAATAATACTAGTGTGCCTATGATACATTTTCTTAAGTGTATGCAAATGGACATCACATTACATCTTACACGATTCGTGTTTTTTAGACTCCCGATTTTATTTTGCAGTTTAGTGTTAGTATTCAACTAGTAGCTTTAACTTATTACATTGTAAGATCCAATAATGCAAGGAATAAATAAAGCTAGCAAGGTATTGATTCAAATCTTTTATTCTCTTACTGTTGTATCGATAAATATTACACAAATTAGTGTTTAATTACCTCAAGCTGTGTTGTGGATACTTATTTCATCAGAGAAAATATCCGCGGACTCATTACAGATCTTAAAGGCCGTATTATAATAGTTCTTTCAGTGTAATATTTTTGGATAATCCAATACTTTAAGAACATTTTGTTGCTGTTAGTAAAATTTATTTATTTATTTAGACATTGCACCATGTAGTACAAAGTATTTTAGAGAGGTGACGGGAGTAAATAAACAATACTAATATAAAAAAAATAACATCACATACTTAAGCTTATCTAGTATCTCTTTCTGGCTTTGAGATATGTGATTTTTAATCGTCGCTTAGATAAGTTAAACATATCCATGTTTGTACATCCATTGATACTGTTACATACTATGTGGATGGACAAATTTTATACAGATTGGTATTAGCCCTCCTAAGGTTGAAAACCTTATCACTGAGTGCATGGAGTCTTGGTACTCGAAGAGAAGAAATTCACAAACATCTATAATATTGTGCAATAACTTATAAACAAAGATCACTGAATGATTAAAATAAATAGATTTCAGAGATATAAGTTAAACATTGCTAGTAGCAGAGTATGATTCATATCTCTTTCAGGATAAAGCTTAATTTTTACAAAGTAGCGGTACTTCAAAATTTTACGTTGAACTCCTTCTAATAGCTTAGCAAGATATATTGCCTGATGAGGTGACCAAATTAAACTGCAATACATAAGCTTAGGTAAAACAAATGCTCTTTATAACATAATTAATGTATCGACTTTCAGTCCTTTAGAGTTTGGTATTATAAAACAAATGAGTTTGTTTGCTTCCCTATTGATGTTCTTTATATGCAAGCCATAATGAAGGTTGTGCATACATATAACTCCCAAGTCCTTCACATAATTTTCACATCATATAATAAGCCCATAGAGAATATAATTATCTTTTATTTTAGTTGTATTATTAGTAAAAGTGGTTACCAAACACTTATTTACATTGAAATTTAGACCTAGCTTTTTACTTCATTTTAGTACCTTGCCAGTATCTCTTTGCAACTAATTACAGTCATCTAATCATCAAATCTGTCTATATAATTTACAGTCATCAGCTTAAAGAAGACATGAAGAATAGTCAAGAACTGTTTGCAGGTGGTTTATTGCTATGTGAAAAGCAACTGTCCCACGATAGATCGTTGCGGACAGCTGATGTAGCAACAAACAGATCTGACGACATCCCAAATCGCAACATACAGTCACTACATTTAATTTTCTAATGCCCCACCCAAAGAAACATTGGCCTGGAGTGGAGGCAGATTTTTGATCTCGAAATTTTGAATTTGGCCGAATCCTTGCTGTTCCAAGCAACGTACGAATCTTTAACGTGTTCGACAACACTCACGCAAGGAACCTCTATTGTACCTCATCCGAACGAGCACTTATTTTTGCAAAAATTGCTCAAGTAACATTTTTCAAGCGGACCGTGTTGGGATCCAATCCGGGTCCTTGGGCATAGTAGTCACATGCATACCAACTGTGCTACGGAGCCACCTCAACATACAGCTGTCTCTACTTATGGTAGCAAAACAGTAATGCTACAATTTTAGGCTGAACATCATACTTTTTACAGCTCCTATTCAATGCATTGTGGAGGACATTATTGAAGGCTTTTTCCATAACAGTAATAATTACATCAATCTGTCCCCCATCCTCAACTACATCATAAATGTATTGTGTGAAATTACAAAAATGATATGCTGCGTTACGATATGGTAGGAAACCATACTGATATTGGTGATACTACACGTCTTACATCACAGCAATTTTTCATGTAATTCATAAACCTTCAAAACATATGTGCGACTGGTAATTGTACTATAGTTACCTTCCTCAAATTGTAAATCAGAAAAACTTTGTTTTTAAGCAGAATCACTGATAATTATCTTCTATTATAGAGATAGTTTTTTTAAACTCTTGTTTTTAATTTTTAAGGGATTAAAAGTATCCTTACAAAATCTGGAAAATTTAATACACGTGCGACATCTAGTATTGATAAAAATTAACACTATATATACCAATATAATGATTTCTATTTTATTTTGTTATCACCATAAAAGATATTATTTATAATTTACAATACCAGGGTAGAAAGTAATAGGGGAGTATTAACGTGAACAAATTAAACATAATTTTTTTTACCAATTTATTGGTTATCAATCTCTATAATTACAGCCCAAGGTCGTGTTCGCGCCATTAATAACATATGATAGCGGGCTGCTACATTCTACTAATTTTAAATTTAAACAAATAGTAACAAAGATCTTTATTTACTCACTGTTGTTCATAAGTGATAATAACTATCACTAGATATTTCACTTTAATGTGTGAAATGATAGCAGTCACGTTGACAATTTAGTTCGATTCTCCCATTTTCGATGGGGCGCTACAATACTTTACTCGGGTAAACTCGGTTTCGTTCGGATATAGAAGGATTTGGACTAACTTTAACCTCGCTATTTTGATATAGTTTGTTTACGTTTTCGCTGTGATATTACGTGTTAGAAGATTTCACATTATTTCCGTCTATTTTATGTTATATTTGGCCTTTATAATTATTATTATTATTTTAAGAAATATATGGTTATATTTGTAGTTGTTAAAACCTGAAAATATTTGTGGTTTGAAGAAGTGGTAAGCATATTTTTGGGCACTTCTAATTTGCTGAATACATTTAGGAATTTGCATAACGGGAATTATTAAGCCTTCTACTCATCAGATTTTCATAAAAATAACGTTAAACGATGCGGTCAATTTGACCGCATCTAATAATAAATAAAAACAATTGTGTAGATATTTATTTATCTACCATTATGCAAATTCTTTAGCAATCTACATTGACTAATTGATAATTTGTAGCAACTGCGCATGTGCAGAAGTTACAGAAATCTACAAATACGGTTTCAGAAACTTCAACAACGATGGCGCAAAGAGCTTAAAACTAAAATAATACAGAACATATATTATAAACTCCTTATACTTTCATTTAATATATTTTTATTTTAAATATTTGGTACAGTTTCTGAATAAAAAATACATATTCATTTCCGACAACTCTAATTGTATTAACGTAACCTTTCCAAATATATTACTTAAGGAGTAAAGTTTAATATAATTTATACACAAATATATTATTTTTCCAAATTACCATTTAATATATATTTTGTACAATGAAATTGAATCTGAATTTCAATAAAAAGCAAAGCTCTTTTGTCCGCATTATTTAAAAAGTTACAGCGAGATATACAACAATGGTCAAACGACAAAACCAATTCAAATTTTTTTTATTTTTGAACCTATCGAGTTTGAACTTTGTAATTTCAATGCACTATGACCGACCGCACCCAACGCAAAAAGCTGCTAGTTTCTATGCAGAAAATTGTGGCTGCCAAGAGCCGCCAAACATCCATTCAGCAAAATACAATTTCTGACATAACTTTTTTCTAAATATCAAAATCGAGGTTAAATATTAATAAAGCGGTAAAGGTACTTTGTCCGCATCGTTTGAAACAAGTTCCAACGAGCTATGTAGCTGCGGTCAAGAGCCACGGCCTTTTCAAAAATTTTCAAAAATTTTTTATTTTTGACCCTATCGAATTCGAACCTTGTAATTTCAATGCACTATGACCGACAGTACCCAACTCAAAAAGTTGCTAGTTTCTATGCAGAAAATTGTAGCTGACAAGAGCCGCCAAACATCCATTTAGCAAAATACAATTTGTAAAATAACTTTTTTCTAAATATCAAAATTGAGGTTAAATATTCATAAAGCGGTAAAGCTTTCTTTTGAAACAAGTTCCAACAAGCTATGTATCTGCGGTCAAGAGCCACGGCCTTTTCAAAAATTTTCAAAATTTTTTAATTTTTGACCCTATGAATTCGAACCTTGTAATTTCAATGCACTATGACCCACAGCACCCAACGCAAAAAGTTGCAAGTTTCTATGCAGAAAATTGTGGCTGACAAGAGCCGCCGAACATCTATTCAGCAAAGTACAATTTGTGTCATAACTTTTTTCTAAATATCAAAATCAATGTTAAATATTCATAAAGCGGGAAAGCTTTTTTGTCCGCATCGTTTGAACAAGTTCCAACGATCTATGTAGCTGCGGTTAAGAGCCACGGCCTTTTCAAAAAATTTCAAGTTTTTTTTTATTTTTGACTCTTTCGAATTCGAATCTTGTAATTTCAATGGACTATGACCGACCGCTCGGAGTCATAAGCTATAGGCATTTTTTTTTAGGTCTGTATTGCGAAACGGCACATTCAAGCAATATATATGTGCGTGAAGTTAGCCGCAACATTTTTGAATTTTTCAAAAATGTTTATGTCATAATTAGGCTTCAATTTTTGCAGCTGAAACTAATTTTTGTGCCTTCTTGTCAAACAAATTATTAATAAAAAAAAAAGATTTTTCCGGCCAAATTCACGAAGTCGTACTTTTTTCAATTTTCAGAAAATGTTTATTCCATAATATAGCGCCAATTAGACGCCATTTTGCGCCGTTAGATTAAAATTTTGCTCCTTCCCGTGTAACAAGTTACTAGAAAAAAGCAGTTCCCCCAATTATGGTATCAAGTTTATTAACAAATTCAAAAAGGTTGCGACCAACTTCACGCTTTTGGGTATGTCTGAGAAATAGTTTTTTTTTCTCCAAATAACATGTTATATGGAAGGGCTCAAAATTTAGTTTCAATGGTCAAAAATGGCGCCTAATTTGCGCTTAAGTGTGCTACAAAAATTTTTAGAAAATTGAAAAATGTTGCGGCTATCTTCACGAGCGTCGCCGTGGATCAATGTAGTAAGCGTAAGACTACGGATCCCAAGGTCCCGGGTTCAAATCCCGACACGGCTGACTGCTTGAAAAATGGCAGGTGAGCATTTTTCACAAATATTACGCCCTCGTTCGGATAAGAGGTTAAATGGAGGTCCCGTGTGTGAGTGTTGTCACGCACGTTATAGATCCCTACCTAGCCTGCAACGGCAAGGATTCGGCAAAATTCTAAATTTTCCGGCAACAAAAAACTCGCCTCCTGGCCAATGTAGTACCTTCGGATGGAGCATTGGAAATATAAATGAACGGCTAACTTCACGAGGCGTCGCCGTGGATCAATGTAGTAAGCGTAAGACTACGGATCCCTAGGTCCTGGGTTCAAATCCCGACACGGCCGACTGCTTGAAAACTGACAGGCGAGCATTTTTCACAAAAATTACGCCCTCGTTCGGATGAGAGGTTAAATGGAGGTCCCGTGTGTGAGTGTTGTCACGCACGTTAAAGATCCCTACCTTGCCTGGAACGGCAAGGGTTCGGCAAAATTCTAAATTTCCAGGTAACAAAAAACTCGCCTCCTGGCCAATGTAGTACCTTCTGGTGGAGCATTGGAAATATAAAATGCACGGCTAACTTCACGGGCGTCGCCGTGGATCAATGTAGTAAGCGTAAGACTACGGATCCCAAGGTCCTGGGTTCGAATCCCGACACGGCCGACTGCTTGAAAAATGGCAGGTGAGCATTTTTCACAAAAATTACGCTCTCGTTCGGATGAGAGGTTAAATGGAGGTCCCGTGTGTGTTGCCACGCACGTTAAAGATCCCTACCTTGCCTGGAACGGCAAGGGTTCAGCAAAATTCTAAATTTCCAGGCAACAAAAAACTCGCCTCCTGGCCAATGTCGTACCTTCGGGTGGAGCATTGGAAATGTAAAAAATGAACGGCTAACTTCACGGGCGTCGCCGTGGATCAATGTAGTATGCGTAAGACTACGGATCCCAAGGTCCTGGGTTTAAATCCCGACACGGCCGACTGCTTGAAAAATGACAGGTGAGCATTTTTCACAAAAATTACGCCCTCGTTCGGATGAGAGGTTAAATGGAGGTCCCGTGTGTGAGTGTTGTCACGCACGTTAAAGATCCCTACCTTGCCTGGAACGGCAAGGATTCGGCAAAATTCTAAATTTCCAGGCAATAAAAAACTCGCCTCCTGGCCAATGTAGTACCTTCGGGTGGAGCATTGGAAAATTACATGTAAGGCTAACTTCACGGGCGTCGCCGTGGATCAATGTAGTAAGCGTAAGACTACGGATCCCAAGGTCTTGGGTTCAAATCCCGACACGGCCGACTGCTTGAAAACTGACAGGCGAGCATTTTTCACAAAAATTACGCCCTCGTTCGGATGAGAGGTTAAATGGAGGTCCCGTGTGTGAGTGTTGTCACGCACGTTAAAGATCCCTACCTTGCCTGGAACGGCAAGGGTTCGGCAAAATTCTAAATTTCCGGGCAACAAATAACTCGTCTCCTGGCCAATGTAGTGCTTTCGGGTGGAGCATTGGAAATGCAAATGCACTGCTAACTTCACGCACCTTATGTTTTATACGTTTACTTCTTGTCCGGAATTCTGTTTGTAGATAAGTTTGATTTTTCTTCTGCTTTTAATTTTGAAAAATTGTTAGGAATAAAATAACGTCGCCTGGAGCAATGTGGTACGAGGTTCTAACAACATAAAACAACTTTCAAAATATTAATTTTTAAAAAATGGTGTTATTTATACACACTACCAACGAACTTAATTTATTCATATCTATTACAGGTTTGAATTGGAGGGTGGACAAGAACAAAAGCTTTTTTGGGCACATTAAAGCTCATTCTAGGCGCAACAAGGCATCAGAAACAGATTCAGTTTATAAATCAAGTCGCTTGGTAGTGGACGCCAATTTATACCAACCAGATTATCTTATAAACAACTTTTTTATTTTTAATGCTAACATTAAGAAGTTTATTTTAGGGTGGTTCACGGATAACGGCGCATTACGTCTATACTTTTCTACCGAATCAAAGCTTCTTATATTGATTGCAATACATTTTTTTATAGTTTATTACGTGCTTTAAGATATCATTATTGGTTTATACGCTTCGAATGTTTCATACGTACTTTGTCCTGTAAACGGTGAGTCATATCTTTCCTGCATATAATCACTGGATGGCAACTAAATGTTGCAGGCAAGGACGTTATAAGAATGGACCAAGCCATAATGTAAATATCTGGTATAACGTATGTCGTGTATGCGTACCAACATCGGATGGTGTTTTTGGACACACGCATTTGCCCTATCATCGTTAAACATATTGTGTGTCCGTATATAACCTCTTTTGTCTGGTCTCACAATGGGCGTATGTGTTTTATTATTAAACACTACTCATTTATCACAAAACAAAGTGAGGTTAGATTCAGTTTCCTGCAAAATTCTAAACATTCAGGTCTATTAAGCTGTCTGAGCCAAATTATCAGAATACATCAAAATATATATAGGAATTATATGCTAATTATTTGCCTTTTTTGCCGATCAAACCAGTTTTTTGCTATATTTGTGAAAAAGTTACAAGTGGCTAGATAGCTTAATATAAGCTATCTAGCTAACTAACAAAAAATACCTACACAAAATAAAATAAAAAAATTAATAATATATAAATTATTTGCTATTTTTTGCTACCATTTGCAAAAGAAAAGAAAATCAAATTTTCAAATAATAAAATAAATATCAATATCTACAAGAGTAAAGTACAATAAAGAAATTAATTGCTGGCACTGTGATGGTGTAATAGCCGAATATCCTAATAATTTATAGTTATTATATTGAATTAAGTTTTATGCCTTTAAAAGGTGAGTGACTTATTATAGGAAGTGCAAAGTGCGGAATTGTACAGTAAGACAATCAATAGGAAGTACATGTGCAACGAACTCTAGGCTAGGTGTAATTGGAATTATTAAGTAAGCATAATTGCATAATTATTGTTAGCAGTTAAGAACTAATATAGAATAAGGACATTAAAAGTCTAACCCTAAGATGTAACGGTTGTACTGCACTTTAAAGCGTTAATTAAATTAAATGTGAAATGGTCTTCGACTTTGTTTCTAATCACCTCTACTAAAGACCCCAAGAGAACACTACATGGCGATCCTGCCAGTCCTGCTAATTATGCCAGTCCTGCTAATTCTGCGAGTCCTGCCGGTACTACCAGTTCTACAGATTAAATTATAATAATTTATTACCGAAATTTGAAATGGGCACCAGCAATTCCAAAGAAGAAGTAGTTATTGCACAAACTGGAATTAATAATGGTTCGATAAATGGATATTCAAATTCTGAGGTTGTAACAAAATTTTGTTACATTTCATATCTATAAAAAAAAACAGTTCTAACTGTTATTATTTTGCGAATTCGTCATTTAGCGTGTAATCATTAATTAATTTAATGTACTATAAAGAAGAACAACTTTTTCCGTTTATGTTATTTTTACCTATAAGGAGTATTTAACAGAGACTTCTATACTTTCAATATCAAGGATACCTTGAGCGTAACTTGTGTTACATAAATTACAGGCGTTCTGGCGTCCACTAGAGTATTTGTTAAACATAACGCCTGCGCGAAAATGACGCGAAGGCTATGAGCATTGACAAATAAAGAATACGGCCATCTTGCAAGCAACCGCGGGTACGTAGACTTCACTGCCAAACATGGTGAATTCCGCTTGTAAGTGGGAGCTGAGGATAGCTCTAGAAGAAGGGTAGGGCTGCTTGGTTGTCGCGAGGAGGCTTGACGAAAGAGCTCTCGTGTAAGCCGCCCAGTCAACTCAAGCAACAGCTACAACACGTGGTGAGAAATCCATTGGTGGTAAGGACCGTGTAATTAATTAGCCGTGTTTAATACTAATACTTGATTCAATCCCTTTAGCAAAAATTTGAGGAACACGCTAAACGATGGACTTAGATTGTGGTCGAGTATTATCAGATTAATTGTTTTAAAACGTCCGAGGAATTATGGTTAATGCAGGCATGTTTTGGTATCTTTCGGAATTTCAAACAGATGGAAAGTAAAGTGTCCGAGCTCATCTATTACATTCGTCAACATCGCAGCTGTAACAATTAAATGTACCAGGTACTTATAAACCTTTTGCTGAAAATCAATTTCGTGTGCTAGTTAAGGTTAAAGCTTTAATTTACTATTTACAAAATCATGGTAAATCTTCGTTAAGTAACGTAAATTTCAAGTTTGTTTGCTAAATGTGTTTATGCTTAAATACCACGTAAAAATTTAGTTTGGAAGTATAACCTAAAATTTAATAAGTCAAATATTTTTCATTTGGAACTAGATTGCTTTATAAGAGAAATTTTTTAATCTTTAGATGCTTTAAAAGTTGTTATTCAAAGTGCTTTTATGATGCACATGTCAAGTGATAAAAAATATGTATAAAGTCCACCTTTGGATGAAAGGTGTTTTCTAGCAATTTGTTGTAATTAGTAGAAGAACTAAGCTGTTTTTGACATATGTTAATCTGAGTTTATTATTTTCATGCTTAAACCATATGAACTGTTTATGTAACAAGTTCCTTAGATAAAAATCTTGTAAGCCAGAACAGATCTGTTTATGGATGTTTACAAAACTAAACTGTATTAACTAACTTATAAATGCTAATACCTCTCTATGTAGAGAAGTATATTCAGAAACTTCTGTAACTTATTTAATGTTGATTATTTTGATTATAGAGGAACACTCTAAGAAAGTTTTAAAGTTTATATATTGATTAATGAAATTTATTTACAAGTAATTTTGCAACAAAGAGAATCATATTTAGATTAAATTTTGAATTGATACCTTTGTCTTTTTATTTCACTTATTGAACTTAACATTGATCAAATTAGATCAGCAAAATTTTGATTGTGGAAAAAGTTGATACAGCATCAGTTAATAGTAATGGAATAAGTAATTTCCAGTAGAGTATTTTCTCATAGGTAAGGTGTTATTAAGGTTTTGAATCCAGGCTAATCGATCTATAAAGATCGAAATATTTTGTTGTTGTAAGGCACAAACGGTGTCTTATATTTTATTTTTCTGTGTGACATCTTCTTGCAGGTTCGACATCGCGGAAGCTAGAGCAGAGGTTTCCAGAGATATTGTATATTGAGGTTTGTAAGTTTTTTTTGATAATCATAATATCCTATAGGTTTCTGCGTCTTCCTGTAGGATACTTTAGTTTTGCTTGTTGCTTATATAGATGCAGTGGCGTCCATTTATTTTTTTTGTTCCCGTTTGTAGTCGAGCCCACCATATACCCACGCCCAAACTCATTGCTCACCCTTGGGGTAATTCCCAGACTAGACCGCGAATATTGTAAAGAAGGGCTTAACCCTAATTAACATCTCATAGGTGCCGGCAACGTGAGGCGTATCAATAAACTACGTTTCACTGGCGCCCATGCGTGAGGCTAGCCTTGTAACTAATCAATTAGACAATAAAAATTAACATTTCACTGGCGCCCAACGTGGGGCTCGATTTCGTTGATGTTTGATTTATAAAAATAGTTATTTCATTATCCCTTAATGTGTTGGTTTAGTTGGTAAACTCAAAATTAATTTGGTTGTAAATTTTCATAGGATTTATATCGTGTCTGGAACCTCAAGTCTTTTATGCATTAGTTATTTGAATGTCACAACAGGTTTGATTCGCATTAAAGAAATTTTTTTGTCATATTGAGTTGGTCAAGAAATAAAATAACTTTAGGTTGTCATAATAAATTCTTAAAAAATGGCTGAAACATTTCAAATTGTTCATTTACTCAAAGAAGAGCTGGAATATGAATTAAAAATCCGTGGAATAGAAAGTGCTAGGCCGGTTATGGAAAAGAGAAAAATTCTAGGTAGATTGTTAGCGAAAGAAGTAGGGAAACCTGATTGTTTAGTAGATCTGTCAGTATATAGGGTAGAATTTGAGGAAGAATGTAGAGAGATAAATGCTACCATCGATTCAATAAAACATTTGGTGTTAGAATTTGAAGGTGATTCGGGAGATTCAATCTTTAAAAGGGTACTTTCTAGGCTTGCCCATGTATCATGTCGAGTTAAACGTATGAGACTCCCGTCTGACAAACTGAAAGAAGCTGAACTATCTAAAAAGGAATTGTTAGCAACCATCCTTACTGTCGAAGCTGAATTGTACGAGAAGGTGAAGCCGAGCCCAGGGTCAAGCAGTGCAAGTGATGCAAATCACACAACTTCGTTAGCAGTAGCTGCACCTATGCATACGTTTCCATATTTTACACCACCGATCCCTGTTGGCTCTTGGTCAGTTAAATTTTCAGGAGACCCCAAGCAGCTGTATTTCTTTTTGGATAGGACAAAGGAGTTGGCACAATCACGTAAGGTATCATATAAAGACTTGTTTGAGTCGTCTGTCGAATTGTTCGTCGGAAATGCTTTAGTGTGGTTTAGAAGTATTAGAGATTCCGTAAAAGATTGGGAAGCCCTTGAGAGTAGGTTGAAAGAAGATTTTTTACCCGCTCATTCAGAGGAAGAGATCTGGGAGACAATAAAAATCGTCGTCAAAGAGGATGAACCAATTGTTCTATTCGTTGCTCATGTGGAAAGTTTATTTAGTAGATTACCCCACACCCCAGCAGAAATTACAAAAGTGAGGATACTCAGGAAAAATTTATTACCAGAATTCATATCGCAACTTGCTCTTTCAGATATTGAGGATACAGCTACGTTAATAAAATTATGCAAAAATTGGAAGAGGCCATGATGTTGAAACAAAAATCAGTTTTCAGTCAGTCGACTAGCTCAGCTAAATTTCGTAATAGTGCTAATTCGTCAGTAAAGAGTAAATACCCTATTTATTTGAAAGATTCTTCTACATCAGAAGCTCGTGTTGATAATCAAAAAACGTGTGCTCCACAAGTTCAGACTATAAGTAATAATAAAACTTTTCCAGTACCTACCCATGCTAGTTCTTCAGGTCCAACGAAAATTATTTCAGGGTGTTGGAATTGTTCGCGACATGGTCATTCATTTCGGTATTGTAGATTCCCAAAAGAATTTTTGCTACGGTTGCGGTCATAAAGGAGTTACGCGTGATAGGTGTCCAGCATGTTCAAAAAACGAGTGAGGAGATGGATGTTACGCGGCCGGCATTCCATTCCTTCTCATAAGGCGGCAGTTATGACTTGTGAACAGAAGAATTATTTTTGTAGAAAAGAGTGGTCTGAATGGTTAAAAGTAGTAGAAAATTTTGTCGTAATAACCCTCAGCCCAAAACTGATTCGTTATTTGTTGAAAAATCTGGTGATAATCGGCCATATGTGATGGTTAAATTATTTGATATAGATGTCACTGGTCTTTTGGATTCAGGATGTACTACATCGGTAGTTGGGTCTCTTGCTATTCCTTTAATCAATAGGTTAGAGTTAAAAATTTTCAGGTCACAGAAACAAGGTATTTTCACAGCAGATGGAGCCTTGAAACCAGTCGAAGGAATCGTAGATTTGCCCATTTCAGTAGGAAAACAATGTCGTGTTCTTAATGCTCTCGTAGTGCCATCTTTACCACACGCATTTATATTTGGTAGTGATTTTGCTAAGCTATTTGGATTGATAGCAAATTTTAAGGATAATTCCTGGCATGTGCAAGGTGATGCGGAAAGTAGTGTTCCGTATGTGGGTCCATCATCAGTTCCCCTAAAATATAGTGACTGTTTACTCAATTTGGATGATTTGTCGATTAATCAGAGGTCACAGGCGCAAACTGCCATAGATTCATTTCGAGAAATTTCTAGTGCTGATAAATTAGGGCGTACTAATATGATTGAGATGGATATCGATACAGGAGATGCAAAACCCTTCAGGAAAAGACCCTATGTTATGTCCCCTATATTAGTAAAGAGTTGGATAAGGAGTTAGATGAAATGATTCGATTAAAAGTAGTAGAACCGTGTCAGAGTCCATGGAATTCGCCCGTGTTATTAGTCAAGAAAAAAGATAGTAAAGAATATAGATTTTGCTTCGACGGAAGAGCATTGAACGATGTTACGGTCCATGACAGTTACCCTCTTCCTAATATAGACAGAATTCTAGGGATGTTACGTAATGCTAATTATATTTCTAGTCTTGATTTGCGAAAGTCATTTTGGCAGGTCCCTCTTAGTGAATCATCGAAGGATAAAACAGCGTTTAGCGTTATTTCGCGGGACAGTATAGATTTGTGACGATGCCGTTTGGTTTAAAAAATGCTGCACAGACTCAACAGCGTTTAGTCGATGCAATTTTCGGTCCGAAATTCGAACCATACGTTTTCTGCTATTTGGATGATATAATTCTGTGCTCATCGACGTTTGAAGAACATCTAAAGTTATTGTACGAAGTCAAGGAACGCATTCGAGAGGCAAATTTAACATTGAATTTAGAAAAGTGCGAGTTTTTAAGAAGTCACTCAAGTTTCTCGGTTATATAGTAGGGTCAAATTCTTTAAGGACGGATCCAGATAAGGTGTCAGCTATGGTCAATTTTCCACGCCCAAAGACCACCACTGAAGTTAAGAGATTCCTTGGTATGTGTAGTTGGTACCGTCGTTTCATTAAAGACTTTTCATCGTTAGTTTCATCAATCAATGATCTAGTCAAGAAAAGAAAAAAAGGTCAAGTCGTTACGTGGACTTCAGAAGCAGAGGCTTCCTTTGTGTCGATTAAAGAGGCTTTAGTGTCTGCACCACTTCTGGCGCAGCCGGATTATTCTGCTCCTTTTATTATTGAGTGTGATGCAAGTACGGGTCTAGGTGCCGTATTAATTCAGAATGTTAGTGGAGAAGAACGTGTTATATCGTATGCCAGCAAAACCCTTAATCGAGCTGAACGAAATTATTCAACGACTGAGAAGGAGTGCCTTGCGGTAATCTTTGCCATTGAAAAATTCCGTCCATGGGTTGAAGGAGTTCGTTTCACGGTCGTAACAGACCATTTTCGTTGCTTTGGTTGAGTAATTTGCAGAACCCTACAGGAAAGTTAGCTAGATGGGCTGTAAGGTTAAGACAACATTCGTTTGATTTAGTACACAGGAAAGGAAAGTTTAACGTAGTCCCTGACTGTCTAAGTCGTGCAACTCGGAAGAAAAACATGTTGTAAATTTAATAGAGGTCAAGCTTGATAATTTAGAAAATTGGTATGTGTCGTTACGTGAGAAAATTTTGGCGTCGCCTGAGGATTACCCTCAATGGAAAGTTGAGAACGATTTTGTTTTAAGTTTATCCCATCAAATTTGCCTATGTTGTCGAATGTAGTAGAGTGGAAATATTTAGTGCCGAAGGTTCAAAGAGAAGAAGTCATCAGATCGTGTCATGACCCCTCAGTTGCAGGACATTTTGGGTTCTCGAAGACAAATGCTAGAGTCCAAGAACATTATTATTGGCCCAAGATGAATTTAGATGTGTTGAAATTTTGTCGTGCATGTTTAGTGTGTGGTGCACAAAATCTTCTAATGCAGGTCCTTTAGGCTTAATGGGAAAGGAGAAAGAGGCCAAGTTTCCATTTCAAATTATCGCGTTAGATCTTATGGGTCCATTCCTCGCTCAAAATTAGGATTTAAATGGTTGTTGGTAGTAGGAGATTGGTTCTCAAAATATACAATTCTACATCCTCTCGCAGTGCAAAGTCACATGTCATAGAACAGTTTATAGAACAGAAAGTGTTTTAATGTTTGGAGTGCCCCAATTTATTATTTGCGATAATGGTTCAAATTTAGCTGGTCGAATTTTTAAGTCATTATGTAATAGGTTTGAAATTCAAAAGATATGGTATAATGCTGTTTATGCGCCACAATGTAATTTTGTTGAGAGGATTAATAGGACGGTAGGGACAGCTATTCGATCCTATCTCGAAGAACATGATACCTGGGATGCTGAGTTAGCGCAGATTCAGTTTGCTATTAATTCTGCTAAGCATGAGTCGACGGGTTATACTCCGAATTTTTTAGTTTTTGGCCGACACGTCCCCATGTCCGGTAAATTTTACGGTAGTGGATTTATTCCTGAAGCTGATGTTGAAATCGTTCCTGGTAGTCGCCCATTATATGCTTCAGACCACCAAGGTATATTTAAAGTATTTGAAGACGTTCGTGCGAAGTTGCATGTAGCTTATCGAAGGTCAAGCAATCGATATAATCTAAGGAGGAGGAACATTTCTTTTGAGGTTGGCAGTAAAGTGTGGAGGTCCAATAAGGTGCTGTCGAGCGTGGCTAATAAATTTACTGCTAAACTGGCTCCAAAATTTATTTTGAGTGTAGTCAAGAAAAAGTGCTCGAATGTGGTGTACGATCTAATTAATCTAGATGGATCAAAAGCAGGCAGGTGGCATGTCAAGGATCTAAAACCCTATTCTGTCGTAGATCCAGAATATGTACCAGAGGACTGATTGGTCATCTTTAGTATTTGTGTCGTAAAGGATATATTATAAATTTGGTTATGGGATAGAGTGGTGATGACAAATTGAAGGCTTTCGCCAGTATATCGTTGCTGGTAGAGATTGGAAGTTTCTCGACTAGTGTTGTTTTAAATGTGCACTAATGGATTATTCAAAAAAAAAAAGGTTATTTTGTCGTGTTGTTGTTATAGCCGAAGTGGAAGTGAGACAAATATTTGTTGCTTCATGTTTGTGGACGTATTTTGATCGAGTCATGTGTTGTTATGTCTAGAGTAAGCGAGGAAGGTAGGTGCTGTTTGTTGTTGTAGGTCGGAGTAACCTAGTTGGTGAGGTCATTGTAGTATTGAGTAGTTTTGGTTCGAGATGTTTGGTGTGGCCACAGTAGAGTTGAGGATTTTTTTTGAGACTGGAGTGTCCCAAAAAGAAAAGAGTAGCGATTGGGCTATGAATAGCTATAAGCTGAAGAAGCCAAGTATTCATTAGTAAGCTACAATGAGTAGTGGCTTGATGAGCAGTTTATTTTTGGTAGAGGCAATAATCAAAGTTTGCTGAATGTATTGAGCTGGAATTTTTGAGACCAGCAAATACATAATCATTGTTGGAACAGTATTGATATTTATGTATATAGGTGTGAGTTTTTGTTTTACTATTAATATTAGTAAGGTTATCGTGTCAAGGGTAGTAGTAGGAAAGTAAATCTTTTTGTTGTTATTTTGCGATAGTTCATGTCAAGCTTTTTGTTTGAATTTCAGTTTATATTTTGAAAAGTAGGTTAGTTTTTTTAGTTCCCCCGTTTGGTTGCAACTCGAGTGGTAGACTACAATATTTTGATTTTTACCGATTATGACCTTTTACCGATTATGACTTACCGATATTGACTCCTGACGGATGTGTGGTACGCAGAGTTACCTACACACTCATTTGGTTGCACCCCATTTTCCTCTTCTTAATGCAAGAGGTCATTCATGATTTTTGGTTCAGAGATCAAAGTGCAAACTTACTTTGTTCTTACTTCGATTTGTTGTAATGCTTCTTTTTGTATTTATCTTTTGGTTAAGGCGATAGTTTTCCTCTATAAAAAAACTTCTCGGTTGTGTATATATTAAGATATAATTAACCTCAAAGTTTTTTCTTTTGATCGGAGGCAGTGTAACAAAATTTTTGTTACATTTCATATCTATAAAAAAAAAACAGTTCTAACTGTTATTATTTTGCGAATTCGTCATTTAGCGTGTAATCATTAATTAATTTAATGTACTATAAAGAAGAACAACTTTTTCTGTTTATGTTATTTTTACCTATAAGGAGTATTTAACAGAGACTTCTATACTTTCAATATCAAGGATACCTTGAGCGTAACTTGTGTTACATAAATTACAGGCGTTCTGGCGTCCACTAGAGTATTTGTTAAACATAACGCCTGCGCGAAAATGACGCGAAGGCTATGAGCATTGACAAATAAAGAATACGGCCATCTTGCAAGCAACCGCGGGTACGTAGACTTCACTGCCAAACATGGTGAATTCCGCTTGCAAGTGGGAGCTGAGGATAGCTCTAGAAGAAGGGTAGGGCTGCTTGGTTGTCGCGAGGAGGTTTGACGAAAGAGCTCTCGTGTAAGCCGCCCAGTCAACTCAAGCAACAGCTACAACACGTGGTGAGAAATCCATTGGTGGTAAGGACCGTGTAATTAATTAGCCGTGTTTAATACTAATACTTGATTCAATCCCTTTAGCAAAAATTTGAGGAACACGCTAAACGATGGACTTAGATTGTGGTCGAGTATTATCAGATTAATTGTTTTAAAACGTCCGAGGAATTATGGTTAATGCAGGCATGTTTTGGTATCTTTCGGAATTTCAAACAGATGGAAAGTAAAGTGTCCGAGCTCATCTATTACATTCGTCAACATCGCAGCTGTAACAATTAAATGTACCAGGTACTTATAAACCTTTTGCTGAAAATCAATTTCGTGTGCTAGTTAAGGTTAAAGCTTTAATTTACTATTTACAAAATCATGGTAAATCTTCGTTAAGTAACGTAAATTTCAAGTTTGTTTGCTAAATGTGTTTATGCTTAAATACCACGTAAAATTTAGTTTGGAAGTATAACCTAAAATTTAATAAGTCAAATATTTTCATTTGGAACTAGATTGCTTTATAAGAGAAATTTTTTAATCTTTAGATGCTTTAAAAGTTGTTATTCAAAGTGCTTTTATGATGCACATGTCAAGTGATAAAAATATGTATAAAGTCCACCTTTGGATGAAAGGTGTTTTCTAGCAATTTGTTGTAATTAGTAGAAGAACTAAGCTGTTTTTGACATATGTTAATCTGAGTTTATTATTTTCATGCTTAAACCATATGAACTGTTTATGTAACAAGTTCCTTAGATAAAAATCTTGTAAGCCAGAACAGATCTGTTTATGGATGTTTACAAAACTAAACTGTATTAACTAACTTATAAATGCTAATACCTCTCTATGTAGAGAAGTATATTCAGAAACTTCTGTAACTTATTTAATGTTGATTATTTTGATTATAGAGGAACACTCTAAGAAAGTTTTAAAGTTTATATATTGATTAATGAAATTTATTTACAAGTAATTTTTGCAACAAAAGAGAATCATATTTAGATTAAATTTTGAATTGATACCTTTGTCTTTTATTTCACTTATTGAACTTAACATTGATCAAATTAGATCAGCAAAATTTTGATTGTGGAAAAGTTGATACAGCATCAGTTAATAGTAATGGAATAAGTAATTTCAGTAGAGTATTTTCTCATAGGTAAGGTGTTATTAAGGTTTTGAATCCAGGCTAATCGATCTATAAAGTTCGAAATATTTTGTTGTTGTAAGGCACAAACGGTGTCTTATATTTTATTTTTCTGTGTGACATCTTCTTGCAGGTTCGACATCGCGGAAGTTAGAGCAGAGGTTTCCAGAGATATTGTATATTGAGGTTTGTAAGTTTTTTTTGATAATCATAATATCCTATAGGTTTCTGCGTCTTCCTGTAGGATACTTTAGTTTTGCTTGTTGCTTATATAGATGCAGTGGCGTCCATTTATTTTTTTTGTTCCCGTTTGTAGTCGAGCCCACCATATACCCACGCCCAAACTCATTGCTCACCCTTGGGGTAATTCCCAGACTAGACCGCGAATATTGTAAAGAAGGGCTTAACCCTAATTAACATCTCATAGGTGCCGGCAACGTGAGGCGTATCAATAAACTACGTTTCACTGGCGCCCATGCGTGAGGCTAGCCTTGTAACTAATCAATTAGACAATAAAAATTAACATTTCAAGGTAATAGGCATTACGTCAGGTACAATTTTAGCGTTGTTGGTTATTTTCTTACTTTATAAAATGTTCAATAAAATGTTGGACAAGAAGATTAGGAGAGAGGTCAGTAGAAGCCAGCAGATTGTATAGTAAGGATTATTCTATTTTAAGCTATAAAAATTAAGTACGAGTTAAAATTAATGACGGAACAGTTGAAGCAAATTTTAGAGGAATTTAAGATTTTTATTAAAAATTTAAAAAAGATGGTCAAGAAAGACAAAACGATTTAGATGTTACTAATAGGAAATTTGATTATTTGAATAGGTTATGCGAGGAGTATAGGTTAGAGAAAGAAAAGATTAAAGTCGCAAAATTTGATAGTTCTGAAATTATCGATAAAGTTAAGCAGCACATAGCCATAATAGATAAGTGTATAGGAGATATTACTAAAGTTTTAAAAAGTAGGAAGTTAAGTATTTTAAGTAGGAAAAATCAAGACAGCATGGGTGAAAAATTTGAATTAAAAGTAGCAGCCTCCGTGATTCCAGCCATGGACGGTTCCGAAAATACCACCAAGCAAATGGTCGACGCAATTGAACTATATGATAGCTTATTAGATGATGAAGGTAAGAGATTGTTAGTAAATTTTGTCATAAAAATTAAGTTAAGTCAAAATGCGATTAGACAGTAAGTATGAGAATGTAGAAGCGCTTGTGAACGATATCAAACATCATCTTTTAACTAAAAAATCAGCATCAGGATTTCCGCCGAATTACATAACTCCAGACAAAATAATAAATTGAAAATTTTGGTAAAACGATCAAGGAATTAATGGTCAATTTAACAATAGCTCAAGCAGAGGGTAACGAACAATCATTAAAAATTTTGACAGCCGCTAACGAAAAAATTGCATTAAACGCATTTACAAACGGAATAAGGGACGAAAATTTAAAAACAATTATAAAAGCTCGAAATTACGATAAATTAAAAGACGCCATAATAGCCGCGAAAGAAGAGGAAATTGCAAATAAACCTCAGCAAATGTATTACGCAACCGGAAAAGGTCGTCAATTTACTAGACGCGTAAAATATCATAACCATAATACAAATAGAAGTCAACGTAACTCACACACCAGGTATCAAGGTCAAGGAAATAATTCATGCACGTTCATGAACACTAGAGGTCGAGGAAATGCATATGTAAGTAAAACTGTAAGAGGTAATCAGTTTTATAATAGGGGAAACCATCGCAATTTTTACATCAACTCGTCAGAGAAAAACTCCACAGAAAATGCAGCAGACCAAACTAGGGAACCGAAAACATTTTCTCGAAACCCCCCGGAATAATTTAGGAAATGTTCACAACATTTTAAATATTAATAGTATAAATTTCATAGAAGTAGGATACAATAACAATACAATTAAATTAATTTTAGATACAGGAGCATCAGTAAGTGTTATTTTCATTTCTAGTTTAACAACTAAGGTAAATATTGATACAGATAAGCAAATTTTTATTCAAGGAGTATGGGGTAAAACAAAAGCAATTGGAACAGTAAATTTACCAATTACAATAGGGAATATCTCAATTAATCATACTTTTGTTGTAATGAACGATTTCGAATCAGACGTAAATGGAGTAATAGGATCAGATTTTTTTAATAAGTACAATTCAAATATCGATTATAAAAATTATAAATTTACTTTCGTTAGTAATAATGTATCAACGTCAATTCCATTATTAGCAAACGAAGATTTATGTACAATAATCCCACCACGATGCGAAGTTATCAAATATTTCACAGTAAATTACAAGGAGGAATGCGTAGTAAAATCACAAGAACTATGCGAAGGTGTATTTCTAGCAAACGTAGTTGTAAGGCCAGTTAAAATTTTTATTTCAATAAAGTTATTGAATACGAACGACACCGAAATTAAGTTACAAAATTTTAAACCTACCATCGAACGTCTTTCAGATTACAAGATAGTTAAATTTGAAGAGTCAAAATTCTCAGTTGAACGTATTGATAAATTATTAAAAGACATTAACGTCGAAGGTTTGAATAGCGAAGAACAAACCATCATTCATAAGATATCTGCTAAGTTTGCAGACGTATTTTATGTCGACAATGACCTACTGACCGCGTCAAACATAAGTTAGCAGCATATTCAGTTACAAACAGATGCTAGGGCAACGTACGTTAAACCATATAGGTTACCATATTCACAGAAAAATGATATAGGAAAGCAAGTAGATAAAATGTTACATGACGGGATAATAGAACCCGCACAAAGTGCTTGGTCTTCACCACTACTAATAGTACCGAAAAAACCGGATAGTTTAGGAAACAAAAAATGGCGTGTAGTTATTGATTATAGACAATTAAACACTAAATTGCAAGATGACAAATTTCCGCTACCAAGTATCGAATCAATTTTAGATTCGTTGGGAGGTGCGATATATTTTTCACGTTTAGATTTATATCAAAGTTATTATCAGATAGGATTACAGGAACAGTCCAGACCGTGTACGGCATTTAGTACAGACAAAGGGCAATTTCAAATGACTAGGTTACCGATGGGGTTAAAAGTAAGTCCGAGTATTTTTGCACGAGCGATGACAATAGCCTTATCAGGATTAAATTACGAGAATTGTTTTACATATTTGGATGATTTAATTGTATTCGGAGATAGTTTAGAAAAGCACAATACAAATTTAGTAAAAGTACTCAATAGGTTAAGAAAAGTCAATTTAAAATTAAATCCAAAAAGTGTGAATTTTTAAAGAAGGAAATTTTATATTTAGGGCACGTTATAACGGCACAAGGGGTACAACCAGATCCAGAAAAAATTGCAGTCATGCAAAATTATCCAACACCACTAAACGCTAACGACGTTAAAAGGTTTGTAGCATTTGCCAATTACTATAGAAAATTTATTCCAAAATTCGCTGAAATAACAGCACCGTTAAACAAATTGTCTAGGAAAGGTTACGCGTTAGGAGCAGTTTTGTCAAATGGCGACGACAAGCCAGTAGCTTACGCAAGTAGAGCACTTAACAAAGCCGAAATAAATTATTGTACAATAGAACAAGAGTTATTAGCTATAGTATGGGCAGTGAAAAAATTTAGACCATAGTTATTTGGCAAAAAATTTCAAATTTTAACGGATCATAGACCGTTAGTATACTTATTTGGTATGAGTAATCCATCTAGTCGATTAACAAAATTTAGGTTAACATTAGAAGAATTTGATTTTACAATAACGTATATTAGGGGTACAGAAAACGTGACAGCGGATGCTTTATCTAGAATTATTATAGATTCAGATTATTTAAAGAATATGGAACGAGCGGAGCGGTTCACGAAAAAGTATATGTAACAACAAGAGCCCAAAGTAGAAAATTAGGCGACTCTCAAGTCGAATCAAAAGCATCAAAGGATGATGGGACTGATCACCCCAACATTGTTGAACTTTTGAAGCATCCGAAGGATGCAACAGAATTACGATTTGTATCAGAGGAGGAGTTTAACGGAATCATTAAATGCAATAAAGGAAATAATTTTGTTTTCATGCATGTATCAATTTATGATAGGAGTAAAAATATAATTTATTTGAAGCAAGGTTCTCGATCAGCGTCAGCCTTCGGAGCGTCGTTGAGAGACCTGCAATTTCTTCGTAGAGAATTTACAATTCCGGAATTTATTATTATAAAAAACGAAGAATCGAAGTCATTTTTAAATAGCTGTAAAGCCGGCCGCAATTTTCTAAAAAAAAATGACATACGAATTAGTGTGATTAGGGAAGTCACTAATATTCAAAACTCAGAAACGCAAAGATTAATCATTAATGATTTTCATTTATTGCCTACAGGAGGTCACGTGTGCATCAATAGAACATACAATAACATAAAGCGATACTATTTTTGGTCGGTCAAGTATGCGAAAGGATGTAGAAACATTTATTAAAAAATGTGACGAATGTCAAAGACATAAACATTCAAATATTAACAAACAGCTGATGATAATTACAACCACAGCTTCCGAAGCTTTCGAAAAAGTTTTTTTAGACTTAGTTGGACCATTGCAACCAGATGCAAATGGAAACAGGTACATTTTGACACTACAGTGTGATTTAAGTAAATTTGTAGAAGCATATCCATTACCAAATAAAGAGACTGAAAGTGTAACTAGAGCGTTTGTCGAGAATTTTATTTTACGCTACGGCATCCCACGCGAAATTTTAACGGATAAAGGTTCAGAGTTCATGTCGGAGATTCTTAAGGAAACTTGCAAATTATTAAATATAAAGCAGTTAAATTCTACAGCTTATTATCATGAAACTATCGGTGCGCTCGAAAACTCACATAAAAATTTAGCAGCATATTTAAGGATGCAATGTCCGCAGTATTCAAATAATTGGAGCAGTTGGATACCTTATTGGTGTTTTGCATACAATAATTCAGTGCATACGGAAACTAAATATACCCCGCACGAATTAGTGTTTGGGAAAATTAATCAAATACCATCAAACGTGGTAAACTCAGTAGACCCACTATATAATTTTGATAATTATCCAGCAGAACTTAAGTATAGATTGCAAGTCGCTGGAAATGAAGCGAGATATAATTTATTACAATCCAAAAGTAAACGAAAGCATAAGTTTGATATCAAAACTAAGCATGTCAATTATAAATTAGGAGATAAGTTGTTGGTTAAGAATACATCTCTTAATAAAAGAGATCCAATATTTGTAGGCCCATATGAAGTAGTTTTAGATAAGAATCCTAATGTTATAGTTAAGGTAGATAATAAGTTAGTAGAAATCCATAAGAACAGGACAAAATTATATAACGTATTGTAACACAATTGCAAGGAGCAGTATGAGACATGTACTACTAATTTAGAAAATTTTTTATTTGAAAAACAAAAATTTTTTTAGTGCACCCCGTGGAGGTGTAATGGTGTAATAGCCGAATATCCTAATAATTTATAGTTATTATATTGAATTAAGTTTTATGCCTTTAAAAGGTGAGTGACTTATTATAGGAAGTGCAAAGTGCGGAATTGTACAGTAAGACAATCAATAGGAAGTACATGTGCAACGAACTCTAGGCTAGGTGTAATTGGAATTATTAAGTAAGCATAATTGCATAATTATTGTTAGCAGTTAAGAACTAATATAGAATAAGGACATTAAAAGTCTAACCCTAAGATGTAACGGTTGTACTGCACTTTAAAGCGTTAATTAAATTAAATGTGAAATGGTCTTCGACTTTGTTTCTAATCACCTCTACTAAAGACCCCAAGAGAACACTACAACACAACTATAGCATTTACAATGTTTATGAATTATTTGCGGTTCCCGAAATTTTTGCTCGTTAAATTAGATGTTCAAACGATAATAATAATATAAGTTGGCCTGAAACTACAACAGTAAAGTGCTTTTAAAAAATTAATTGCTTCTATCATAATTTCATAACCAAGTAGCTTGATTTATTTGCTCTTAAATTATGTAAATCTTGAATTTTTTGCTCACGAAATAAATATAAAAAACGACATAAAGCCATTATTATTGTTTGAACATTTAATTTCTCGAGTAAAAAATTCGGGAGTTGCATATTTTAAGAGTAAATAATTCATAAAAAGTGGGCATTCTTTAGCCATTCCAGCAATTGATTTCTTTAATGTACTTTACTCTTGTAGATACTGATATTTATTTTATTATTTGAACATTTATATATTGTTAATTTTTTTTATTTTATTTTGTGTAGATATTTTTTTTAGTTGGCTAGATAGCTTAATATAAGCTATCTTGCCACTTGTAACTTTTTTACAGATATAGCAAAAAATTGGTTTTATCAGCAAAAAAAAGCAAATAATTAGCAAATAATTCCTATATACATTTTGATGTATTCTGATAATTTGGCTCAGACAGCTTAATAGACCTTAAACATTCTTTATAATATATACTACTTGCAATATATGTATACTATAACGTTCTTGTATGTATATAACTTGAGTCATTGCAAATTTATACATAAATCAATGACACTGTAATTTAATTCAGTTAATCACATTCCCTTGTATCAAATTATATCCATTTCTAGCTCTACAGTAATAACCGCATATTGTAAACAAAAACAGCATTAGCATTTGTTGAATTCGAAGCAACGAATAAATGCATTGAAATGTTTTGTGTAAGAGTAAATGTCCAACGTCCGGCAGTACGTTAAAATATTATAGTAAGCGTTGCAAAAGCTTTCCCAGTAAATAGATTATCAATATTGCATTAAATGTAAGGTACATTTTACTGATTTCAGCCAGCACGGGCATAAAGAAAGTTCATGTTGCCCTTATTGTGTATAGTAAAAGATAAAAACAAATAAAAAGAATGCATTATAATAAAACAGAAACAGACTTAGTTGAGCAACGAAACTGTGCCCTCAAGTATGGAAAGCGTGATGCTTACCGCAATGCTACCGAGACAGCCCAAAACGAAATCGTCGGTAGTTGTATATGTGTGATTATCAAGGACATTGTACTTGGGGATTATGACACCACCAGATTTGTAGTAAAACCCCACATTCCTATTGGTGAGGACCACATAAAAGATAGAAGATATATTTGTACGAATATTAGAAAAGCGAGTAGTAATGAACACACGTCCGAACTATGTTGGCAATATATTTATATGAGTATGACTGGGTCCATTCTTATAACGTCCTTGGTTTCAGGGTATCGTTTTATGAAACAGAGTATCTGTATGGGATTTGCAACAAAAGCAAACAATGACAGGTACTTCCTGTTTAGTATCTTTCTAAAATAATCTCAAACCTGGTGACATATCATTATCGTAAATATGTTAAATTTTATTTCCACCAAGAAGTTAGACGCCAGAAACCAGACGTTTACCATGAAAACTCTTAAGAATTTCTAAACCCTTTTGTTCACCCAATATACCTTTCAGGGTGCAGCACAAAGGTTAGAAGAACTATAGAAAAAATATAGAAAATTGTCTGTGGGACCTATACAAAAAGATATTATTAGACACAACATGAGATGTAATCGTCAATAGAGGTATTATGTAGTCAATGTCTTGAAAGGTATAATTTTGTTGGTAAAGAAAACACCCAACTATATTTGAATAGGGTTCAGTAACATCACCTAAACTGCAATTTAAGCAACATATTATTCACACTTTACCTTGAACTACTGGTTTTATTGTAATAGTTTGTTGAACATTGAACTAAGCTTTTGAATGATTGGCTTTGGCAAGGTTATTAACAACCTAACAGGAAATTATTGTCCTATTATCTATTGCTAAAAATTATAATCATTACAATAATCATTACAAGTTTCCAACTATTAATGTGTTCACATCAAAATTTATTTGCTTAATGTAATCTGAAGTTATAGTTTACTGGCCAAATAAACTTTGAGTAGAGTATATTTACACAAAAAAGGTCTCATATGCAAAAGCACGAAGTAGGCTGCAACTTTTTGGAATTTTCTAAAAATTCTTGTACCATATGTAGGATTTGGCCGAATTAATCAGGATGACTTTAAAAATAAAAATATACTCAAGACATAAATTTCTATTAACCACCATCTTTTATTACATTTTCTCTCCTCCTCCAATCATAACCTTAACTAATCCCCACCTGATTTCCTTTCCTTTCTTTAAAAGATTCCCGCCGATATTCGAATTATGAACATAATATACATTTTATGAGTGCAAATGCCTACAGCTCGGCCAACCTGACAAATAAGAGCGTCCTCGCTCTTGCCAACACTTAACTAAAAACCCTAAATTCACATACTAAGATATATTATCGACTAATCCTAAGTCACACATAAACGTAAGTTTTTCAAAATCATAAGGCAAATACATAAGTGATCAGGTGCCCTGCGTTATTCATAATACATAAGGTAATAATAAAACCCGGAGCATAAGAAGCATAAAATTTGAGTACAACATAGGTTTAAAATCAAAATTGGGTAGATACAATGCTCTACCCCCCCCCCTTTAGTTAGCAAATTTTGCCCATAAACGAAGGTGATCTGTCTCAAAGATTCCTTCGAATGGTCTTTGTGTGACTTGAAAACCATCAATGTCAGAAATAACGTAACGATCATTTGGTAAGATTTTCCGAATGACATATGGACCTTTAAACTTCGGTAAAAGCTTTTTATTTACACCGGGAGTCACATCTATATTGGGAATCATGACGTAATCACCAATATCGTATACTTTAGGTACTTTATGTCTAAGGTCATAATAGGTTTTATTGTATTCTTGACACTTTTCAATTTTTTTGCTTGCCGTTTCACACACTTCATCAATGTTTCCATGTTTATAATTTTTTGTAGTAAGAAAGTATTTCAAATCATCATTGATTGCACCCTCTTGCTGCATTCCAAATAATAATTTGGCTGGAATTTGACCAGTAGACCTGTTAATTGTGTTATTAACTGCAAATTCAACTTTGGTAAGTATTTGGTCCCACTTATTTGGTGCATCCGTTAATTTAGCGACCATAGGAATAATCGTACGATTGAATCGTTCTACTTGACCGTTTGCCCGTGGTACTCCTGTTGCCACAAGAACATGCAAAATATTTTCAGATTCCAAATAATCTGTAAATGCTTTTGAAGTAAATGCTGAACCACGATCTGTAATAATCTTACACGGTTTACTATAATGTGCAAAGTATTGCTTTAAATGTTTAATAACCTCAGCTGCATTAGTGGTTTTGCAAGCAAATAATTTAATAAATTTTGTGAAACCATCTACTACTGCAAAAAGAAATTTGTTTAGAGTCTGTTTAGTCCTTTCTAATGGTCCACAATGGTCCAAATGTATGATATTAAAAGGTTTATCACCCTTTGGAATACTATGAAGTAATCCTCTTTTGTCTATTGGTCGGGAGTAAACAACACATTTTAAACAATTTGAAATGTAGGTTTTAACTTTGTTACGCATATCTGAAACCAATAAATTTGTTTAATTGCCTCACAACATTTATCAACACCTACGTGTCCTAATTCGTCATGGCAGGTTCAGATAACATTATTTTCCATGGTCTGTGGAACATAAAACAAAAGCAAATCATTCTGTTTTCTATAAACCAAATCATTATTAAGTTCAAACAACTTTTGTTCAGCTTGTTCCAAAGACTGTCGTATTTCAGAAATTTTAGGATCTTGACCTTGTTTTATGCTAAGATTTTTTCAAATGTCGTTTCTTCAATAACCAGAATATTCTCAAAACATCTACTGAGCGCATCTACGTGTCGCATACTGGTACCACTTTTATGTTCTAAAATATAATCATAACTCTCAAGAATAAGACTCCAACGCATAATTTTTGGATTAATATCTCTTTTTTTCAAGGCTGCCGTTACACTATGGCAGTCAGTAACGATCTTAAAACGAATTCCCTCTAAGTAAATTCGAAACCTATTTAAAGTATTAATAATAGCCTTTAATTCCAAGATAAAACTATGTTGCTTTGATTCGGCTTCCGTAGTACGTTGACTATAAAAGAAAACAGGGTGAAACTTTAAATCATTTTGTTTCTGCATGAGGATTCCTCCATATCCAAACGAACTCGCATCACAGTGCACCTGTGTTTCTGCCTTTGGAGAATACAAAGCTAGAACTGCTTTGGAAACCAACAGTTCTTTTAAAGTGTTAAAACTTTTGATCTGATTCGGGCCAAAATGAAATGGAACATTCTTTTTAATAAATCATAAAGAGGACCAGCGATTAATGAGTAATTATGCACAAATTTCCGGAAGTAGGACGTTAAGCCAATAAAACTATGCAATTGCTTGGTGCTACGAGGCACGGGGAAGTTTTTTACTGCCCTAAGATGTTGGTCACTAGGCCTAATGTGCAAACCATTTATGACATAGCCTAAATGTGTTATTTCAGTGTTAAGAAATGAGCATTTATCTAGTCGCAAATTTAGTTTGTTTTGAACCAATAACTGAAAAACCTCTTTCAGAATAACCAAATTTTCTTCCACAGAGCTAGTAGCAATCAGAATGTCATCGATGTAGATTAAAACTTTGTTAGCTTCTAACATATTCTTAAAAATAGCATGTATATACCGCATAAAACCGACGGCGAATTTTTAAACCGAAGGCCATTTTAGGAATTCATACTGAGCGTCCGAGTTACAAAAGACGTATACTTAATGGACGATTCTTCCAAATTGACATGATAAAAGGCACTTTTTAAATCTAACGTCGTAAAATAGGTTTTGTCTCGTAATTGATCAATCTGATCTTCAATTAGTGGGATTGGAAAATTATCACAACGTAATTTTGTTTAATGATCGATAATCAATACACAATCTATAACCGTTTGTCTTCTTTTTATCAAAACGATTGGGGAACTATATTCTGAATTACTTTTTCTAATTATGTTATTTTCGGACATATCCCTAATCATTTCTTGCAATGCATTTTTCTCTGCAAAAGACAACCTACGTGGTTTAAAAAAAAATGGAACGTGGTTAGGTTCTACCACAATTTTCATCTCGAACTTAGTTAGGGGTTCGATAGGTTTTTAGCTTGAACATAATTATTTACAAAAAGATCGACAACCCGTTGGCGATCCACTGGACACAGAGAAGGGTTAATATTCAGATCGATTTCATTATTACCTACATAATTAATGTGTAAAATTTCATCATTTACACAGGGAACTTGATCACTCTCATTCAATTTATAAGTTGGTACAACTTTTACTTGATTGCCTACAAAGATATTTGAATTTGCTCACGTGTCATAAAATCACGTCCTAAAAGACACTTGTAAGGTATAGTGTTATTTGGAACTACATAAAAAGCAAATCTAGTTCTATATCACATATTTTAAGCTTAAAATAAATTGACCCTAACACTACTAACTTAGCCTTATTTATACCTTCAAAATTTTATTCGAGTATCACAAAATTGAAAATTAAACATTTTATACTATCAAAAGTTATTAGTGATATTGCACTACCTGAATCTAAAATAGAATCAACATAAATAGAAAAATTATCCTTACTCAAGCAGATTGGTAGCATATATCCACTTGACGATTAGGTTCTACAAGAAGGGCGGTTGATGTTTCTGACCTAACGTGGGGCTCCGGGTTATTCCTTGAGCAGTCCCTCTTCTGGTGATCCGAGATCCACATAGATAACATGATCCCTTTGGCCTTACCGGTTTACTACACTGAGCAATGCTATGTCCTACGTTATTGCAGTTAAAGCATCGCAGAATCCCTTTTGTGGCTGAAAAGTCATATTTGGAATAGCCCTGTTAAATTTTATATCATCCGCCGAGAATCGTGGTTAAACATTTCACTTTTAACGCTAAACTTTTGAAACTATCGGCCTTTTCTTTCCTTTCACCGATTCTAGATTTTCTAGCATCAACTATTCGCTTCATAATTAATTATATCTTGATATAAAGTGTCTTTATCAATGTGACTTTTGGACATAATAAAATTGCTCAATTCCCTAGACCACAAACCAATGGCAACTTGTTCTTTAGTCTCATCGAATGACAAATCGAGATTCATACAAAGCGCTACTTTAGAATGAAAATAAACCGAAACACTTTCGCTGGCGGACTGAAAGCGTCCTTGCATACTTTTCCATAAATCAGTTTTATTCTGAGTAAATACAAAAGTTTTTTGAAATGCACTTTTAAAACTAGGCCAATCTGTTAACTCATCGCTTCTTCCGATAAACCAGAATTTTGCAGCACCATCCAAATTACTTTTAGCTGTCTGGAAAATAAAAGAATCGGGCCAATTATGCAGCAAAGCTGTGCTTTCTATTTGTTGTAACCAAAATCTAGCCCTGCTTAAATCTTGTTCACCAGTAAACTTATCAATTGTCTTTGATAGATCCGGCATAATATTAAAATTTTTACAGCGTTATTTTCGTATTTAGGTGCAGTATTGTGAGCTTGTTGCAACTGTAGCATTTGCAGCATTTGTGCATTCTGTTGGATTAACATGTTAACAACATTAAAGTACTGGCCAGCATCTTGTGCTTGTTGTGATGATCCCAAGTTGCTTCCTTGAAAACCATCTGGTTGTCTTAAATCGGATAATGAACCCTGAGGTGAAGACATTCTTTGAGTTTGAAGTGGCACTATTCCTGGAGCTTCCTGCTCTCTTTTAGAAGCTACAAAAGCTTCAAAACTGGCATTATTTCTAATTAAATTATTTTCTTTATCCATGAGGTTGAATGCGGTTATGTTGACACTTCATACAAAACTATCATAAAAATATACAATCCATAATCTTGTATATTATTTTAAATGTTCACCCCACACCTGAAGTTGTAGGATTTGGCCGAATTAATCAGGATGACTTTAAAAATAAAAATATACTCAAGACATAAATTTCTATTAACCACCATCTTTTATTACATTTTCTCTCCTCCTCCAATCATAACCTTAACTAATCCCCACCTGATTTCCTTTCCTTTCTTTAAAAGATTCCCGCCGATATTCGAATTATGAACATAATATACATTTTATGAGTGCAAATGCCTACACATACTTAAGTGCCAATTAGGTGCCATTTTTGACCATTGAAACAAAATTTTGCGCCCTCGCGTATAACAAGTTATTTCATCATCATTTTGTTTTCGACCTTACTTAAGGTCGGTTTGACGCAGCTCTAACTTCTTTTCTATTCTGTGCTAATCTAAAAAACTCTACATACCCTTCACAACCTTCACAAACCTTCACAAGTTATTTGAAAAAGACTATTTCTCAGAGATACTCAAAAGCGTGAAGTTGGTCGCAACTTTTCTGAATTTGTTAATAAATTTGACACCATAATTGGGGGAACAGCTTTTTTCAAACAACTTGTTACGCAAGAAGGCGTAACAATGTGATCACACGGCGCTAAATGGCGCCTAATTGGCACTAAATTATGGAATAAAGCTTATCTGAAAATTGGAAATAAGTACGACTTCGTGAACTTGGCCGGGAAAATCTATTTTTATTAATAGTTTTTTTGCCATGAAAGCGCAAAAATTAGTTTTAGCGGGGCAAATTTGCGCCTAATTATGACGCAAATATTGAAAAATTAAAAATGTTCAGCAAACATAGCTCGTTGGAACTTGTTTCAAACGATGAGGACAAGAAAGCTTTACCGCTTTATTAATATTTAATTTCGATTTTGATATTTAGAAAAAAAGTTATGTCACAAATTGTATTTTGCTGAATGGATGTTTGGCGGCTCTTGTCAGCCACAATTTCTGCATAGAAACTTGCAATTTTTTGCGTTGGGTGCTGTCGGTCATAGTACATTGAAATTACAAGGTTCGAATTCGATAGGGTCAAAAATAAAAATTTTTTTGAAAAGACCGTGGCTCTTGACCGCAGCTACATAGCTTGTTGGAACTTGTTTCAAACGATGCGGACAAGAAAGCTTTACCGCTTTATTAATATTTAATTTCGATTTTGATATTTAGAAAAAAAGTTATGTCACAAATTGTATTTTGCTGAATGGATGTTTGGCGGCTCTTGTCAGCCACAATTTTCTGCATAGAAACTTGCAATTTTTTGTGTCGGGTGCTGTCGGTCATAGTGCATTGAAATTACAAGGTTCGAATTCGATAGGGTCAAAAATAAAAAATTTTGAAAATTTTTGAAAAGGCCGTGGCTCTTGACCGCAGCTACATAACTCGTTGGAACTTGTTTCAAACGATGCGGACAAGAAAGCTTTACATCCTTATTAATATTTAACATCGATTTTGATATTTAGAAAAAAGTTATGTCAGAAATTGTATTTTGCTGAATGGATGTTTGGCGGCTCTTGGCAGCCACAATTTTCTGCATAGAAACTAGCAACTTTTTGCGTTGGATGCTGTCGGTCATAGTGCATTGAAATTACAAGGTTCAAATTCGATAGGGTCAAAAATAAAAAAAATTTGAAAAATTTTGAAAAGGCCGTGGCTCTTGACCGCAGCTACATAGCTTGTTGGAACTTGTTTCAAACGATGCGGACAAGATATTTAAAATTGATTTTATTATTTACAAAAGAGTTATGCTGCAAATTGTATTTTACTGAATGGATGTTTGGCGGCTTCTGACAGCCATAATTGTCTGCATAGAAAGTTGTAATTTTTTGTGGTGAGTGCGGTCAGTTATAATGTATTTATATTACAAAGTTCGAACTTGATAGGCCCAAAAATAAAAATTTTTTGAAAAGTTATAAAATGGCTGTAGCTCTTGACCGCAGCTATATAGCTAGTTGGTACTTTTTCAAACGATGCGGACAAAAAAGCTTTACCGCTTTATTAATATTTACAATCGATTTTATTGTTTAAAAATATGTTATACCCAAAATTGGATTTTGATGAATGAATATGTTTGGCGGCTCTTGCCAGCCGCAATTTTAAGCATAGAAGGTTGCTATTTTTTGTGTTGGGTGCGGTCGGTCATAGTGTATCGAATTTACAAAGTCAAACTCTACAAGGCCAATAATAAAATAGTTTTGAAATGGTTGTGGCACTTGACTTGAGTTGCATATCTCGATGCGACTTTTTACATTATGCAGACAAAAGAGCTTTGATTTTTTATTGAGATTCCGATTCAATTTCTATGCACACACAATGTCTATCAAATGACAATTTGGTAAACTGAATATATTTTGTTTACAAATTATATTAAACCTTGCTTCTTTAATAATATAGGTATTTAGAAAGGTACATTAATGCAATCAAAGGTGTCACAAATCAATATGTATTTTTTATTCAAAAGTCGTAGCAAAGATTTAAAATAAAAATATATATAATGAAATTAATGAAGACCGTTAAATATATTTTGTAATATATAAATTAACTTTGTAGAAAATTATTCGTTTTTGCTCTTTTCGCCATCTTTGTTGAAGTAACCACAATTGTAGATTTCTGGCACTTGTGCACATGCGCAGTTGTTGCTAATTAACAGCTGGTCAATAAAGATTGCTTAAAATGTTGCATAATGGTAAATAAATAAGAATCTACACCGTTTTTTTAATACATGTGTTATTATTAGATGCGGTCAAGTTGACCGCATCGTTCAATGTTAGTTTTATGAAAATCAGATCACTGCAAGGCTTAATAATCCCCGTTATGCAAATTCCTGGATGTATTCAGCAAATTAGGGAGACCCATGATTGACTTAGCAGGTACCTAATTTTTTATATCAGCATTTATAATTATTAATTAAATATTGTTGTAGTATTCATCAGTGTAGTACTTTCCATTTAATAGAGGAACGCAATGCCATGGCAATGTCTATTGGGAAATTGATTTACCATTATGTTGCCAAAGGTTAAGTAAATGCATATTATACCAATATAACTGATAACAAGTACAGAAGCAAAAAATTAATTGACTTGTTTACTATATGCTCGTGAACTCTTACAATACCTGTTCTACAAGCGGAAAATATTTTTGCAAGAATATTAGTTTGATCTCAGTATGCTTGGAAGTGAACGTAATCTAAGATCTGCTGCTTCAGACAGTGATGAAAAAGAGTATGCTATTGTACTACGCATTGTTGAAACTGTTTCACCTTCACCTACATTTATCGAAGATATTTGTAACAAAATAACTAAAGGATTTTCGGATAAAATTGAGGACATATATAAAGCTTTCGCTAATACAATTCAAAACCCGCAGTTAGAACTTTGTGTTGCATGAAAGGTTATCACCGTTCAAGAAGACAAACTTGACACCTTCGAGCAATATGCAAGATGTAACAGTTTGCGTATTTACGCCCTGCCAGAATCCCCGAATGAAAATCTGATACTATACTTGTAAATATGTTTCAGGAAAAATTAGGCGTTGTTGTATCAACGTGTTCCATTGATAGAAGTCATCGAATATTTCAAAAAGTCGAAGGTAAACGTAAGCCGATTATTATAAGATTTAATTCATATAACATACGAAATCTTGTTTACAAACAAAGATTCAAATAAAAGGATGTGGCATAGATATTAAAGAGGATTTAACATTGGCTCGTCAAAATTTGAAGGTACACCAAAATTTTAATTGTCGTAGTACTTGGAGTAATTAGGGTAGTATTTTTCTTAAAGTTAACAATAAAATTCATAAATTAAACAATATAGCTGATTTCATTATGTTAACTAAAAATTATTATTAATATTGTTTAAATTTTTTCATCTGTTACTATTTTAATTACGAGCTTATAAATAATGAATGGACATTTACTAGTTCACCTGTTAACCTTGAGCTCACATTAACACAAACAATAATTTGAACTCGTTTAATTTACATTACATTAAGTTGATTTATTTATTGTGGATTTGATTTTTGTTATTGTATATATGCTATAGTGCGGTAGTGTTACAAACAATTAATTTTGGTATTTTATAACCACTACTACATTCTATACTGTTATTATATAATTTTATTCGTTTTCAACTACTATTCTTATTACATTACACTGGATTAACTATTATCGATGATTTCAGTGCTTACCCTGTTGCACTTAATTCCTTTGACTGTGTTGAAGATGATCAGGCTGTTGTTTATAATAGAATTGGAGACTTGAAAAGTTTTAGCGTTTACCATTTAAATAGAAGAAGTGTTTAAAAACTGTAGACTTCCTTTTAATCCATCTTAGTGAATGTAATACGTACGATGTTATTATTTTATTGGAAACTCTGATAATTAATAATATAAATTATGTTACTATTCACAACTGCTTGATTTTTTATAGTGAAGGCAGGTACAGTCAAAATGATGGCAAAATAGTTTGTTAGTAATAACTGCATTATTGAATCTCAAAATCTATTTATTCCAAAAATACATTTATTCATTCAGTAATTCAAAAGAGTAACTTAAAATTGGCATTACTGCTGTTTATAGATAACCTCCTACAAACACAATGAATTTCATAAAAAGACTTAAACAGGATTTTTTCCAATATCTCTATCACGTGTGAGATTTTTGTAGGAGATATTAGCATTGACTTGTCTAGCAAAAGAGATAGTACCTTTAGCAAGTACTTAGACGTACTAGCAGCAACTGGTTTTTTTATCTTTAATTAATACCACAGCAAGAATTACAAACATCAGTAGCACCTTCCTTGATGATATCTTTTTTAAATTAAATAAATGTAACTTAAAACTAAATTTATATTCTAATATCATTAATAACAGTATAACCGATCATTACTCTACGTCATTACATATTGTACAAAACAATCTGAATTTGAACATGCTAATAATATTTTCAAACCTCAGTATTCACACAAAGTTTTATGCTGAAATATAAATCGATGCGTTTCAAATATTGATTGATATAACTATTTCAATAATATTACCGATACTAACGAGGCAAAAATTAAGCTTAACACTTTTGAAAGATTAGTTGAGGTTAATACTGTTAAAGCTATATTACAATCAGTTCCTAAAAAAATCAAACCATGGGTTACAAACGGTCTTCTCAAATCAATTCGAATACGCGATAAATTAAAACATGCTATATCAAAAAATCCCAATACTTAAAACATTAAAACTTATAAACAATATAGAAATCAGCTAACTTCATTAATACGTATTGCTAAGGATACTTATTACCAAAATAAGCTTAATTATATGTGTGGCGACATTAGAAAGACATGACGTATTATTAAAGACGCTAAACCAAAATATATCAGTATTGAATACTGAAACTGATGGTGTAGTTACTAATACAGAAATGATAGCTTCCTTGTTTAATAAGCATTTTAATTCTGTTAGGAAGAACTTCAATAAATTAAAAGATACTTGCAAGAATTCCAATATAAACAAACAAAAAATCAAATTCTTGTGTTTTTGAATATAAAATTTAACATGTTTTAGTTCTGGTGTTTTTCCTACAGTCTTCAAAAATTTGTTTGTAATCCCACTATAGAAAAATGGTGATAAAACTATTATCAACAACTATTGTTCAATTTCTTTAACTTCCGTTTTCGGTAGAATTCTCGGAAAATGCATTAAAATCCTCCTTTCATCTTTCTTCAAAAAATTTAACATTTTAACTAAGCAACAATTTGGCTTCAGAAAAAATTCATCCATGGAACGTGCTTTATATGAAGTAACCAAAGCGATCTACTCAAAAATGGAAACTAGTTCCAAACAAGTAGAAGTTTTCCTTGATTTGTGTAAAGCATTCGATAGTTTCTCACAGCAAATTATTGCAGAAATTACATAACCTATGTATAAGGGGAACTGCATATCTACTTTTGGAGGACTGCCTTAAAGATAGATGTCAACGTGTTTTTGTTTAACGGTATACTAAGTAATTCTTTGACGGTAGAGTTTAGCGTTCTGCAAGGAACTTTATTAGGTCTGCTTTTATTTCTTGTATACATTAATGATGTAGCTTTACTCGACACCGGTGGGAAATTATTTTTATTTGCAGACAATGCAGTTATTCTTTTTGAAGGCAATAATCGGCTTGAAGTTAACAAGAAATCTGCTGTTGGCATAGAGCTTGTTAATGCATGGTTAGTCAATAGTTAATATGAATACATATAGTGTTTTTAGACACGATCGTCAATTTGAACAAGTGGGAGTGTCTCGTGGCAGAGGAGTTCTTCTCACTTTTAGAAATAAATTTTCTGTTCAACAGCTCAATTTGACGGAACTAGTGCAACAGGTAACACATGTAGATTTAGTGGGTTGCAAATGTACTATTAATAGCTTTTGTTTTTATATTTTTGTAATCTACATTCCTTGTACACCGACATCTGATACACTTGAAACTTTGCTTGATTATTTCACGTGAATTTTTTCAAATGGCATAAACAAGGTTATAATTTTTGGAGACTTTAATATACCAAGTTATGTTAACTCAACAGTAGATGACAACCTGAGTCAAATTTTGAACAATTTCGTTAATCTTCATAATTTAAGACAATTCAATAATATAAAAAATCAACAAGGTAAAATACTGGATCTTATTTTCTCTAATATTGAGTGCATCGTGATGAGGAATAATTTAGCGTTTGTAGGTGAAGATGCATATCATCCAGCCTAAAAAAAACTATCACCATGAATATCAAGCGTCATATTAATTTTCCAATAAATTTAAATAATAAGAACTGCAACTTTCGAAAAGCTAATTTTACAGCAGTTTATAGCGCATTGTTAGAAACAGATTGGTCTATTCTTCAAAATTATTTAAACGTTAACCTAGCATGTGATAAATTCTACAAAATACTGTACACAATTTTCGATCGCCACGTGCCATTTTGTACGAATAAAGCACATGCATATCCGATATGGTTTACGAAGGAAATCATTGAAAGCATTAAAGCCAAAAACATTATACATAGGAAGTATAAAAATTCAATGTTTGTTGAAAATTGTAATCTGTTTACACTAATAGGAAAAAAAGTAAAACATCAAATCAAGAATGCATACACAGCTTACATTTCTAGTACTGAGCAACTAGTTGCTACTGATCCGAAGCAACTTTGGTAATTTGTCGTTAATAAGAAAAATGTAAGTCGTATACCGGCGATTGTAAAATATGCAGGCAATGAATATCGCATCCCGCAACTAATTGTTGACATGTTTGCTGAATTTTTTTATAGCGTGTATCAACCAAACCCTCTTTTTGTGAACTCCGATGACTTCAGGGTCCCTCAATATAACAGCCTGCCAATTATAAATCTAACAGGTATTTATGACACTGACATCTTGTCAGCTATAAGAAAACTAAAAATTAAGGCATCGGCTGGACTGGATCAAGTAATCAGTTACATTATCAAAGACTGCTGTATTGTATTTGTGATCCCGCTTCTGATAATTTTTAATCTAAATCTAAGAACATCAGTATTTCCCATGCAATGGAAGTTGACGAAGGTTTGTTTAATTTTTAGGAATGGAGATATTGTTGATATCACTAATTATAGACCAATTTCAATTATATATATATATATATATATATATATATATATATATTATATATACTGTGATCCTACCTTATTAGTGATAGGCATAATATATCTATCTGTCACTCCTTGTCTTATTTTAGAGCCTTGTTGAGTTATGCCACACAATTTATCTTTAAATATTTAACACGGCAGCTGCACTTAAATATTTTACAGGGCCGTCAAACACGTAGCGGAATCTACCTAGGGTGGGTCCGTCCTAGGCAAACACCTCTCAACTAGACACCCAAACAAATATCCAAGGTGTTTTCAAAATAATTTAAAAAGCCAAAAGTATCCCCAAACACTAGTTCCACTTTTATAAATTTGATTAAAGCACTGCATAGATATTAAATACTAATACCTGGAATCCAAATACAGGCGCCGCCTTCCAGCCGTCCTGAAGCCAAGTGACCAACTGCAGGCACCTCCTGAAAAAATAAGTAACTCGAGCAACTGGTAATCTCCGGACTATAAAACTACTAATATTTCTACAAATTCTATGTTATACAAATACTCAGATAACTCCAATTCCACTATTTTTTTTTTTTATTTTTTTTTTTTTTATTTATTATTAATACTCTACTGGACAACCCAAATGGTATATACCGAAGAACAACACACTAATCATACAATCATAATAAAATAGTATAAAATAGTTTCTAAATAAGTACTATTCTAACAAGTATACAGAAAAATATCAACCATCAGTCAGTATAGACTGTCTACATCATTTAACAGTTGTTCATTGACCCGTTTTTTATAGGTATCGAATGAAACACCAAATATGTTACTATTAGACAGTTTTTTGTGCTTTGTTAAAATTAATGGCAAGTTTTTCAGTAATAGCAGTACAACCATAATTGGTGCGATGACACTGTACATAAAAGTTTGGGCAGAACGTGTTAAGCGACTTGGCACTCTGAGCCATATCTTAGACAGCAGGTATTCACAGTCAATAAAATTGTTTAATAACTTGTGTAAGAAGAATAGCATTGCTTTTTGTCTTCTCATTTCTAGGCTTTTGATACCAGTGAGTTGGAGCCTAACATTATAGGGTATATGTTCATAAGGAAAATGCAGCTTATATAAAAGAAATTTTACAAACGTATTTTGTACCCTTTCCTCTTCAAAACGATAACGGTACAGACCAGCACTCGCTCTTTTAATTAATTTTTATTCGCCACAAAACTGCTACTATTTGCTATCTCCAGGTACAACTTGACTTTCAAAATTTACTCGTAACTTTTTAAATGAAATAAAACTCAGAACAGTACAAAAACACGTCTATTTTTTCAGTAATATAAATTTGAAGTTCTTTATAAATAAAATCCGTCTTCCTTTGTTTCCGTTGCCATAACAACTATCTCTACGCACACTATGCAATTTATAATTATTAATAATTGATTAATAATACAGTTGTTTTCTCTAGATACATTCATTTTCTAGATGGTTTGATGATCCAGTGATTTATGTATTTTGAACTTCTTACAATATTGAAAATAGTTAACAAACTTTGATGATTCAGCTTTTAAATTGTACGTAACAGACATTTATGTCTTATTCGGTATACGTCCTGTCATTACATAACCAATCTTTAATTGTTACAAACATATTCAAACTGAACTTCATTTACAAATTTTTCAAGAGTATCATTTAACTCCTTAAATGTTTTAAAAGCGTGCTGTATACCACACAATTTTGATATTTGTTTTTACATTCAAAAAGTTCTGAAAACGCTAACTCCAAATTAAATTTCATATACGTGCAATCATAACAATTAAAATACATATACAATGCAAACTTATCAACTAGCTTAGCCTGGTATCTGGCCGGTATAGGTTGTGAAATGCAATGCAGTTTTAAAAACTTTATAAATTTATAAACGTGGAATAGTTGTTAATTTATAAACCAAAATACCTGAAACAAAATACCCTAGCAAAACCAAATATACCCCCATTCTAGCAAATCGTTTCAAAGCCCTATTGAAAACATTTTATAAGCTCACCCCCTTCTTGGCAGTATAATATATATATATATATATATATATATATATATATATATTGCTTTGATACTCAATTTTAGGATTAATGAGCTCCTACGATGGGCGTCATAAATTTGCTATGATATAGCCCCACGATTTGGCATACCATAAATTGCTGTGTTATTGCCCTATTATTATTTTAAGCCCCAATGTTTTGAAATGTTAAATTAGGATTTTTTTACCCTGGCTCGCTTACTGAATAGATCTTATTGAATCAAATAACGCAGTTCTATAATACACAATATAATAATTGATAATATTTACAACACTCAAATTTTCCTTTTTGTACAGAATATCTACATATACCAGATTTATGTTTTTCTGAAAGCCAGCAAAAAATCTTTTTAATTATATTCAGGGATCTTTGAACGTTCCAAGATACCTATTTTATTTTCATAAATCTTTAAGTGACCTTTTTGATGATTCTTTACAAATATACATTGTGGCAAATATTAAATCAAAACAGTTTTCAATAATAAAGTGTATTATGATTGCTAACCTGGAATGGGTTCTGTAGTTCCATCCTAGTCTATGATCTGCGTCCCCTTTCTGTGTTCGGTTTGATATGATATGTCGGCCCCATATAAGAATCGGCTTTCATAAATCGCTTCCAATTAAAATCTTACCAAGTAGGAATTAGAATACGTTCATTTTAAATTATTTCCAAATTTAGAGTATGTTCAAAGTTAGAAATCCTAAATTAAAGTCGTCTCAATTAAATATCCCAACTTAAAGCCATCTCAATCAAATTGTCCCAAGTTAAAGTCGAAATTAAAATCTAAATTAAAATCCAACATTAAAATGACAATTGAAATCCAAAATTAAAAGTTCTGTTTTATTAACATTAGAAATGAATTTAATCAAGTCGTTTTTACTTACGTCTATTTACAGATCGACTTATTTTCGTTGCACAAATTCTCGCACTTTTAACTCTGATTTATTTTAATTTATAATTCACTGGTTACGTAAGTTTTTAGCATCTTTGAACATAATCATTGCTCAGTTTGAATATAGACTAAAATGTTGTTCCGTTACTATTGTATATATAAGCCCTACCACCAATTGATTGCATTGGCTTGTTGACATTCTAGGACGATACTTCTGCTTATCTCGCATACCTTGGAATTTTCACCAATTACTTAGTTTAAATCTTTCAATGTATGCCTTGTCTGTCACGTCCGTATTCCGCATGTTGTCGTATTATTCGAGAATTTCCAACTTTTGACTTTTATTAAATCACGTATTTGGATGTTTGTTAATTTTATCGTCTAATTGAATCGCCTGGTGCTTATTTATTTCTACAAAATATTGGTTTTCTAAACAAATGTGTTTTCTTCCTGTCACGTAGCGATTTTTTAATAATAAATTATTTAGAATGCGTGTACGATGATATTTTCGACGCAATTGTTAAATGTTTGCAATGCCAATTCATCTATGCTTCCCGGTGATTTAATTTGATGCAATTTGTTGCGTTTTAAAATCTTATCTTTATTTGTAAACTACATTAACATCTTTATGTTCTCATGCATTTAATCCCGTGTATTTTATATACAGTGTCCTCTCAATTAACAATATGTAGAGTGACTGTTTTACTTTTATGATTTCTGCAATTATGTGATTTTCTTAAAGTGGAAGTTGTTTATATTTATTCTACAACCTCTATGACTTAACCTACCCCTAAACTACCCTAGTATCATAGCAATATATATGAATATTTTAGATAGTTAATTACACAAGGTAAGTTGATAAATACTATCGTATTGTAGTGAATAAAATGAAATAATAACTTAGACTTTTATGCAAAGCTCAAATGATCATTTCAAATCGAGCTAGTAATTGAAAGATGAAAAATATAAGGTCTTGGACAGGACTTGAACCTGTATCCTGTCAAGCAAATTATCTCGCCCTTCCAACATGGCTTTATGGAGAAGAGGTCAACAACTACTAATTTAGCTTGCTTGGCACAATTCGTATCTGATAAACTAGATAAACAGGGTCAAGTAGATGTTGTATATACGGACTTAACTAAAGCTTTTGACAAACTAACTCACAAAATCCTGCTCTTAAAACTACACGAAATTGACATTAGTAATACTAACATCGCACTATTGGAATCTTATCTTCAAGACAGACCTCATGTAATATTCAACAGTTACAAGTCAAATCAATATATTCCTACATCAGAAGTACCTCAAGGCTCGACCTTAGGTCCTTTATTTTTTCTTATATTTATTAATGACTTCTGCTACCAATTAAGATTTCAAGTATTAATGTTTGCGGATAATGTGAAAATATATTCATCTGTATCAAATCACCATGACTGTGCCCATACTTCAATCGGATTTATCTCACCTTTACAATTGGTGCACTTTAAACAAGCTGAGTTTAAACATTCAGAAATGTAAAATTGTTTCATCGCAGGTAAGGTAATACGTTTTATAAATTTTATTAAAGGTAGGTTTTATTTCTTCCTTACGTTCTAAATATGTTGATTTTTCACCACAATTCAACATTTCCTTTCTAGTAAAATAATTTAAACATTAACTTGACAATATGATAAGGTATAGGAAGCGATAAATTCCAAAATGGATCAATTCTTTCAGAACAGTATATGCAACGTGTACAAAATAATGTAGATATCAACTGCCCTACAATAATATTCACAACTTTCGAATTTACCATTCATAGATATTTTTACCAGGATTAGAATGCTTTATCACGGTCATTAGATTTTTTCCTCTATGTCGTAAGAAATTGGTGTAGATTTAGTAATAACTAAATTGACATCTTCATATAGCCCTTCTAACAAATACGGTAGAAACTCTTGATGAGGGTAATCCATAAACCGTAGTGCTTAGCACTGAATTTGCGATTTTAAGCTAACGGTATTAACTACCCTATCGTGTAAATCTTTGGACCATAACTTATCACTTGGGCGAAGGCTTTAAGAAGAGCTGCTTTTATACTGAAAATGCTAGTTTTAATATCCTTTGCAAACACAGTATTTTTGATATATTCCAATAGTTTCCTATTTGAAAGGTACTGAATTACAGAGTTCATAAAACAGGTATTACCGGTGTTCTTTAATGCGTTCAAGCCAAAATGTTTAACAGTACTGGAAGCACTATACGAAATCTCATAAAATGTTTCGGATTCTGATGAGTTATTGCAATATCTAAAATTCCTGATATTCTCAAACTTGAAGATTTCTGCATAGGCTTTTTTACATCAGTATCCGGTTTATCTCAAAAGTTTGCCCTACGTAACAGGTTTTGTTACATGCTAAAATTTGGCAATGCACATTGTTAAATATGTAAATAAATTCTCGCGAATATTTTTAAATAAACTGGTCAATTTCCGTCATCCTCGAGTCGCCACCTGCGTGGAGTAAATGGCACAAGTGCGCACGGTGTGACACAACGTGATTAAGCTACGAAATCTGAAGCTAATAACATCTACTAGTGTTGTGTGTCTGTCTTTTCTCTTTTTAGAATGTAGGTTCCTTATCTCTACCTTCTATCGTTCCTTATACCTGGTTGCTTCTATTGTTCCGCTACGAGGGGAAAAGAGGATGGACCAATAAAATTTGACTCAACAATGGCGTAACCGACCCACCCAGAAACAACAATAATCCCGAGATGTTAAGAAACACACGTGAGTACCCGTTTTATTTAGTTTGTGCTTAAACTGTAACCATTGTATCACTTTAAAGTGTGTTTGGTGTTTGATACAATTGGCACATAATTTTGCTATGTAATTGTACGTTATATTGAACGATTGCGCAATAATATGAAACGCGGGAAACCATAACAGTTTATTGGATTTATTGTATCAACATAAGGCTCTCTACAGTCATCATTGAAATTGCTAGAATGAGTGTTTAATGCAAAACTAACTGCGTTTACTTTCATAGGATGTGGCGTTTTTGCCATTAAACTTGCTTGTTTATGTCAACTTTCTAGATACAGTTTAATCACTTATTGTATCCAAAGGTACTGTGTCTCCTTTTGGTTTCTTTTCAGATCTAACAGATAATTCTGGGAATATAACTAGTTATGCGATCAGTTAAGGAGAAATAATAACACTTTTACTACGATTTCCTTTAGCAGAAACTTCTGTATCTTTCTCTAAGCCAACATGTGTATGTGATTTACATGACAATAAGCTTCTTAAACTAAACAATCATACTGTACACTTTATTGGAGTTGTTTTTCAACATCTGTTTTAAAATTTTTCATCATATTCTTCATCTTCTGTGCCTACTGCCACTTTATCAAATAAATCAGTTCTGTCTGTTACATCTAAAGTTGTTCTGTTCATGTAATCAAATTTTTCAGGGTTATCAATGCAAACAATAGTTGTGAATGGAGTTAAAGAGTAGTAATCTCTAAAATATCCCTTTTAGAAGTTACTGGAGTTTCAAAATGATTGTATTTTAGAGCATTTTGTAATTTTTGATGTTGTAGTCCTTGAAGAGATCTTGGTGTTTTTAGATACTTGATGGAGCCTTTCACTAATTTGTAATCTGCTAGGTACTGGGTTTTCACTTCCTGAATTTTAGAGTTGAGATACTTGCAGTACTTGGAATGGCTTTAGCTCCTTTACTGAAAATATGTGGTTTTGACGTTCGAACAACTACTTGGAGGTTTCTTCATGTATTTTAGATTTTATATTGCTTTGCTTTATATTGCTGCGTGGAAGCAATGTTAATGCTGCAACTGTTGTTTGATTGGAATTGTCTTCTTTCGACTGTTTTCTTTTTCCATTAATCTTTGAATTTATTGAGACCTTTGTAACTATCGATGAACATCTGCTTCTTAGCTTTCTATATGATGAATTCACAACAATTTTTAATATACTTGAATCTGGCAACTTCTGCATAAGTATTTCTTCATCAGTATTTCGTTCACCTTCAAAGTTTGTTTTATGTAACAGCTTTATTGGATGGATTGGCTCAACATCAAGCCCTCTTGTTATTTTCAAAACACTAGAATTGGAGTAAAATGCAGAATTAACTGCATTTACTTTTAGAGAAAATGGGTTTTTTCCATTAAAGTTGCTCGTTTACGTGTAAATTTTCGAGTTACAGAGGAATCATTTATCACATCTAAAGGTACTATGGCTGAGTTTGGTTTCTTTTCAGATTTAATAGCTAGAGATTCTGGAAATATGCTGGTTTAACAGTCGATGGATTTCCTTTGGCGGGTATTCTCTATGTTTTTCTGTACAAACAGATTAACAATGTGCTGGTTCAACTAGAAAATCGAACTGGGCATCTCAATAGAGTTTCCTTTGCAATATTTTCTTTAAAAAATTGTTCACTATGTTCTTCATCTTCTGTGCCAAAGCTGATTTATGAAATACATCAGTTGCATCTGTTACACCTAAAATTGTTCTGTTCATGTAGGTATTCAGTTTGTTCTGGTGTATCAATGCTTACATTGGGTGCGAACAGAGTTACTGGAGGTGCAATTTCAAACATCTGTAGAAGTCAGTGACATTTCAAAATAAGAGCTTTTAAGAGTACTTTTTTATTTGTTATAGTTGCACTCCTCGAAAAATTTCCAGTGTGTTTTTAAAAAATTGACAAAGTGTTTAGAATAATTTTACGAATGTTCAATTTATCCTCATAATTAAAATAGTGACAGAATTTTTCTCTTATGATTTTCGCATCATTTGGTGAATTTCGAATGGTAGCAGGCTCCAGAACAAGTAATCCAGCATTGTCTGGTTTTGTGACTCTCTAATTTAATGCCAAGTAAAGTCTCAGCCGTGTTTTCATCAAATAATTATGTAGAGAACAACATGCTGCTACTATGAGTGCAGCCTTTTTCGGCTCAAAACAAATGACTTTTTGAAGAATTCCAAATTTTGACCAATATTCCAAAGACGCCTTCAACAACTGATATAGCTCGTGATAGTCCATAGTTAAATGTTTGTTGCTCAGTATTGCATGCACTTTGTGGGTAAGGCTTCCTTAAATTTTTTTGTAGTGCAAAGGCTTTAGCTGATACGAAAACATAAAGAAATGCTTCTTCCGTGTTTGGCAGTGGCGATGAATTTGGAATATTTAAATCACCCTTTTCATACAGCTCCCAGAATTTAGTGTAGAATAACACACCGCCATCGGATATTCGCCCATTAGCATCAACATCTACCATAATAAATTCCTTCTCAGAATTTACTATTGCCATGAGAACTATGCTGAAGTGTCCTTTATAGTTGCGGAATAGGACTCCTGAATGTGCCTTGTATTGCAACGTGTTTGCCATCCAAAGCTTCTAAGCAGTTTCCCTAAAACCAGAAGCAATCTCTTTACATTTTTGCGCTGTCAGTGACATCAGTAACAACATATATTATTTTTACAGATTCTCGATACTGGTGGAGACGAAAATTTAGAAGGACCTATTGCAGACCTAATACACACACAAACACAAGAAGAAAGGGAATCGCAAAGAAGCATTTCCTCTATTTCTTCTGTTAACGCAGTCATGCCGCCTCCACGATTTGCACGAAAGCGAAGAAACGTATGCTAGCTAAGCAAAACGAGTTATTAGATCGGGCATGTGCATATTTATCTGAATCCAAGAACGATAGTACTCCCAGTAACTCTATTGCATTTGATTGAGCAAAAACTTTAGACCGACATGATCCAACTCAAAGATTATACGCCAAAAAAGCAATTAAAGATATCCTATTTGAAGCGGAATTGGGAAATTTAAATAAGCATTCAGTTCAAATAAATATGTCCTTATTTGTGTCGTCACTTAACTACGATTCCTCATCTCCATACTCATCTCCGCAATCTCCTAGCTACGTAATTACACCTCTTTCATCTCCTTCTACACCCTTTGAAACTCATACACAACATTGATTCTATTTATTCCACTATTGGTACATTATTGTCTGAATTTACGGGAAACCAATAAATACCTCATGTTACTTTTTACTTAGTTTAATCTTGTATTTGATATATTTGTTAAAGTTTTGCTACTTGGCAAAATATAAAACAACTATGCAAAAAAATGGTTTTTTACTTCACCTACATTTACATAAGACTGAAGGACATAAAGTAATGCTTCACATGTGTCCATTATATCTTCGCTGATAGCAGCTGGTGACATTATTAACAAAAATGTTAAATCTTTAACGCTTCTTCCAGTAGTGAAATATCGTAAGGTTACAGTCAGTTTTTCTTCAGCACTTATTGACTTCCCCATGATCGTTCCTTGTTTCGTCAAATATGGTTTAACCATTTCCAATAACTGATCAAAGCAAGCATCTTTCATTCGAAAATAATTTGCGTAGTCCTTCTCTTCTTTGGTGTCCCTTATTTTATTCAATAACTTCAAATGTGTATACATATCACTTTTCAGCTGCCATTCTTTAGCCCACCGTTTTCTTTTACAATGTTTCTTTAACCCAAAAACTATTATTATTGCAACAATAGCTTTTTGTCTATTATCCATTTTGAGTGGAAAACGTCTTTACACAACGGCTTTTTTAAAAAACTGATGTCAGTTTGAATGATCGTGTAATTTCGACCTTCAGTCCATCAGTTTGCCGTCACTTAAGGTCACTGACTGAACTGATGCGAAACTGAGTGTGAAACACCCGTTTTAGACTACAATAAGATTTCAAATAACAAGAAATTACAAAAACTCCTAGGTAAAGTACAGCACAACAAGAACTTCCCATAGGTTATTGGATATAAAAAAACAGCGAAAACAAGATTGTGTAATAATATGAAAATGCTCGACATTATATGAAATAGGTGGGGAATTAAAAGAAAAGAAAACGAATTGAGATTTGAGTCAACAACAGATTTATGTCAACCGGTGTTCTGAAAACATTTCGCAGTGTAGTAATATACGTAAATTGGTGGGGGGTCTTAATGCTAGATCCCCCAGCGGGATTAATTTAAGGAGAATGAGATAATGAGTTTTTATAGGGGGGGTGGTACTGAAATCTAAGTAAAAATATAGGCTAGTACCTTCAGGGAGAATGCGGGGCGATCGACATGTAATATGAATTACATTTGCAAGGGGCAGGGCATTTTATCGTGTAAGCACAGATTTAGTGTAGTAAAACTGTTTTAGAAAGGAATTGGTAGAAATGCTTCCATTAAATTGGAACTGTGAGGCATGTTTTAGAATCAGAGACCTGCTGCGTTTGGACCTTTACTTAAATTATGTGGAACAATCCTGTTGGAGGTTGGAAGTTCTGTGAGTACTTAACATTTGAAAGAAAACTATATTATAAATTTTTAACTTGCTTTGGTAATAAGACAGTAAATAAGTGGCAGTAATTAATTCACCGAACTAATTAGTAATTTGAAATTAGAGTCATTAGTGAAGTTTAGGTAAAAGTATTGAATGTAAAATATTTTGGAAGAGACAATGATATGGTGTAACATTGGAATTGAAATATTTTCGTGTTTAAAAAACGACATTACCATTAATTTGGGATTTATAAATGTAACCCTTAGATAGGAAAGCAGACAAATGTGTACATCGCATAGTTTGTTGCTGGATTACGATTAAGTTTGCTTCATGATTTTTTTTATTTAGTTTATCATCACCTGGCCAGATTACAGATAGATTATTTTTAGCAGAGTGTGTTTATAGGTGTATGTGTAATTAAATTGTTTTTTTTTCAATAGATAGTAAGTTTTAGGTGGACTTTTATTTTAATTACTTAGGGTAATAGGTGTATATATAGAAATTTGTAAAGGGTCTCGTTACCCGGTTACTGCTGAATCTGGAAGGAGTAGTTTATTTAAACAAAATAACATGACGATCAAAGGTAGAAATAATTAAAGCGAGAGAGTTTATGTGGGATAACAATCTTCCAAATAGACAAGAACATCTTGATGCTTGTGACAGTCGACTGTTTGGCGCCTTTTGATAGTGACAGAGATAGGATCTTTCAGCGTAAATGATAATGTAATGCAGAATTTTCGTTGAGAACTTTATTGTTTCTTTATTTTCTTTTCGCATTTATATCTAGGAATGCACTCCCAAACACTGCAGTTAGTCGACCCACCCCTTTTATCGTAACGGAGTCCCCGTTCCTTCAGGGCAAATCAAAATTGAAATAGTTTCACTCGTATTGGTAGAAAAATTACATTCATAGCAAGTTTCTACCGTATTTGTTAGGACGTCATAAAGATCTCAATCCGGTTTAAACCTACACCAATTTTCCCAGAGGTAGATGAACAAATTTATGACTATGATAAAGCATCAAATTCCTGGCAGCAATAACTAGGAAAGGTAAATTCAAAAGTTGTGGATACTTTTGTAGAACAGTTGATATCTACATCATGTTGTATACATTGTTCTGTAATATTTGATCCATTTTGAAATTTATCGCATCTTACACCTCAGTTCGTTGGATAAAATTTCAGCAATGTTTAGATTATTTGACCAGAAAGAAAATATTGAACTGTGATGAGAAACCAACACATTCAAAATGTGAGGAAAGAAGGAAGTGCACAAAATTGCTTGCCATACAGAAGTCCCCTATAGTATTTGTAATACATATAAAACGCTTTTCACCTACACAAAGATGTAGAGTGTGACTGTCTAGAGCTATAGATTTTCTAATGGATGGTTTGGATATGTATGATTATGCTACCAAAAGAAATCCTGAGAATTGTCATTATAACTTATACACAATATCAAATCACAGCGGAACTACATACGGTGACTATTATGCAGCATACTGCACACATTCATATTCATTTATGTGGCATGAATACAACGACTCCAGGGTGTGAAGTATATTTTTTAGTGTACTAGTAATGGGTGAAGTGTATGTTCTATTCTATGAATTGGAAAGACGAAACTAGCCTCATCTCTAACTTATTTGTTTTTGTGGTACTGAATGTTGATTTGTAATAATTTGTAAAGTTTAAAATCTGCATTAATATAATATATACCACGATTGCATTGTTGCAACTCGGTTAATTATCTAGTAGATCATGACAGCAAAATTAAGTCACTACTATAATTAATTTTTGTTTTTGAATCACTGTAGTAAAACTAATAACTCAGCGATGTCGGTGATTATAGGAGCCCTTTTTTTTATTTTATTATGTTACCTCATATTGACCCAAAACACTAAATCAATAACTTTTGAAACTATTTGTTACTTAAAGACTAAGTTCTATATGCAACAAATAAATCAAATCGCACTGACATTAACGCCTTTAACCACCAACATAAAACAATAAGAAAGGTCTGTGAATCAATGTAAAATATTAGCAATGGTACTTGCTCTTTTTGCAATGATAAACAAAATACAATTATTAGTAAGATTGGGTATAAAAATCGAATTAGAGTGATGTTACTCAACAGAGAATGAAATCGCAAATTTGTACCTATGGTTGCTAAACCTGCAGGTTAATTTCAATCTTTCAAAATAATACTAGTGTGCCTATGATAAATTTTTTTAAGTGTATGCAAATGGGCGTTACGTTACATCTCACACGATTCGTGTTTTTTAGACTCCCGAATTTATTTTGCAATTTAGTGTTAGTATTCAACTAGTAGCTTTAACTAATTACATTGTAAGATCCAATAATGCAAGGAATAAATAAAGCTAGCAAGGTATTGATTCAAATCTTTTATTCTCTTACTGTTGTATGGATAAATATTACACAAATTAGTGTTTAACTACCTCAAGCTGTGTTGTGAATACTTATTTCATCAGAGAAAATCTCCATAGACTCATTACAGATTTTAAAGGATATATTATAATAGTTCTTTCAGTGTAATATTTTTGGATAATCCAATACTTTAAAAACATATTTTGCTTGTTAGTAAGATTTATTTATTTATTTAGACGTTGCACCATGTATTACAAAGTATTTTAGAGGTGTGACATGAGCAAATATACAATATTAATGTAAGAAGAAATTAAAATAACATCACATACTTAAGCTAATATAGTATCTCTTTCTGGCGTTGAGATATGTAATTTTTAATCGTCGCTTAGATAAGTTAAACATATCCATGTTTGTACACCCACTGATACTGTTACATACTATGTGGATGGACAAATTTTATACAGATTGGTATTAGCCCTCCTAAGGTTGAAAACCTTATCACTGAGTGCATGGAGTCTTGGCACTCGAAGAGAAGAAATTCACAAACATCTATAATATTGTGCAATAACTTATAAACAAAGATCACTGAATGATTAAAATAAATAGATTTCAGAGACATAAGTTAAACATTGCTAGTAGCAGAGTATGATTCATATCTCTTTCAGGATAAAGCTTAATTTTTACAAAGTAGCGGTACTTCAAAATTTTACGTTGAACTCCTTCTAATAGCTTAGCAAGATAAATTGCCTGATGAGGTGACCAAATTAAACTGCAATACATAAGCTTAGGTAAAACAAATGCTCTTTATAACATTAATTAATGTATCGACTTTCAGCCCTTTAGAGTTTTGTATTATAAAACAAATGAGTTTGTATGGTTCCCTAGTGATGTTCTTTATATGCAAGCCTTATTTAAGGTTGTGCGTAAATGTATCTCCCAAGTCCTTCACATGATTTTCACGTTCTAACAAGCTCATAGAGAATATAAATATATTTTATTTTAGTTGAATTATCAGTAAAAGTGGTTACCAAACACTTATTTACATTGAAATTTAGACCTAGCTTTTTACTCCATTTTAGTACCTTGCCAGTATCTCTTTGCAACTTATTACAGTCATCTAATCATCAAATCTGTCATTATAATTTACGGTCATCAGCTTAAAGAGGACACGAAGAATAGTCAAGAACTGTTTGCAGGTGTTTTATTGCTATGAGAAAAGCATTTGTCCCACAATAGATCCTTGCGGGACAGTTGATGTAGCAACAAACAGATCTGACTTGACATCCCAAATTGCAACATAGAGTCACTACATTTGATTTTCTAATGCCCCACCCAAAGGCACATTGGCCTGGAAGCGGATTTTTTATCTCAAAATTTTGAATTTGGCCGAATCCTTGCTGTTCCAAGCAACGTACGAATCTTTAATGTGTTCGACGACACTCACACAAGGAACCTCTATTGTATCTCATCCGAACGAGCACTTATTTTTCCGAAAATTGCTCGACTAACATTTTTCAAGTGGTCCGTGTTGGAATTCAATCTGGGTCCTTGGGCATAGTAGTCACACGCATACCAACTATGCTACGGAGCCACCTCAACATACAGCCGTCTTTACTCATGGTAGGAGGACAGTAATGCTACAATTTTAGGCTGAACATCATACTCTTTACAGCTACTAATCAATGCATTGTGGAGGACCTTATTGAAGGTTTTTTCCATAACAGTAATAATTACATCAATCTGTCCCCCATCCTCAACTACATCATAAATGTATTGTGTGAAATTACAAAAATTTTATGCTGCGTTACGATATGGTAGGAAACCATAATGATATTGGTGATACCACACGCCTTACAACATAGCAATTTTTCATGTAATTAATTCATAAACCAAAACAGATGTGCGACTGGTAATTGGACTATAGTTACCTTCCTCAAATTGTAAATCAGAAAAACTTTGTTTTTATGCAGAATCACATAATTATTTCCTATTATAGAGTAGATTGTTTAAACCCTTGTTTTTAATTTTTAAGGGATTAAAAGTACCCTTACAAAACTGGAAATTTTAATACATGTGCGACATCTAGTATTGATAATAATTAATACTATATATACCAATATAATGATTTCTATTTCATTTTGTTATCACCATAAAAGATATTATTTGAAATTTACAATACCAGGGTGGAAGTAATGGAGGGTTACACTAAAAAGATAAATTGTATTCACAATTTTTGTACCAATTTATTGGTTATCAATGTCTACAATTATAGATCAAGGTTTTGTGCTAGTAAATATGTTTTCTTGCGCCATAGAAAACATACTGTAACGGGCTACTATTACCGCGTTCTACTAATTTAAAACAAGTATAGTCATTGTAATTGAAGTTCCGATTTACGTCACTAATATTCGTATGTCACAAAACATGGCGCGGTTGCCACTATCAGAATACGAATTTTTCGTAACCACTATGAGGCCATCGGTAGAAAATTGATGTTGCAAATGTTTTCTAATAGATGGAGTGTAGTTTGTAACTTTGTAAAACGCAATTTTTAGTATCATTTTATATGGACATAATTGTAGATTAAACTCTTTAACTAAATAATATAGGCTATTTTTAAGTGAAAGTTTTAATACTGAGCATTTTTCAAACATAGTTCAGTGTTTTTAATGTGATTCATTTTACAGCAATCTGCACACTACACCAGAGACGGAATATTAGCCACCGCTATTCAACAAAACAGGTTATATTTATCAAAACTAAATTAAAAGTGTGTAATTCATGTTTTAAATATGCCAGCACAAAATAACCAAAATACCTATAAAATTCAATTTTCTTTCAGTCTTTGTGAACTAGTATTTTTTTTGCTGATAAATAGGGTTGATCTGTGAATGTTTACTATTCAAATAATATGTAGTCATTTTAGGCAAAATATGAAACAAATATGTATTCTTTAAGGTAATACGAAAGTACATGGATATTGATATCTCGTAGGTAAGTGTATATAAGACGAACAGTCTTGAAAATTTATTTTTTAGGTTTGCTGGATGCTAAACAAACGCATACAATATCTTGCAAACGTGTTGATATAGGGAACCTGTTGAAATTGGAAGATGTAAAAGCTTGATAGTACCCGGTGTCTTAGTTTTGCCAGTATGAGGTGTATGCAGTTAGTAAAATAAATAACATTCCCTAGAGTGATACAAGTATTCGGTAAATTTGAAAATACAATACACTTTATTAATGATAAGATGTAACAACTTTAACAAAAGGAGATTGTCAAACACGATAAAGGTAATTCAAAAATGATTAATTGTATCACAAAAAAATTATAATTTTGCAGTCGATGTAGAAAGATGTAACCGAAGAAATTAAATGAATCTACTAAATGCTTGTAAATTATCAATAAAATAATAGATTTAGTTTTATTTATTTATCATACAGAAAGTTACAGATATTGATTACCTCACAATAACCTAAATGCCGATAGTTAATTTACAAATATTGATATTTCTTCGTGTACAATATGTATTTCATTAATTTCCCTATGATTCCATGGCCTTCTATCGATTAGTTACTACTGATGTCTGAATCCCAGCTACTGTCGTTGCCATCGTCGTTTATGTTAATGATCAGCGATGCAACATCCTTTTCATCAGACTTAATTTTGTGATCCTCCATTCTTTAATAATTGCTTCTGCGTTTTATACAGAATTTGTCCAAACTTGAGTAGCCAGGGTTACTAATACTTCATGCTTCATTGTCATACAGCTATATAGATCAGCAAAAATTCTCATATACTTTACGAGAAAATCAAACCAATTAAGGCAATTCTATGAGAGCACGACGGGGATTATTTTTATGATATGTAAATCCCATTCTGCGTAGCAGTGTATTTAAAGATTTATCACATCTTTTGAACAATTCTACACTCTGAAGCTGTAAACGCAAGTTATGTACTGTGATATGTTCATCTGACACAGAAGATTATATCAAAACTAAGTTACCAACACTTTAATAACTTACGATTATCATACATTCGATAAATTTCATTGCGAATTGCACACTCTGTAAAATCATCAACAGTTACAGGTTTCTTGGGAATTCTTTTTTTCGAATCTAATTGTTGTGTACGTAAGTACACCTGTAAGCTTTTTCTCTATAATGTATTTGTACCAGTGAACTGTTGAATAATTCGAGAACACTTAAAGAGGACATGCCAAGACAACCCTTTATTCATAGTCGTCAAAATACAATGTTACCCTACATATTTTTCCGTCATACCAACTTACATCTACACAGATACATAATATATTATAGAACACTGGCATAACAATTCTCCCCTTTTTAGGAATACAATTCTAACTAAAAGAACAAGAATTTCACAAATCGAGTCTATTCGGAGGCTTGACAATGCGCTTTGATCTCCGAAGTGTTGGAGAAACATTTGAGTAGGATGAATGTGGTTCGTCTAGACTTTGAGTTGCTGTTTGAGATTGTGCATCTGGCAAGTCTGTAACAGTATCTGGTGAATGTACAATATTTTGTTTTCTTGGGGTATTAAGTAAATCGGTCGTTCTAGGTGTGTCACCCAGTATTGTTGATGTGACCCCAGTTTGAAAAGGTATAGTATTAAGATCAGGGTCATATACCAATTTTGAGGTAACAGGTGTATTTTTGCCTATTTCCCTAATTTGATCTACATGCATTTTCCATATGCGGTTATCATCCAATTTTATCAAATAATGCAATTTCCCTAATTTTTTTATTACATACCCAAATTCCCATTTATTTTTGAAACTATAATCTCGACAACTTACTCTGATACCTTCTAAAAATTGACGGACATTGTGAGATTCCCCCACGCTTTTCGATTTAACATTAGGTTTCATCAGGTCCAGTCTTGATCTTATCTCCCTACCGAACATTCGATAAGACGGACTCACACCTGTAACTGTGTGTGGAGTTTTTCTGTAATGTAATAGGAATTTACTTAATTGTTTATCAGTGTCAAGATCGTCACCTCTTAACGCTCTTAATAACTGTTTGAATGTTTGAACATATCTCTCAGCAAGTCCATTTGTTGCTGGATGATATGGTGCACTTAACTTGTGCGAAATTCCATTTTCTTGTAGGAATTTTTTGAATTAATAGGACAAAAAGGATTGTCCAATATCTCCCTTATATAAATTTTCTAAATATCTTTTCCATCTGTCTGCTACCTCAACTTTATTTATTAGAAGCTCATTATTCTCGTCTCTAATATCATTATACTTTTTCCTATCTTCCCCAAAAAACGTTTTAACTGCCCTGTAAGCCCTGTCTGTCTTACCTACTCTCAAATCATCATGTATTCTCTTACAATTCTCCTCCATCCATTTATTTCTAGCTTTTCTACACTCATGTACTATCTTATTTCTAACTGTATTATATTTTTGCTTACTTTCACTATCCACTTCTCTAAAAGGTTTAAGCTTTCTTCTATTCTCTAGTAAATCTAATATCTCCTTTGTTACCCAGGGTTTTCTCGCTTCTATTTTTTTCTTACCTATAGTCTGTGTTGCTGTATCATGTACAGTCAGTTTTATTTCTTTCCATCTATTTTCTACGTTCCCTCCTACAGCTATCTCTTTGCTCTTATTAACTAATACTTGTTTATATTCCTTTTTTACCCTACTATCATTAAGCTTGTAACAACCCGATTTTCAATCGCTTTGTTGAGCATAAATTTTATAATTATTTTTTATATAATGTTACGCTACTGCGTACCAATTCTTATAGTATTAATAGTTGAGACAATTTAATTATCACTTGTATATTTCACGAATCGTGGTGGAATTATATGTACGTTTTACAAAGCCTGCATACACCGTGGTGGAATAACCTCATACAAGCGAATTCTTCTATATTTTAAAAAGCTTTCGTTATACATTTACGGTACCTGAGATCGCATAATATTTACAATACAATGTAGTGAGAGGGTTTAGTTTCTGGTATTTAAACATATGGTGCGGCCTATGGCGCAGGACCGGACGAATTCATTGGGGTTTTGCAGGAATGTGGTTGCAGATGTAAAGAAACAGCAATGATTCTTGGCTTTTTGGTGTGTGGTCTTTGGGGACAGACGTGTTTATGTGTGTGCTTAGAACACGTGAGTATTTATTTTGTTGGATGACATTTTTAATAATGCAAAGCAACCCTTTGCTATGAGTTTTATTTCGATTCTGCGTCTCTTTTGTAGCGTCTTATTAATTTGTAGGAAGGATTACTTTAATTCTACATAGACGCTACGACGGTGTGCTATTGCTTAGGTTATTTAAAAGAAAATTCCTTTGCTTCAACTACCGGTCATTGGAACGTAATAAAGACGTGAACTAACCTTTGTTAATAGCTCAGTAAAGAAAGCTTTTCGGATTTACGTGTCAAACTTTTGTAGTGTTGTAAAGGTTAATTATTATAGACCAGTTGATACTGTTTACTTTTGATCGCGGAAATGTATGTTCGTTCTACCTATAGTCGCTAAAGACGGGTGCGGGAGCCGTGTTGCGAGCTATAGTCCGGTCTGTTTTTGTGAATTATATTGACATTAAATTACGTTCGCGTGTTCCAAAAATAATCATTGAAGAGAGCATACGGTATTAACCCATGGAATCCTTGATTTAATCTGTACATACGGATACCGTGTTGTAAAGACAGTAATGCATAGTTGTGTTTCACAGTGCTTTTGTTAATATAATTAAAGATCTTAAGTTAATCCTAGTTAGGCTAAAGATTAGGTATATGTGACGACGTGCACGTCCCTAGATATCAATTAGGTTAGATAGAATTACGTTTATATTATGTCGGAATAGTGGGCCCTGTAGGCCCTATTTCATTTCGAGTTCAAGACTGTTTATTTATTTGTGTATATATCTGCTTTTCCGGACAGTCGATGGTATAATAAAATGTTATTTCTTTTTCTAAACTATGAAGTTTATTTCATGATTACTTTTATTAGGTATCAGTGCCTTTCCGCTGATTGGCGCCCATGTTTATTATAAATTGTTAATATATGTATCGATGATTTTTATCCATATCGCATATTTGGTAAGTACAAGCAAGGGTTTAGTTAAGAGTTTGAACCACGACCTACGCCGCTGAGTTTAGTCTGCCTGGCCTTAATTAACCGTCTTGACTGGTCTTTACAGGCCCTCGACGGACGGTTGATTAGGTAATTATTACACTAGCGCCTAACGCTTGGGGCTCGAATTTTGTATCGTTTTTACGTTGCTCAATTTTTCAAACATAATTGTACTGACGCAGACACTTTTGAATTGTTGTGCTGAAGCATTTGCTTTTACTTGCCAAGTTGAATGTACATTATAATTTTTTTGTGGAGTTAACATATGCGTGTATTTTGAATTTATTGAACTGATATTATTATTGAAAATGTTTATAGTAGAGTCTTTAAAAGCTGACGAGCTGAGTCACGAATTATTAATTCGAAATTCAGATCCTTCTGATAAAACTGTTGATGTTAAAAGAAAATTATTACGTTCCAAACTTGCATTAGAAAAATGGATGTTTCAATTTTTTCTAACTACGAAAAATTCAAATTAATCAAAAGACGAATTAAATTGTTTAGAACAAAAATTAATGAATTGGAATCCTTGCTTCATTCTTATACAATTACTCCTAAGAAAAATGAATATTTACGGTTGCATACCAGACTTTCACACGTCTATCGAAGGTTAACATACACAACCTTCAATGAAGAATATTCTTCATTTCATTCACAAATATTTTCTCGTTGTATTAAGTCTATTGAAATGTTAGAGCAAGTCCATGAAGAACAAGAATTTAATTCTAACTTTACGTATTTTTCTTTAGGTGTTAATCGCGACTCTACTCATGTTCCTACCGGAAAAGACCTACCTTCTACGTCCAACGTTGTCACCCACACTGAGCCTTCAGTTGGTATTTCAACTAAGGACCTTAGTACCTTAATTGACTCGCTTAATAGAACTCGTTCAGCGGTTCCGATTTATAAATGGGGTCTCCAGTTTACGGGTGATCCGAAAAATATTTCTGTTTTATCTTTCATTCAACGTTGCAATGAGCTTCAGGTTGCTCGGAAGGTTTCTTCTGAAGATTTATTCGAAGGAGCCATTGACCTATTTTCTGATTCGGCTTTGGCTTGGTTTAGAGCCACCCGTTCCTCTGTTCATTCCTGGGATGAATTAATTTACAAACTTAAACAAGACTTTCTCCCGAGGACTACAATGAAAATTTATTGGCCGACATAAAGGCGCGAAAACAAAAATTGAAGAGTCCCCTATTGTTTATATTTCTACCATGGTAAATTTATTTGCTCAATTGGATGAAGCTATTGCAAACTCCGAACAACTGAAAATTATTAAAAGAAATTTGCAATCTTTTTATGCCACTCAATTGGCTTTGATTGAGGTTACGGACATTTCGCACCTAATCTCTTTATGTAAAACCTTGGAAGGTATTAAATTACGACATGCACCTGTCGAGGAGCTTCCCACTTCCAACAGATTGCCATTCAGTCCAAATCCTAGGGTCCTTGTTTCACCTACTACAAAAAATATAGTAGCAAGAACTGATATTTCTAATTTCTCAAAAACGAATACTGCCAAGTCTACTACAATTTGTTTCAACTGCAAAAAATTAGGTCATTCATTTCATACCTGTGCCGAAAAGCGCGCATTATTTTGTTATTTGTGCGGACAACACGATGTTACTTCATTGGATTGTCCAAAATGCTCCCAGAAGTCAAAAAACTAGTTTCGAAGAGTCATTTCGTTAGCCGATGTACCTCTTCACCAAAATTTGCGCTGGCTGACAAAAGATTTGGCCCGATTGGCTTCAAAAGTCAAAATTTTTACAAACTACTAAAATTTCTTCTAATTTCTATAATTCTGAAAGAGATTCCAGACCTCATATCGCTGTTAAAATTTTTAACGATAATTTAGTTGCTCTATTGGATTCTGGCGCAACGACCACGATATTAGGGAAATCGGGAATATTTTTAATTGACAAATACGATTTAAAATTAAATCGTAACGATGAGTTTTCGTCACTCTCACGGCTGATGGTACTTCACAGTCTATTCTTGGTAAGATTACTTTGCCACTTTGTGTTAATGGTCTCACTCATGAATTATCAATTTTGGTTTCTGATACAATTGAGAATGCCCTTACCCTTGGTGTAGATTTTTGCCAATTATTTGAAATTAAAGTAGATTTTTCTACAAAAGAATTTTTGCTTGTTCTTCTGAAATTGATACTTTTCATATGATTAAATGTGCTGATGAATTGGATGAAGGTCAAAAATCCGAATTGAATCGTATTATTTCTTTATTTAACTTACTTGATCGTCCAGAATTGGGTCGAACTGATAAAGTCACTCATACTATTATTACTGGCGATGTTATTCCAATTAAACAACGTTATTATCCTTTATCACCTGCCATGCTAGCACATGCAAATAAAGAGATTGATGAGATGCTGGCTCAAGGCATTATTAGCCCGAGTTCTAGTCCTTGGAATTCGCCGATGCTGTTGGTTAAGAAGAAGTCGGAGAATTTCGTGTTTGCTTTGATGCAAAAAATTGAATTCTGTAACAAAAAGATGCGTATCCTCTTCCATTTTTAAATGACATACTTGATAGGTTTCGCAATGCCAGGTACTTAACCTCTATTGATTTAAAGAAAGCTTTTGGCAAATACCTTTAGACGCGGCGAGTAGAGAAAGACTGCCTTTACAGTTCCTCGCCGAGGTTTATTCGAGTATAATGTAATGGCTATGGGTTTAACCAACGCGCCTAGTACACTTCAGCGGCTCATGGAGTCTATTTTGGCCATTCCTTGTCGCAAAATGTTTTGTTTATTTAGATGATATTATTGTCGTATCGAGTACTTTTAAAGAACATATTGAAATTTTAGAGGAAGTTTACAAAAGACTTAGAGATGCGAATTTTACCATTAATCTTTCAAAATGTGAATTTTGTAAACCCAAGTTATTATATTTGGGTTATGTTGTTGATAAAGACGGTCTTCATACCGATCCTTCTAAGATAGATGCTATAGTCAATTTTCCGCTACCTAAGACAGCCACAGAAATTAAACGTTTTACTGGAATGTGTTCGTGGTATCGTCGATTCATCAATGATTTTTCCACAATTTTGGCTCCGATTAATGACCTATTAAAAGCAAAGGAAGTCTCAATCTATTACCTGGAATGAAGAAGCTCTTAAATCCTTTGCAAAAATTAAAGCTTGTCTTGGCCAGGCTCCCATTTTGGCTAGCCCTGACTTTACTAAGCATTTCTACTTACAATGTGATGCGTCGAATTATGGTGTTGGAGTTGTGCTGACTCAAGGTGAGGGCGACAACGAAAAGGTAATTGCTTACGCATCTCGTGCTCTTAATAAGGCTGAGAAAAATTACTCGGTGACAGAAAGGGAATTGTTAGCTGTCATTTTGGCATTCAGAAATTTAGGCCTTACATAGAAGGCACACACTTCAAGGTTATTACCGATCATCATTCTTTGATCTGGCTTAATAGCCTAAAAGATCCTTCAGGTCGATTAGCGCGTTGGAGCGTTAAGCTTCAGCAGTTTGATTATGAGGTGATTCATAGGAAAGGTAAACTACATGTTGTACCTGATGCTCTTTCCAGAGCTCCTGTTGAAATTAATTCTTTAAAATTTTCTTCTGATGATATCGATGACTGGTACAAAAGATGCTATCAGAAATTTCTAATAAACCTGATTCTTATCCGGATTGGAGAGTTGAAGATGGAAAAATTTATAAATATATTTCTAATAATTTATCAATTGAATCAAATTTGGTGGAATGGAAACTAGTTGTTCCAAAGTCGAGTCGTAATGAGATTTTGCAAAAGTGTCACGATGACCCTACCTCGGCTCATTTAGGAGTTTTCAAAACTTTTCAAAGATTAAAGAGTTATATTATTGGCCCAAAATGAAGTCGGACATTTCTAAATATATTCGCAATTGTAAAATTTGTTGTGAAAGCAAATCTGCTCAATTTAATCATTATGGATTTATGGGCCAGGAAAAGCAGATCTCTTTCCCATTTCAATGCCTTTCTATCGATTTAGTTGGTCCTTTTCCTCGTTCAAAACAAGGGAATACAGTTCTTTTAGTCATCAGTGATTGGTTTACCAAATTTACTCTAATCCACCCAATGCGCAATGCCTCTGCACAACGCATCTGTGAATATATTGAAAATTATGTGTTTTTGGTTTACGGGTTCCACAAATTTGTATGGTGGATAATGGTCCCCAATTTAAAAGCGTTTTGTTTTCAAAATTAATGAATACTTATAACGTTCAATCCGTTTGGTTTAACGCAAATTACCATCCGCAGGTAAATTTTGTCGAAAGAGTAAATAAAGTTATTGGAACAGCCATCCGTAGTTATATTAAAGACAGTCATAAGGAATGGGATGTTGAAATCCATAAAATAGGACACGCCCTCCGAAACGCTGTTCACGAATCAACAAAATTTTCACCATCATTTTTGGCTTTTGGCCGTACCGTTCCTATTTCTGGAGATTTTTTTGGTCGGTTAAAGAATTTCAAAGAGGATGAGTTGTTTTTAGAAAATCGAGAACAGTTAGTTCGAGACATGAATGAACTATCTCCAATTTTTCGGGAGGTAAAAAGAAATCTTCATTTGGCGTATGAGCGCAATACCCGTTCATATAATCTAAGACGAAGACCTTTGAAGTTTAATGTTGGTGATATTGTTTGGAGAAAGAATTTTGTTCTGTCGGATGCTACTAAATCATTTAATAAAAATTAGCTCCTAAATATTTGGAAGCTAAGATAATTGAGGTTGTTGGTACTACGACTTACCGCTTAGCGACGGTGGATGATAAACCGTTGGGTATTTTTCATGTTAAAGATTTAAAGCCACATTAAATATTTTCCTATTACCTTTATTCCCAGTTCTCAGTTGTTAAGTTGAATTCAAGCTATTGGATTTAAGCCTTGTGCATTCACTAGTATTCACATTTTATTTCTGCCTTTGCTGGTGCAGAGGTTGTTGTGGACGTTGGTCCATACACTTATTTTGGATTTCGCCTAGAAGTCTATTTTTTTTGTATATTTTGTGGGTTATTGGATTTGAGTTTCGTTGGTGTTGGAACTGATCACTCCATTCACTTTCGCTTATTCAAACTCTGTAGTTGCAGTTTGGACTGCGCATTTTATTTAATGGAAGCTTGGCTTCTAAAGTAGATATTTGCCGATTATTAAGTTTTAATACTTAGGAACTTAGCTTCAAGAGTTGGATTTGTAACTATTGTTTCGATAGTTGCTGGAGCTAATAGTTTTCAAGTTACCTTTAATCACTTAAATGTGTGAAACATTTTAACTTGTTGGAGGTTGTAGCAAGTCATTTTGTTTTAGAGTTTCGATAATCGGTGTTAGGTGTAGAATCTAATATTGACTTGGTGAATTTAACGTATTTCAAGTTCAAAATGTGTTTAGTATGGTTTCCTTACGTTGAGAGGTTGAAGGGTTGAAATTTCTTCCGCAATTTCAACTTTTGTGGGGGTGTGTAACAACCCGATTTTCAATCGCTTTGTTGAGCATAAATTTTATAATTATTTTTATATAATGTTACGCTACTGCGTACCAATTCTTATAGTATTAATAGTTGAGACAATTTAATTATCACTTGTATATTTCACGAATCGTGGTGGAATTATATGTACGTTTTACAAAGCCTGCATACACCGTGGTGGAATAACCTCATACAAGCGAATTCTTCTATATTTTAAAAGCTTTCGTTATACATTTACGGTACCTGAGATCGCATAATATTTACAATACAATGTAGTGAGAGGGTTTAGTTTCTGGTATTTAAACATATGGTGCGACCTATGGCAGGACCGGACAATTCATTGGGGTTTTGCAGGAATGTGGTTGCAGATGTAAAGAAACAGCAATGATTCTTGGCTTTTTTGGTGTGTGGTCTTTGGGGACAGACGTGTTTATGTGTGTGCTTAGAACACGTGAGTATTTATTTTGTTGGATGACATTTTTTAATAATGCAAAGCAACCCTTTGCTATGAGTTTTATTTCGATTCTGCGTCTCTTTTGTAGCGTCTTATTAATTTGTAGGGAAGGATTACTTTAATTCTACATAGACGCTACGACGGTGTGCTATTGCTTAGGGTTATTTAAAAGAAAATTCCTTTGCTTCAACTACCGGTCATTGGAACGTAATAAAGACGTGAACTAACCTTTGTTAATAGCTCAGTAAAAGCTTTTCGGATTTACGTGTCAAACTTTTATAGTGTTGTAAAGGTTAATTATTATAGACCAGTTGATACTGTTTACTTTTGATCGCGGAAATGTATGTTCGTTCTACCTATAGTCGCTAAAGGCGGGTGCGGGAGCCGTGTTGCGAGCTATAGTCCGGTCTGTTTTTGTGAATTATATTGACATTAAATTACGTTCGCGTGTTCCAAAAATAATCATTGAAGAGCATACGGTATTAACCCATGGAATCCTTGATTTAATCTGTACATACGGATACCGTGTTGTAAAGACAGTAATGCATAGTTGTGTTTCACAGTGCTTTTGTTAATATAATTAAAGATCTTAAGTTAATCCTAGTTAGGCTAAAGATTAGGTATATGTGACGACGTGCACGTCCCTAGATATCAATTAGGTTAGATAGAATTACGTTTATATTATGTCGGAATAGTGGGCCCTGTAGGCCCTATTTCATTCGAGTTCAAGACTGTTTATTTATTTGTGTATATATCTGCTTTTCCGGACAGTCGATGGTATAATAAAATGTTATTTCTTTTTTCTAAACTATGAAGTTTATTTCATGATTACTTTTATTAGGTATCAGTGCCTTTCCGCTGATTGGCGCCCATGTTTATTATAAATTGTTAATATATGTATCGATGATTTTTATCCATATCGCATATTTGGTAAGTACAAGCAAGGGTTTAGTTAAGAGTTTGAACCACGACCTACGCCGCTGAGTTTAGTCTGCCTGGCCTTAATTAACCGTCTTGACTGGTCTTTACAGGCCCTCGACGGACGGTTGATTAGGTAATTATTACAAGCTTACCTAGATCCCATCCCTCTCTTTTAACCTTTCTCAATTTTTTAAATTTTAGTTTACACTTTATTTTAACTAAGTTATGATCGCTATCTATGTCAGCCCCTGGATAACTACGACAGTTTTTAACTTGGTTTCTAAATCTTTGTTTAACTAAAATATAATCTATTTGATATCTAGCCCTATCACCTGGCGCCTTCCAGGTATATCTTCTCCTAACATGTTGTTCGAGTAGAGTGTTTACAGTTACTAATCTATGTTCCTGGCAAAACTCAACTAATCTTTCTCCTCTATCATTTCGTCTGCCATACCCAAATTTTCCTACCATTTTTCCCTCACTACCTTCTCCCACTGACGCATTAAAATCGCCCATAACTATTAAATTCTCATCTCCTTTTACTTTTCTCACTATACTATTTATATCCTCGTATACCTTTTCTACTTCCTCATCCTCGTACTGAGTTGTTGGCATGTAAACCTGTACTAAAACAGTGTCTGTGGGTTTTGTACTCAATCTAACCATAATTATTCTATCACTAAATTGTAAGTACTCTTTAACTTTATGCCCTAATCTTTTACCTAACACTATTCCTACCCCTGTCTGACCATTAGTTGAAGAAGTTGTAATTATTCTATAATTATCTTTCTAAAAGTCTTTACTATCTGGCCATCTCACCTCACTAATACCTAAAAGTCCAGCTTTCCTTTTCTCATTTCGATTAATAAATTCGTTAACTTATCTACTCTAAGTAATGACCTTACATTCCAAGTCCCTTTCACTAAATCGAACTGTTGTTTTATATTCTTACGATGACGAGCCCCAAGTACCCCTTCCCGGAGATCCTAATGAGGGAGTATTTTACCTCCGGACAAGAATTTTACTTGTGAGCTCTCCGTCATATATATATACTTCGTGTTTTAGGCCACGCACACCTGGGAAATATTGTGGTAGGTTCCCATATCTTTCCACAACACAGTTTTTAAAGATTTTAGAAAAAAGCCGTATCCGTCACGGCCAATCCCCAACAAGCTTGTAGATTATTGAAGATCGCCCGAGGCCAACCGATCCTCCTCCAATATCTTTTAACCAGCAAGGCTGCTGCCCCTTGCTGCGCCTTTTAATCGCCTTTTACGATAAGCAGGCTTACTATAGTAGTATTCTTTATCCCCTACTATAGGGATAATATAAAGCAAAGCAATATCAAATCTAAAATACATGAAGAAACCTCCAAGTAGTTGTTAGAACATCAAAACCACATATTTTCAGTAAAGGAGCTAAAACCATTCCAAGTACTGCAAGTATCTTAACTTTAATATTTAGTAAGGGTAAAACCCAGTACCTAGCAGATTACAAATTAGTGAAAAGCTCCAAAACGTTCCATCAAGTATCTAAAAACACCATGATCTCTTCAAGGACTACAACTACACCAGAAATTACAAAATGCTCTAAAATAAAATCATTTTGAAACTCCAGTAACTTCTAAAAAGGATATTTTGGAAATTACTACCATTTAACTACATTCACAACTATTGTTTACATTGATAATCCTGAAAAATTTGATGCCATGAACAGAACAATTTTAGATGTAACAGATAGAACTGATTTATTCGATAAAGTGGCAGTAGGCACAGAAGATGAAGAATATGATGAAAAATTTTAAAACAGATGTTGAAAAACAACTCCAATAAAGTGTTCAGTATGATTGTTTAGTTTAAGAAGTTTATTGTCATGTAAATCACATACACATGTTGGCTTAGAGAAAGATACAGAAGTTTCTGCTAAAAGAAATCGTAGTAAAAGTGTTATTATTTCTCCTCAACTGATTGTGTATAACTAGTTATATTCCCAGAATTATCTGTTAGATCTGAAAAGAAACCAAAAGGAGACACAGTACCTTTGGATAGAATAAGTGATTAAACTGTATCTAGAAAGTTGACATAAACAAGCAAGTTTAATGAAAAAAACGCCACATCCTATGAAAGTAAACGCAGTTAGTTTTGCATTAAACGCTAATTTTAGTGATTTCAATGATGACTGTAGAGAGCTTTATGTTGATACAATAGATCCAATAAACCTGTTACATAGGGCAGGAATCTTCAAGTTTGAGAATATCAGGAATTTTAGATATTGCAATAGCTCATTAGAATCCGAAACATTTTATGAGATTTTGCATAGTGCTTCCATTACTGTTAAACATTTTGGCTTGAACGCATTAAAGAACATCGGTAATACCCGTTTTATGAACTCTGTAATTCAGTATCTTTCAAATACGGAACTACTATTGGAATATATCAAAAATGCCGTGTTTGCATAGGATATAACTAGCATTTTCAGTATGAAAGCAGCTCTTCTTAAAAGCCTTCGCCCAAGTGTTAAGTTATGGTCCAAAGATTTACACGGTTGGGTAGTTAATACCGTTAGCTTAAAATCGTAAATTGTTACATGCCAAAAATCGGCTATGTATCACATTTAGATTAACTATAAATATAAGGTAGTTCCCACGAATATTTTTAAATGAACTTGTCAATTTCCGTCATTCCGGACAGTTGCATTTGCGCAAAAGAAAAGTGCGCGCGGCGTGATGAGACATCATTAATCTACGAGACCTCAAGCCAAAAACATCTATTGGTGTTGCGTGCCTGTCTTTTCTCTTTTTAGGATGTAGGTTCCTGAATCTTATCTTGCCTTATCGTACCTCTGCCTGTATCCTTCTCGTCCTACCTACAAACGAACAAAGAGGATGGACGAATAAGATCTGACTCAACAACAGCATAGCTGACCCACCCAGAAACAACAAGGATCCCGAGATGTTAAGAACCACACGTGAGTACCCGTTTTATTTAATTTGTGCTTAAACTGTAACCAGTGTATCACTGTTAAAGGTGTTTGGTATTTGATACAAATGGCATGTAATTTGCCGCGTAATTGTATGTTATATTAACGATTGCGCAATAATGAGAAATGCGGGAAATCGTATCAAAATTCACTACTAAGCACTACGGTTTATGTATTACCCTCATCAAGAGTTTATACGGGATTTGTTTAGGACTTTATGAAGATGTCAATTTAGTTATTACTACACCTACACCAATTTCTTACGATATAGAGGAAAAATCTAATGACCGTGATAAAGCATTCTAATCCTGGCAAAAATATTTATGAAAGATGAATTCAAAAGTTGTGGATATTATTGTAGGGCAGTTGATATCTACATTATTTTGTACACATTGCATACACTGTTCTGAAAGATTTGATCCATTTTGGAATTTATCGCTTCCTATACCTTATCGTGTTGGCAAGTTAATGTTTAAATTATTTTACTATAGAGGAAATGTTGAATTGTGGTGAGAAATCAACATATTTAGAACGTAAGGAAGACATATAACCTACCTTTAATAAAATTTGTAAAACGTATTACCTTACCTGTGATGAAACAATTTTACATTTCTGAATGTTTAAACTCAGCTTGTTTAAAGTACACCAATTGTAAAGGTGAGATAAATCCAATTGAAGTATGGCACAGTCATGGTGATTTGATGCAGATGAAAATATTTTCACATCATCCGCAAGCATTAATACTTGATACCTTAATTGGTAGCTCAAGTCATTAATAAATATAAGAAAAAATAAAGGACCTAAGGTCGTGCCTTGAGGTACTCCTGATGTAGGAATATATGATTTGACTTGTAACCGTTGAATATTACATGATGAGGTCTGTCTTGAAGATAAGATTCCAATAGTGCTATGTTAGTATTACTAGTGCCAATTTCGTGTAGTTTTAAGAGCAGGATTTTGTGAGTTAGTTTGTCAAAAGCTTTAGTTAAGTCCGTGTATACAATATCTACTTGACCCTCTTTATCTCGTTCATCAGATACGAATTGTGCCAAGCAAGCTAAATTAGTAGTTATTGACCTCTTGTCCATAAAGCCATGTTGGAAGGGCGAGATAATGTGCTTGACATTTATATATATAACTGTGATGTGATTCTGGAATCGTGCATTCAAAAACTGGGTGCCAAAAAAAATGCTGTGTAATGATGCTCAAATATTGCCTCGGTTGCTCCTGAATTGTCCTCTTCTGGTTTCTTCTTCCTCTATATTACATACACCTACCTGTTACATTTAAAAAAACTTCCTCTCATTGTCACCTATAGAAACCTAAATAGAAATCCACACCAATTATGCATTCAAAAATAACTCAATTAACCAAAATATCATACTCTATTTTTCTGAAATCTCCAAATTACATTTTTTTTTCAAATTTAAAATACCATCGCTTTATATACATTCATGTGTTCACTAATTTTTATAACAATCATTACGCACGTTGATAAACTTTTCAACACTTTACTTTTTATTAAAGTAAGAGGGCATTCCTCATACCTTACGTTACCCTTCGTCTTAGCATGAGCTCATCTTAAAACTTTATAGATGTGCATATAAATTCTCTGCACGACCAAATATCAAAAAGCCCTCTATACCTTTTTTACAACTTTTGGTTATCTGCGAATTAGTGAATAATGCTCAAAAATCAATTTCGTTTTAACTGTCCCATAAATGTCTGTTCAAATCAAAAACAAATCAAATAATAATAAAACACATCAATGTTGCCGTCTGGTAGGTCCTCCATCTATCCATTAATTCCATTTTTGAATTCCCATGCGTACTATACATGCTTCTACTCCAAAAACTTCTTTTATAAATTCCAATCAAAATATCCAATCTCCAATTTCGTTCTTTTATTGTAAATAAATTCTACTACCCAAACATCGTTTTTATCCTCATCCAAACAATTTTCAAATTCCACTACTTCTTGTGCATCCAAACAAAAATCTTTGTACTTACATCTCAACTTCACTATTTAATAATAACGCTTTATCAGCTTTTACATAAACTTTATTTAATTAGACTGCACTAATTCACTTGGAAGTAAATTAACTGTATCACAGATGGAATAAAAGAGAGCGAGACACCCTCTCTGTTACTGATCATAGAATGCAAACGCCCCCCCCACCTTGTTTACAAAATAACACGTATACTTGTTTAACTGATACTTTATTTTCACCGAAAATCACCAACGACAGTCGATTTCTTGTAATTTTTAATAACACAACACAACAGTACGTGGTAATCCACTCAAAACCGTCAACTGTCGTTTCAAATTCTCCGGATTAGCCTCTACTCCTCGCTTGATACACGTCTTCAACTTCAAGCAAACATCATTTCTCTTCCTTGTACATATCACTTTATCGCACACATATGCTTCTACCACCCGAATTTTTAACCCTTCTCGTTTAATTTTCACCAATCATCTCGCTTGGCTCCATTTCCCACCTTTTTGAGCGACGCGTGCTTGCTTACAACTATTCTTGAAATTATCGATTTTTGATTCCCTTCTTCTGGATATACTTTGTTTCCCTCTTGTACTCATAGCCTTTTATTCAATCTTGGTCTTTTCAATGCTCCGTCCGACTCTATATCTAAGATTAAAAATCAGTATTTTAACTAACGTATACAGTGTTTACACCAATTCTGTGTGGTTTTGTTTACGTCCTTGGCTGTTTTAATTCCAACGGCTGTTCTTTCCAATAAGCTATTAAGTTTGTAGCAACTCTACTAAGAAATATATCTTTCCCCTTGTTATTTGAAATGTGTTGGTTTTTACGTTTGAAATCTAGAAATCGTTATTTTTAACATGCTTAACGCTTTTAAAACTGTTGCATAGTACTTCATTATCAATCCAATATGCTATAATTTTACCCCAAATTATTATTTCTTATCTTATTTACATACATACTACAATACATAGTCCCTAACTAAATCTAATTAAGATACATGATTCCTACATTAATCACGCGTTAAACTAAATCGATATTCCCTTATAATCCACTATTTAAAATAGAAAATATTGTTGAAAATCTTTTAACTAAATAAATTTATTTTACTGTATCCAATCGCTCTCAACCCTATGAGTACACTTATGCCCTTATGTATTCTATTGACCCTTTTAATTACACTATAATAATTATATATATATATATATATATATATATATATATATATATATATATATATTAGGTAGTTAATTACATTACATTTGATTTTCCAATGCTCCACCCGAAGGTACTACATTGGCCAGGAAGCGAGTTTTTTTTACCTGGAAAATTTGGAATTTTGCCGAACCCTTGCTGTTTCAAGCAAGGTAGGGATCTTTAACGTGCGTGACAACACTTACACACGGGACCTCCATTTTACCTTTCATCCGAACGAGGGTGTATTTTTGTGAAAAATGCTCGCCTAACATTTTTCAAGCGGACCGTGTCGGGATTCGAACCCGGGACCTTGGGCGTAGTAGTCACACACATACCACTACGCCACGGAGCCGCCTGGTAGTTAATTACACAAGGTAAATTGATAAATACTATCGTATTATAGTGAATAAGCTGAAATAATTAGACCTTTATGCAATGACCATTTCAAATCGAGCTGTGAAACCCCCCTTGATTGGATGTACCATAAAATTTACTATGAAATTGACTTTTATTATTTTATGATTAACGAGCCCCTACGTTGGACGTCATAAAATTGCTATGTTTTTAACCCCAGCATTGAGCCGTCCATAAAATTTGCTGTGAAATCTTTCCCTAATATTTTTATTGAGCCCCTTGATTGGGCATGTCATAAAATTTCTGTGATATTAGCCCTGATTCCTTTATTATTTTAAGCCCTTATGTTATGAAATGTTAAATTAGGCTCTTACCCTGGATAGTTCCTATTGAATCAAATAAAGCAATTCTATAATACACAATATAATCAGTGATAACTCTCAAACAACTCTCAAAATTTTCCTTTTTACAGAATATCTACATATAACCGATTTATGGTTTTTGAAAGTCAGCAAAATATCCTTTAATAATTCAGGGACCTTCGAACGTTCCAAGATACCTATTACCTCGTCATAAATTGTTAAATGACACTTTTTGTTGACTATTACAAATACACAGTGTGATAAATATTAAATTAGAAACAGTTTTCAAGAATAAATTGTATTAAGATTGCTAACCTGAAATGGGTTCTGTAGTTCCATTCTAGTCTATGATCTGCATCCCTTTCTATGTCCTCTTTCTTTATTAATGTGCCTGCCCCATAAATTGTTTCCAAGTCAGAATATATCCAAATTAGAATACTTTCATTTTTAAACTATCTCCAAAATTTGAGTATGTTCAAATTTCGGAGTCCCAAATTAAAGTCGTTTTAAATATCTCAAATTAGAGCCATTTCAATCAAAATATGTCTCCAATTGAAAGTCGAAATAAAAGCCAAAATTAAAATCCAGATTGAAATCCAAAATTAAAATCCAGATTGAAATTAAAAGTCGTTATTATCCAGATTGAAATAAAAATTAAAAGCCCTGTTTTATTACTATTAGAAATGGATTTTAATTAAGTCGTTTTACTTACGTCTTATTTATAGATCGGCTTATTTTCGTTACATAAATTCTCGCACTTTTTAACTCTTATTTTTAATTCACTAGTTACGCAAATTCTTAACTCTTTTGAACATAGTCGTAGCTCAGTTTCAATATAGACTAACTTGTCGCTTCGTCATTATCGTATATATAAGCCGTACCTCCACCTGATTTCATTGGCTTATTTACGTTCTGGAACGATGCTTCTGCTTTATCTCGCATACCTTGGAATTTTCACCAATTATTTAGTTCAAATCTTTCAATGTATGCCTCGACTGTTACGTACGCCTGTCGCATATCGTGGTATTATTTGAAAAATTCCAACTTTTGTCTGTTTTCACTCACGTATTCGAGCGTTTCTTACTTTTTATCATCTAAATTGAATCGCCTGGTGTTTATTTATTCCTACAGAATATTGGATTTTTGAACAATGCGATTTCTTTCAATCACGTAACAATTTTCTAATAATGAATTATTTTGAATGCGTGTACGATGATATTTTAACGCAATTGTTACATCTTTGCAATGCCAATTTATCTAGGTTTCCCGGTGATATAATTTTTATTCAATTTGTTGCGTTTTAAAATCTTACTTTTACTTGTAAACTACTCTTAGACCTCTTTATGTTCTTATGCATTTTATCCCCTGTATTTTATATATAGTGTGCTCTCAATTAGGAATGTGTGGGGTGATCGATTTACTTTTATAATTGCTGAAATTGTGTGCCTTTCCTAATGTGGAAGTTGTATTTCTTTATACTACGACCCCCATGACTTAATCTACCCCTAAACTACCCTATTATCATAGCATTATATATACATATATATATATTTATATATATATATATATATATATATATATATTGTAGTGGTTTTAAAGTGTTAAATTTGGGGTCAACAATGCAATTTCCTAACACCATGTATAGAGAAAGGAACCATTTATATACGTGCAAAATTTATTTCGTTTATTTAATTTAAATTAACAAGTATTGACGTATTGTTATAATTAGGGATTAAAAGGTAATAGATTCATAAAGAAAATCAATTGTATAAGCCATAGAAATTATTAATTAATTTAATTTATTTTAATTTAAGGGGTTATAACGTCAGAAAACGCAGCAGAGCATGAAAAATCAATAATCTCAAGGCGAAAAGCTTTCTTAACAGACAGACAGACGTCGGTTGTATAAAATACTGTGAAATGTAAACTCCGAGAAGTGTTATTTTAAACGATCATTAATTTAGCACACCTGCATGTTGGAAAGGTCACCTTCCGGTTATTTGTGTAAATAACAAGGCGAGCTTCAAGGAAATATTGTTCAACCGTCGGTGGTTTCGCATAAACGCTAACAAAAGCTTCTTAACGAGCAGAAAGGATGCACAATTAATAATATGGTACAGAATGAGACGGGCATAAAAGCATTTGATTGAGAACGCGCTTATTCGATCCACGTGGAGTCCTTATAACGCGAGCAGCGATATCGATTTTCTACTACACAAGCAAGGTTAGAATGCGACGTCAAATATGCATAAGACGGGAATAGAGATATTACAGGCGGAGTTTTAAGAAGTCACTGAACTGTATGATTGGTCGAAATAGTTAGTTTTAGAACAGAGGAACACGCGACAGGTGGATGCGATAGTTTTGTTTCTGATAGCGTGTTGACGAGGAATATTTCTAGAAGTTTAAAACGGTTACACAAAATTTGCGGAAATGTTATTTTACAATTAGGTATTTTGCGTAAAGTGTGGCCAAAGGGGCCTAGCTTTATGATATAAATACTCTGGAAGAATTAGGAGGGCTTTCTTTAATTTTGCATCGCTTAACGACGTACAAAAATCAACTGACGAGGCTTGTAAGTATTAAAAATTTGTAAAATTCAGTAGTACAGTATTAGATTGTTTGTGACCTTATAGTTAGAAACGCGAAGAGTGTCGAGTTTATTTAAATTTAACTGTGGTTCAACGAATACCTTAACAATCTCGTAAATTAATAATGTGATAATAAACAAGTGTAATATACATGGATTTGGATATTGAAATTAATATTGGATGGGTAGCATGAAGCAGATTTGAGTGTGTTCATCTTTAAACAGCTGGTGGAGCCGCGCGCTTAACCACTAGGCCGAGGGGTTCAGGAACATAATACATCGTCAACGGAGATGGAATTTTCAAGTTTTTCCAGGTAGCGCATTTGAATTTGCTGTTTTTTTTTATAAACTGTTGAAATTGTGATGGGCGAGAGTGAACTTTGATAGTTGTTTTTCGTTATTTTACGTATTGAAAGGGATACGTATAGCTGACTATTAATATGGTATTTTGAATATAAAACAAAAGGTGTACGTAAAGCTTATTGAATTGCTTGATGAATTTAAATTTAATTGTTAAGAGTACATGGGTTTTTTTTGTTTGTAGTAATAGTATGCAAAGTGGAAAGCATACATTAATAAACTGGGTTATCATGAGCTCACCATACTCCAGAGTGTAGTAATAGACAAAGATAAGGCATTATTTGGGGCCCATTTACTCCTGTTGCATTAAATGTGTTAGAAATTTCCATTTTAAAAACAAGGACTTTACAAAGATAGCATTTATTGAGGTGTAACTTGAGCACCGAACTGTAAATAACTTTGAATTATTATTTGTAAATAGTGGGTAATAAATATTGTATGATTGTTGTATTATTTTGTGATTTTATTGAATGGTGTGTGAATGGTAAAGAGAATGAGAGTAAATTTAGGTATACGAGAAGAAGCACAGCTGAGCTAGCCAGGGAAGCTGCAGAAGAAATTAATTTGATAGAGCAGAAAGCGGGTAAGAAAAATTTTGTGAATTTTTATATTTGTAAATATTTTTTTTTGAACTGGCGAGGTACCAGAGCATGAGCTCGAATGTTTTTTTAAGAAAGTACCAGTTCATGTGACCAAAAGGCACATTTCCACGGCAATATATATATATATATATATTGCTGTGTTTCTTCTCATATCTGCAGGTACTGGCCCTTTCAAAAAAAATATTCGAGCCCCACAGTTTGGGCGTCAAGATTGCTGTGATACCTTTAAAATCCGTGAACTACGCTTTTCGCCTCGGCTGCTCACCTAATGTTATAAACCTCCTCATTCATAAAAAAAAACAACACATTCCTACCAAAAATCGACGCGTGAGCGACGGACTGGGAACAGAGCATGAGAAATTCTAGAAACTGGCCGTTTTAGAGACTCGACCGACAGACAGGCTTTTTGCTATATATACCGGTGGTAATATGAATTTCGGCCTCTTAGACTCTTAGACTTTTGACGATTCGATGCGTTAAAAGCTCGTACATACGCGACTTGATTGAAGATGTTAAACCGTGCATTTTAGTTTGATTAAATAATTTAAAGTTTGCTAGTATATTTTAGTGATTCAAAATAGCTTATTATTTACGTGCTAACATGAATGTACTTCAGTGCACTTAGATACAAGGTAATAAAATTTAGTTTCACTGTACCAATTAGTAAAATTTACAACGACGAAGGTATACACAAAAGTAGGCAGTTTTGGCGTATATTGGTGACAGAAGCATGAATTTCTTTGCTATTTTTGGGGGTGTTAATAATTAAATGGTTCAAATACGTGTCTGGATCCATGAAAGAATGGTCAGATAAACACAGAGGAGTTCCGGAAAGGCCCAGAAACGACTTTGAATGGATGGTGATGGAGAAAATTTTAAAAGCGTAGAGAATCAGAAGCCGTAAATATAATCCTGTTGAATGGTGTGATTAACTAAAGAAACGATACTTTGAAGCTACGAGGACAGTAACCTTCAGGTAAATTATACTATTTTGTTTGACATTTTTGTGTGTATTGAATGACTTTATAATTGATTTACTTTAAATGGACATTAGTGAAATTGTTCTAACCATAAACGTTTAATTTTAAGATGAAATTTGCTTGTTTAAGTAAAAGGGTATTTTGTTTTGATGTTCGGGAATATGATGAAAATTTGGGTATGTCTTTGAGCTCAATTAGACGAACCTGGTTAATTAACGAAAAGGGGTGGTAGATGCTCCCTTTTACTCAGACTCCGGTCTGCTTATATTGTTATATTAATTAGTAGGCATCCAACAAGGACTTTAATTTTGGATGCACAGTAAAATGATAATAAAATTAATCTTGAAATTCTTTTTAAAACTGAAATTTATGCTGAGTTTTAATTTTGAAATTTTAATGTATTCTGAATATTGATGTAAATAGAGTTAACGTTGATGTTTTTGGTAGGAATGTGTTGTTTTTTTTTATGAATGAGGAGGTTTATAACATTAGGTGAGCAGCCGAGGCGAAAAGCGTAGTTCACGGATTTTAAAGGTATCACAGCAATCTTGACGCCCAAACGGTGGGGCTCGAATGTTTTTTTTGAAAGGGCCAGTACCTGCAGATATGAGAAGAAACACAGCAATCTTTGGCGACCCAAAAGTGAGGCTCGAGTTCCAAATAAAATTTTTGTGATTTTATTCCAGGAAACTGGCAATCTGAGAGAGAGAGTTTCTGTGTGTGTATAAATTTAAGAGTAGTTTAGGGTGTGTGTGAGTGATTAGAACGTATGCAGAGAAAAGAGTGGTTAAGGAGTGGAAATTGGAAGTGACGATAGTGCATTGTGTGAGAAAATTTCGAAAATGGAAGAAGCTGGAGGCAGTAGAGATCAGTCGAGGACGGAATCAGGGGATCAAGGAAACGAGATGATAATGAGAATGCTAGAGAGGATGAACGAAGAATCGAATAGAGCGAGGGAGGAGTCTAACAGAAAATTAGAACAGCTAAGCGATGAATCGAATAGAGCGAGAGAGGACTCAAATCGGAAATTTGACCAATTAAATCAGGAATTAGGGAATAAAATAGAAAAATCGACGAGAGAATTTACAGAATTTAAAACAGTCTTACCGTAAAAATGGGGAAGTTGAAAATAGGGTTGATAAAATGAGCGTGATATTACAGGTCTTCGACAGGAAATGGGACATTTAAGGTCCGAAGTACGCATTTTGTGAAGAAGAGATTAATGTAAAATGACTGAAGTAACGGACTCATGTAGGGATCAGTTAGGCCGGGTAGAACGCGAAGTTAGTAGTATTAAATACAACATATTAAATTTAACGGGGGATGGTCCCAGATTTTCTACAGGTGGAGTATCATTGGACCAACACATGAAGTTTTATGGCGATAACAGGGTAAATCCACAAATTTTTATTAATAGTGTAAGAAATCTAGTGGGAAATTTATTTGACGAACAGACTAAACTGAATACGATAAAGGCTTTATTAAAGGACAACGCGGAAGCATGGTACAATCTAGTAGGACAGGACATAGACACGTATCAGGACTTTGAAGACAAATTTTTACAACATTACTGGAGTGATCACAAACAGGATCAGATTAGGGACGACTTGATTACAGGAAAATTTAAGGAGAGTTTGCAGGTTCTAGGAGCAATATGCCATCCGCAAGTACAGTGTGGCCAAACAACTGAATCCACCATTGACTGACAGACAGATTATTAAGTACCTATCACGACATTTTGAACTGGAAATTAGACAACACGTGGCCTTACAAAACATCACAGAACGGGAGACATTTTTAGAGTATTTGCAGAGATATGACGATGTATGTGTAGGACGGACAAGAGAGATACGAGAACGAAACGTTAACACAGTTAGGTTTGACAACAGGACACCGAATTATCCGAGACGGCCTGACTACAACAGAAATTTTCGACCGAATTGGGAGCGACGAGGACAGGAATACAGGAGCAATAGTGCGACTAGGGGACCGACGCCAAGACCTAGTTATACGCGACAGAACAGTTTACCGGAAGTAAACAGGACTGTGACCAGCACGCCGAATAGAGACATGGACACGGATATTAACACGAGGAGGACGTACGCACAGGTTGTAGAAGGACAACCAGGACCAAGCACGGAAAACAGGATGAGACAGGATTTTTAGAACGTGACAGACCACTAGATTTCTGTGTAAATGTATACGAACATCCACGTGAATTTTTCAAAATTGAGGAGGAAGTAGAGCCAGAAACTGAGGAAAAATTATGTTTGCCAATTGTTAAATTAGAAATTTTTGAAAATAATGTAGAAGTATTACTTGATACAGGGGCAGAGGCGAGTTTAATATCGGAGGAATTCGTCAGCAAAATTAGGGATAAGGTTTGTGATAGAATTATGCCTATAAAACGTAGCCATTTAGTAGCTCAAATAAAAGAAGTTTGCTGTAGTAAATAGTGTTGTGGTGCTTAGGATAGATATAGGAGGTTTAAGCTGTGAACAGGAGTTTGTAATTGTACCTGGACTGAAGTTTCAGAGCATTTTAGGTGTTGACTGTATGATGAAGTTAGGGGTTTTGATAGATATGGAAAGGAAGGTAGTAAGGATTAAGGATAGGGTAGTGCCATGGAAGGGCAGTTATGAAGTCACAGAGGATGACACTGGGTTTAGTATTAATGTAATAGAGGTAGAGGATGATGAAGTTAAACAGATCAACACAATAAGATGTCCAGAGGATAGGAGAGTAGAGGTTCAAGCTTTAGTACAAAAACATGCAGAATTAGTGGGGGTAGAAGCAACAGCAGCATATCGGGAGCAGGTGAAGGCAGAATTATTTTTGACGAAGTTAAGTGGCAAGTTTGTTTTTAATAAAGTAGATTTAAGGAATTCAATCTGGCGGATTCCATTACACAAAAATTCTAGAAGGTACGTAGGGTTTTCCATAGAGGGAAAAATCGATAATTGTAAAGTAGTATCGTTTGGTTTGTCGGCAGAAAGGGAAACAAGAATAAATGAGAAACAGACAAGTGTAGGGCTGAAGAAGAAGTAATATTTAAGAGTCAGGATAAGAGGGATGATAAGTTTATTGTATGTGAGATAATAGAGATGTTAAGTATAGATATAGAAGGGGGAGAGATAGGGATGAAGAGTATTAGGATGGTAAGAAGGAAGACTTGGAGGGTCAAGAAGAGGTTAGATTTAAATAACTTAATGAACAAAGGATAGAGATAGGTGAACTTTAGTATAGATATAGAACAAGGGATAGAATAGGTGTATATAGAAAAGTAGAAGTTAGTGTTTATAGAAAATAAAGCTAGGTATAGGATAAATATGGGAGATAATTAGGAATAGGTTTAGGATGAGAATAAAGAGTAAAGGTAGGAAGAAAATAAGATAGGTTAAGTATAGATATGTCATATAAGATTAGTGGAGAGTTAGGAATAAAGTTAGAAATAGGATAGGTATATAGGATTAGGTAGGATGAAGTAAAGTATAGTGAAGATTAGTTAAAAGTTAGGAATAGGATAGGTATATAGGATGTATATAGGATTAGATGGATGAGTAGGATGAAGTTAGGGATAATTTCAGTTTATAGAATTAGGTGAAAGTTAGGAATAGGATAGGGATATAGGATAGGTGTAAATATTTTTTTCGATTGGAGACAAAGTAGGTAAGTTAGATAGATAAGGGTGAGAGTGATAGGCAATTTTTTGTAATTTTTTGTCTAAATGTTTTATATTTGCATTCAAATAAGTGGGATTATTTGTATTCAAATAGGGGGAAAATACTCATATTTAGACCAGGGTAGAAAATTAAATAATCACATCAAATAATTTTAATCACCGTGTATAAGGAATTTCATTAAATAATACGCGTTATTAAAACCATGAAGCATAAATAAACTTGGTTGTTTCAGTAAAAATAAGAAATTTAAATTATTTATAAGACGCTTTATATCAAAAGAAGCAGTATTGAAAAGCTCTGCGTGTAATGTAATTATTCCTAAACAAAGAGAAATTACGTGCAAAGTTTATATTAATTAACCCTATTTTAAGTAACCGGTAGTAAAACAAAGTGTACATATAATAATTAATATTTAAGTTGTATTCGCTAAAAATGAAAAGGATAGAAATCAATTTTAATTGGAGTTAATTAAACCGTTAATAACATATAATACTTATAGAAACTTGTAAAAACCCAAGATTAAAATACCACGGAATAAAGCTCTGAGAATTAATATTATTTTGAACACCTGCGTAGTTTAAATATCACATTCGGCGTAAATTTTGCAGATAATTAATGTTTCAAAGAATCTTGGGGAAAACGTCGCATAATAGTTACGAGAATTGCTAAAGCTGGGTATTTCACACTCCATGTGGACTAAAATAATCGATAATAAAGAATATCAAGTTGCACCAATACGAACAGGTTAGAAAAGGAAAGAGAAAATGCGTCAAGCAAAGACACATATAGTAAAAGGCGGGATTTAAGCAACGTCACGGGGGTCACAATTGGTTAAAAATAGGATGCAAATATCAGAGGTAGAACAACGATTTCTGTACAAAATTAATTAGTTTTTCTCGGACATGCTTGCGTGCCGTGTGGAAATTTTCTGAGATTTAAATGGGGCGAGTGAAAATTCGTAAAAATCGACGCGTGAGCGACGGACTGGGAACAGAGCATGAGAAATTCTAGAAACTGGCCGTTTTGAGACTCGACCGACAGACAGGCTTTTGCTATATATACCGGTGGTAATATGAATTTCGGCCTCTTAGACTCTTAGACTTTTGACGATTCGATGCGTTAAAAGCTCGTACATACGCGACTTGATTGAAGATGTTAAACCGTGCATTTTAGTTTGATTAAATAATTTAAAGTTTGCTAGTATATTTTAGTGATTCAAAATAGCTTATTATTTACGTGCTAACATGAATGTACTTCAGTGCACTTAGATACAAGGTAATAAAATTTAGTTTCACTGTACCAATTAGCAAAATTTACAACGACGAAGGTATACACAAAAGTAGGCAGTTTTGGCGTATATTGGTGACAGAAGCATGAATTTCTTTGCTATTTTTGGGGTGTTAATAATTAAATGGTTCAAATACGTGTCTGGATCCATGAAACAAGGGTCAGATAAACACAGAGGAGTTCCGGAAAGGCCCAGAAACGACTTTGAATGGATGGTGATGGAGAAAATTTTAAAAGCGTTGAGAATCAGAAGCCGTAAATATAATCCTGTTGAATGGTGTGATTAACTAAAGAAACGATACTTTGAAGCTACGAGGACAGTAACCTTCAGGTAAATTATACTATTTTGTTTGACATTTTGTGTGTATTGAATGACTTTATAATTGATTTACTTTAAATGGACATTAGTGAAATTGTTCTAACCATAAACGTTTAATTTTAAGATGAAATTTGCTTGTTTAAGTAAAAGGGGTATTTTGTTTTGATGTTCGAATATGATGAAAATTTGGGTATGTCTTTGAGCTCAATTAGACGAACCTGGTTAATTAACGAAAAGGGGTGGTAGATGCTCCTTTATACTCAGACTCCGGTCTGCTTATATTTTATATTAATTAGTAGGCATCCAACAAGGACTTTAATTTTGGATGCACAGTAAAATGATAATAAAATTAATCTTGAAATTCTTTTTAAAACTGAAATTTATGCTGAGTTTTAATTTTGAAATTTTAATGTATTCTGAATATTGATGTAAATAGAGTTAACGTTGATGTTTTTGGTAGGAATGTGTTGTTTTTTTTTATGAATGAGGAGGTTTATAACATTAGGTGAGCAGCCGAGGCGAAAAGCGTAGTTCACGGATTTTAAAGGTATCACAGCAATCTTGACGCCCAAACTGTGGGGCTCGAATATTTTTTTTGAAAGGGCCAGTACCTGCAGATATGAGAAGAAACACAGCAATATATATATATAAAGGTATATATATATATATATATATTTAAAGGTATCACAGCAATCTTGACGCCCAAACTGTGGGGCTCGAATATTTTTTTTGAAAGGGCCAGTACCTGCAGATATGAGAAGAAACACAGCAATATATATATAAAATATATAAAATCCGTGAACTACGCTTTTCGCCTCGGCTGCTCACCTAATGTTATAAACCTCCTCATTCATAAAAAAAAACAACACATTCCTACCAAAAACATCAACGTTAACTCTATTTACATCAATAGTCAGAATACATTAAAATTTCAAAATTAAAACTCGGCATAAATTTCAGTTTTAAAAAGAATTTCAAGATTAATTTTATTATCATTTTACTGTGCATCCAAAATTAAAGTCCTTGTTGGATGCCTACTAATTAATATAACAATATAAGCAGACCGGGTCTGAGTATAAAGGAGCATCTACCACCCCTTTTCGTTAATTTAACCAGGTTCGTCTAATTGAGCTCAAAGACATACCCAAATTTTCATCATATTCCCGAACATCAAAACAAAATACCCCTTTTTACTTAAACAAAATTTCATCTTAAAATTAAACGTTTATGGTTAGAACAATTTCACTAATGTCCATTTAAAGTAAATCAATTATAAAGTCATTCAATACACACAAAAATGTCAAACAAAATAGTATAATTTACCTGAAGGTTACTGTCCTCGTAGCTTCAAAGTATCGTTTCTTTAGTTAATCACACCATTCAACAGGATTATATTTACGGCTTCTGATTCTCTACGCTTTTAAAATTTTCTCCATCACCATCCATTCAAAGTCGTTTCTGGGCCTTTCCGGAACTCCTCTGTGTTTATCTGACCCTTGTTTCATGGATCCAGACACGTATTTGAACCATTTAATTATTAACACCCCAAAATAGCAAAAGAAATTCATGCTTCTGTCACCAATATACGCCAAAACTGCCTACTTTTGTGTATACCTTCGTCGTTGTAAATTTTACTAATTGGTACAGTGAAACTAAATTTTATTACCTTGTATCTAAGTGCACTGAAGTACATTCATGTTAGCACGTAAATAATAAGCTATTTTGAATCACTAAAATATACTAGCAAACTTTAAATTATTTAATCAAACTAAAATGCATGGTTTAACATCTTCAATCAAGTCGCGTATGTACGAGCTTTTAACGCATCGAATCGTCAAAAGTCTAAGAGTCTAAGAGGCCGAAATTCATATTACCACCGGTATATATAGCAAAAAGCCTGTCTGTCGGTCGAGTCTCTAAAACGGCCAGTTTCTAGAATTTCTCATGCTCTGTTCCCAGTCCGTCGCTCACGCGTCGATTTTACAATTTTCACTCGCCCATTTAAATCTCAGAAAATTTCCACACGGCACGCAAGCATGTCCGAGAAAAACTAATTAATTTTGTACAGAAATCGTTGTTCTACCTCTGATATTTGCATCCTATTTTTAACCAATTGTGACCCCCGTGACGTTGCTTAAATCCCGCCTTTTACTATATGTGTCTTTGCTTGACGCATTTTCTCTTTCCTTTTCTAACCTGTTCGTATTGGTGCAACTTGATATTCTTTATTATCGATTATTTTAGTCCACATGGAGTGTGAAATACCCAGCTTTAGCAATTCTCGTAACTATTATGCGACGTTTTCCCCAAGATTCTTTGAAACATTAATTATCTGCAAAATTTACGCCGAATGTGATATTTAAACTACGCAGGTGTTCAAAATAATATTAATTCTCAGAGCTTTATTCCGTGGTATTTTAATCTTGGGTTTTTACAAGTTTCTATAAGTATTATATGTTATTAACGGTTTAATTAACTCCAATTAAAATTGATTTCTATCCTTTTCATTTTTAGCGAATACAACTTAAATATTAATTATTATATGTACACTTTGTTTTACTACCGGTTACTTAAAATAGGGTTAATTAATATAAACTTTGCACGTAATTTCTCTTTGTTTAGGAATAATTACATTACACGCAGAGCTTTTCAATACTGCTTTTTAAAAGCGTCTTATAAATAATTTAAATTTCTTATTTTTACTGAAACAACCGAGTTTATTTATGCTTCATGGTTTTAATAACGCGTATTATTTAATGAAATTCCTTATACACGGTGATTAAAATTATTTGATGTGATTATTTAATTTTCTACCCTGGTCTAAATATGAGTATTTTCCCCCTATTTGAATACAAATAATCCCACTTATTTGAATGCAAATATAAAACATTTAGACAAAAAAATTACAAAAAAATTGCCACCTCTCTACCCTTATCTATCTAACTTACCTACTTTGTCTCCAATCGAAAAAAAAATATTTACACCTATCCTATATCCCTATCCTATTCCTAACTTTCACCTAATTCTATAAACTGAAATTATCCCTAACTTCATCCTACTGTAACAAAATTTTTGTTACATTTCATATCTATAAAGAAAAAACAGTTCTAACTGCTATTATTTTGCGAATCTGTCATTTAAATTTAATTTTTAATGAACTATAAAGAAGAACAACTTTTTCCGTTTATGTTATTTTTACCTATAAGGAGTATTTAACAGACTTCTATACTTTCAATATCGAGGATGCCTTGAGCGTGGTTTGTGTTGCATATATTGCGGGCGTTCTGGCGTCCACTAGAGCGTTGTTAAACATAACGCCTGCGCGAAAATGACGCGAAGGCTATGAGCATCGACAAATAAAGAATACGGCCATCTTGCAAGCAACCGTGGGTACGTAGACTTCACTTACAAGGATGGTGAATTCTGCTTGTACGTGGAAGAGGAGGATAGCTCTAGAGGAATGGTAGGGCTGTTGGATTGTCGCGTGGAGGCTCCACGAAGAGCTCTCGTGGAAGCCGCCCGTCAATTCAAAGCAACAGCTGCAACACGTGGTGAGAAATCCTTAGTGGTAAGGACCGTGTAATTAATTAGCCGTGTTTAATAGTAATACTTGATTCAATCCCTTTAGCACAATTTGAGGAACACGCTAAGCGATGGTGTTGGATTTTGGTCGAGCATTGGGAAGTTGATTGTTTTGGAGCGTCCGAGGAGTTGCGGTTTAGTGCAGGCCTGTTTTGTGTCTTTCAAAATATCAAACAGATGGGAAGTAAAGTGTCCGAGCTCATCGATTACATTCGTCAACATCGTTGCTGTAAGAAAACTAAATCTACCAGGTACTTATGAACCTTTTGCTGAAAATCAATTTCGTGTGCTGTTTAAGGTTAAAGCTTTAAATTACTATTTATGAAATCATGAGAAACCTTCGTTAAATAACGTAAATTTCAATTTTGTTTGCTAAATGTATTTATGCTTATATACTACGTAAAATTTAGTTGGAAACATAACCTAAAATTTAATTAGTCAAATATTTTTCATTCGGAACTAGATTGCTTTATAAGAGAATTTTTAATCTTTAGATGCTCTAAAAGTTGTTATTCAAAGTGCTTTTATGATGCACTTGTCAAGTGATAAAAACATGTATAAAGTCCACCTTTGGATGAAAGGTGTTTTCTAGCAATTTGTTGTAATTAGTAGAAGAACTAAGCTGTTTTTGACATATGTTAATCTGAGTTTATTATTTTCATACTTAAACCATATGAACTATTTATGTAACAAGTTCCTTAGATAAAAATCTTGTAAGCCAAAACAGATCTGTTTCATGGATGTTTAAGAAACTAAACTGTATTAACTAACTTATAAATGCTAATACCTCTCTATGTGAAAGTATATTCAGAAACTTCTGTAACTTATTTAATGTTGATTATTTTGATTATAGAGGAACACTCTAAGAAAAGTTTTAAAGTTTATATATTGATTAATGAAATTTATTTACAAGTAATTTTTGCAACAAAAGAGATATATATTTAGATTAAACATTGAATTGATACCTTTGTCTTTTTATTTCACTTATTGAAATTAACATTGATCAAATTAGACCAGAAAATTTTGAATGTGGAAAAAGTTGATACAATATCAGGTAATAGAAATGGAATAAGTAATTTCCAGTAGAGTATTTTCTCATTAAGGTGTTATTAAGATTTTGAATTCAGGCTAATCGATCTATAAAGATCGAGATATTTTGTTGCTGTAAGACACAAACGGTGTCTTATATTTTATTTTTTGTGTGACATCTTCTTGCAGGTCCGACATCGCGGAAGCTAAAGCAGAGATTTCAGAGGTATTATATATTGAGGTTTGTAAGTTTTCTTGTAATCATTTATATCCTATAGGTTTCTGCGTCTTCCTGTAGGATACTTTAGTCTTGTTTATTGTCTGTATAGATGCAGTGGCGTCCATTTATTTTTTGTTCCGTTAGTAGTCGAGCCCACCATATACCCACGCCCAAACTCATTGCTCACCCTTGGGGTAATTCCCAGACTAGACCGCGAATATAGTAAAAAGAAAAACTTCATTTTCAAATAAAATGATATTTCATAGGCGCCGGCAACGTGAGGCGTATATAATTAAAGAACATTTCACTGGCGCACAACGTGTGGGGCTCGATTTCGTTGATGTTTGATTTATAAAAATTAGTTATTTCATTATCCCTTATTGTGTTGGTTTAGTTGGTAAACTCAAAATTAATTTGGTTGTAAATTTTCATAGGATTTATATCGTGTCTGGAACCTCAAGTCTCTTAAGCATTAGTTATTTGAATGTCACAACAGGTTTGATTCGCATTAAAGAAATTTTTTTGTCATAGTGAGTTGGTCAAGAAATAAAATAATTTTAGGTTGTCATAATAAATTTTTTAAAATGGCCGTTCCTTCTCAAAAGACAGCCATTATGATTTGGTAGCAGAAAAATTATGTTAGTAAAAAAGATTGGTCAGATTGGTTCAGTGTAGTAAAAATTTTTTTGTCATACTAATTCACAACCCAAGACTGATTCGTTATCTATTGAAAAATCTGGTGATAATCGACCATATGTGATAGTAAAGTTGTTTGATATAGATAGTTTAGGTTTATTTGTTTCTGGATGTATTATTTCAATAGTAGGTTCATCTTCCATTCGTATTAGGTATAATAGTTGTTGTTTATTTTCTTGATCCAAGAAATAATGCTTTGAGAATTTGGTACACAGGTTTTGTTGTTGAAGTATTGCTTGAAAATTTGCTCTTGTGCATCGGCACGTTTTTGATTTGATTCGTTTTGGTAGCAATTTTTATTTATATCCGCATTGCAACGCAGTATGTTGAGAGGTTTGTAAGTCTAAGCGAAATTTGTCGTAGTAGTTTGTCGGATAGCGGTATGTTAGTCTAGACGGGACTCGTGGAGAGTTGGCCGCTCAGCATTACATTAGTCTAAACGAGACTCGTGGTAAGTTTGTCGCTTTAGCAGCTTGGTCATTATTATTGGAGGTTAGTTAAGATGTAATTTTTGTTTATTAGTCTAGGTGAGGCTCATAGAGGAGTTTGTCGCTCTAGCAAGTTTATGCGTTGTGAAGCACTATAGTTTGTCTTAACAGTTTGATTATGAGTAGTGTGGGTTACCAAAATATTTAGTTATTGTTATTCTCAATGGAAGGTTGAAAGCAATTTAAGATATAAATTTATTAAGCCTAAAGTTATCGTTGTTTGCAAAGTTCGCAGAAGAAGTAGAGTTAATGTTGATCCGAAAGAAAAACATGTTGTAAATTTAATAGAGGTCAAGCTTGATAATTTAGAAAATTGGTATGTGTTTACGTGAGAAAATTTTGGCGTCGCCTGAGGATTACCCTCAATGGAAAGTTGAGAACGATTTTGTTTTTAAGTTTATCCCATCAAATTTGCCTATGTTGTCAAATGTAGTAGAGTGGAAATATTTAGTACCGAAAGTTCAAAGGAAGAAGTCATTAGATCGTGTCATGACCCCTCAGTTGCAGGACATTTGGGTTCTCGAAGACAATTGCTAGAGTCCAAGAACATTATTATTGGCCCAAGATGAATTTAGATGTTTGAAATTTTGTCGTGCATGTTTGGTGTGGTGCAAAAATCTTCTAATGCAGGTCCTTTAGGCTTAATGGGAAAGGAGAAAGAGGCCAAGTTTCCATTTCAAATTATCGGTTAGATCTTATGGGTCCATTCCCTCGCTCAAAATTAGGATTTAAATGGTTGTTGGTAGTAGGAGATTGGTTCTCAAAATATACAATTCTACATCCTCTCGCAGTGCAAAGTCACATGTCATAGAACAGTTTATAGAACAGAAAGTGTTTTTAATGTTTGGAGTGCCCCAATTTATTATTTGCGATAATGGTTCAAATTTAGCTGGTCGAATTTTTAAGTCATTATGTAATAGGTTTGAAATTCAAAAGATATGGTATAATGCTGTTTATGGCCACAATGTAATTTTGTTGAGAGGATTAATAGGACGGTAGGGACAGCTATTCGATCCTATCTCGAAGAACATGATACCTGGGATGCTGAGTTAGCGCAGATTCAGTTTGCTATTAATTCTGCTAAGCATGAGTCGACGGGTTATACTCCGAATTTTTTAGTTTTTGGCCGACACGTCCCCATATCCGGTAAATTTTACGGTAGTGGATTTATCCTAAGCTGATGTTGAAATCGTTCCTGGTAGCCGCCCATTATATGCTTCAGACCACCAAGGTATATTTAAAGTATTTGAAGGGACGGTTGCATGTAGCTTATCGAAGGTCAAGCAATCGATATAATCTAAGGAGGAGGAACATTTCTTTTGAGGTTGGCAGTAAAGTGTGGAGGTCCAACAAGGTGTTGTCGGACTAATAAATTTGCTGCTAAACTGGCTCCAAAATTTATTTTGAGTGTAGTCAAGAAGAAGTGCTCGAATGTGGTGTCGATCTAATTAATCTAGATGGATCAAAAGCAGGCAGGTGGCATGTCAAGGATCTAAAACCCTATTCTGTCGTAGATCCAGAATATGTACCAGAGGACTGATTGGTTATCTTTAGTATTTGTGTCGTAAAGAATATAGTATAAATTTGGTTATGGGATGAGTGGTGAAGACAAATTGAAGGCTTTTGCCAGTATATCGTTGCTGGTAGAGATTGAAAGTTTCTCAACTAGTGTTGTTTTAAATGTGCACTAATGGATTATTCAAAAAAAAAGGTTATTTTGCCGTGTTGTTGTTATAGCCAAGTGGGAGTGAGGCAAATGTTTGTTGCTTCATGTTTGTGGACGTGTTTTGATCGCGTCATGTGTTGTTGTGTCTAGAGTAAGCGAGGAAGGTAGGTGCTGTTTGTTGTCGTGGGTCGGAGTAACCTAGTTGGTGAGACCATTGTAGTATTGAGTAGTTTTGGTTCGAGATGTTTGGTGTGGCCACAGTAGAGTTGAGGATTTTTTGAGACTGGGTGTCCCAAAGAAAAGAGTACGATTGGGCTATGAATAGCTATAAGCTGAAGAAGCCAAGTATTCATTAGTAGCTACAATGAGTAGTGGCTTGACGAGCAGTTTATTTTAGTGAGGCAATAATCAAATTTTGCTGAATGTATTGAGCTGGAATTTTGAGACCAGCAAATACATAATCATTGTTGGAGCAGTATTGATATTTCTGTATATAGGTGTGAGTTTTTGTTTTGCTATTAATATTAGTAAGGTTGTCATGTCAAGGGTAGTAGTAGGAAAGTAAATCTTTTGTTGTTATTTTTGCGATAGTTCATGTCAGGCTTTTTGTTTGAATTTCAGTTTATATTTTTAAGAAGTGGGTTGTTTTTTGGTCCCCGTTTGGTTTGCAACTCAGTGTTAGACTACAATATTTTGACTTTTACCGATTATGACTTTTACCGATTCGACATACCTATATTGACTCCTGACGGATGTGTGGTGCAGAGTTACCTACACACTCATTTGGTTGCACCCCATTTTCCTCTTCTTAATCCAAGAGTTCATTCATGATTTTTTAGTTCAAAATCAAAGTGCAAACTTACTTTGTTCATACTTCGATTTGTTGTAATGCTTTTTTGTATTTATCTTTTGGTTAAGGCGATAGTTTTCGTCCATATAAAAAAACTTCTCGGTTATGTATATATTAAGATATAATTAACCTCAAAGTTTTTTCTTTTGATCGGAGGCAGTGTAACAAAATTTTTGTTACATTTCATATCTATAAAGAAAAAACAGTTCTAACTGCTATTATTTTGCGAATCTGTCATTTAGCGTGTAATCATTAATTAATTTAATGAACTATAAAGAAGAACAACTTTTCCGTTTATGTTATTTTTACCTATAAGGAGTATTTAACAGACTTCTATACTTTCAATATCGAGGATGCCTTGAGCGTGGTTTGTGTTGCATATATTGCGGGCGTTCTGGCGTCCACTAGAGCGTTGTTAAACATAACGCCTGCGCGAAAATGACGCGAAGGCTATGAGCATCGACAAATAAAGAATACGGCCATCTTGCAAGCAACCGTGGTACGTAGACTTCACTTACAAGGATGGTGAATTCTGCCGTGGAAAGGAGGATAGCTCTAGAGGAATGGTAGGGCTGTTGGATTGTCGCGTGGAGGCTCCACGAAGAGCCTCCCCTCAATTCAAAGCAACAGCTGCAACACGTGGTGAGAAATCCTTTGGTAAGGACCGTGTAATTAATTAGCCGTGTTTAATAGTAATACTTGATTCAATCCCTTTAGCACTTTGAGGAACACGCTGCGATGGTGTTGGATTTTGGTGGCATTGGGAAGTTGATTGTTTTGGAGCGTCCGAGGAGTTTGCGGTTAGTGCAGGCCTGTTTTGTGTCTTTCAAAATATCAAACAGATGGGAAGTAAAGTGTCCGAGCTCATCGAAATTAACATTTCAAAAACTAAATCTACCAGGTACTTATGAACCTTTTGCTGAAAATCAATTTGTGTGCTGTTTAAGGTTAAAGCTTTAAATTACTATTTATGAAATCATGAGAAACCTTTTAAATAACGTAAATTTCAATTTTGTTTGCTAAATGTATTTATGCTTATATACTACGTAAAAATTTAGTTGGAAACATAACCTAAAATTTAATTAGTCAAATATTTTTCATTCGGAACTAGATTGCTTTATAAGAGAATTTTTTAATCTTTAGATGCTCTAAAGTTGTTATTCAAAGTGCTTTTATGATGCACTTGTCAAGTGATAAAAAACATGTATAAAGTCCACCTTTGGATGAAAGGTGTTTTCTAAGCAATTTGTTGTAATTAGTAGAAGAACTAAGCTGTTTTTGACATATGTTAATCTGAGTTTATTATTTTCATACTTAAACCATATGAACTATTTATGTAACAAGTTCCTTAGATAAAAATCTTGTAAGCCAAAACAGATCTGTTTCATGGATGTTTAAGAAACTAAACTGTATTAACTAACTTATAAATGCTAATACCCTCTCTATGTAAGAAGTATATTCAGAAACTTCTGTAACTTATTTAATGTTGATTATTTTGATTATAGAGGAACACTCTAAGAAAAGTTTTAAAGTTTATATATTGATTAATGAAATTTATTTACAAGTAATTTTGCAACAAAAGAGATATATATTTAGATTAAACATTGAATTGATACCTTTGTCTTTTTATTTCACTTATTGAAATTAACATTGATCAAATTAGACCAGAAAATTTTGAATGTGGAAAAAGTTGATACAATATCAGGTAATAGAAATGGAATAAGTAATTTCAGTAGAGTATTTTCTCATCGTAAGGTGTTATTAAGATTTTGAATTCAGGCTAATCGATCTATAAAGATCGAGATATTTTGTTGCTGTAAGACACAAACGGTGTCTTATATTTTATTTTTGTGTGACATCTTCTTGCAGGTCCGACATCGCGGAAGCTAAAGCAGAGATTTCAGAGGTATTATATATTGAGGTTTGTAAGTTTTCTTGTAATCATTTATATCCTATAGGTTTCTGCGTCTTCCTGTAGGATACTTTAGTCTTGTTTATTGTCTGTATAGATGCAGTGGCGTCCATTTATTTTTTTGTTCCGTTAGTAGTCCCCATATACCCACGCCCAAACTCATTGCTCACCCTTGGGGTAATTCCCAGACTAGAAATAATAAAGAAGAGAAAAACTTCATTTTCAAATAAAATGATATTTCATAGGCGCCGGCAACGTGAGGCGTATATAATTAAAGAACATTTCACTACTCATCCATCTAATCCTATATACATCCTATATACCTATCCTATTCCTAACTTTTAACTAATCTTCACTATACTTTACTTCATCCTACCTAATCCTATATACCTATCCTATTTCTAACTTTATTCCTAACTCTCCACTAATCTTATATGACATATCTATACTTAACCTATCTTATTTTCTTCCTACCTTTACTCTTTATTCTCATCCTAAACCTATTCCTAATTATCTCCCATATTTATCCTATACCTAGCTTTATTTTCTATAAACACTAACTTCTACTTTTCTATATACACCTATTCTATCCCTTGTTCTATATCTATACTAAAGTTCACCTATCTCTATCCTTTGTTCATTAAGTTATTTAAATCTAACTCTCTTCTTGACCCTCCAAGTCTTCCTTCTTACCATCCTAATACTCTTCATCCCTATCTCTCCCCTTCTATATCTATACTTAACATCTCTATTATCTCACATACAATAAACTTATCATCCCTCTTATCCTGACTCTTAAATATTTACTTCTTCTTCAGTCCCTACACTTGTCTGTTTCTCATTTATTCTTGTTTCCTTTCTGCCGACAAACCAAACGATACTACTTTACAATTATCGATTTTTCCCTCTATGGAAAACCCTACGTACCTTCTAGAATTTTTGTGTAATGGAATCCGCCAGATTGAATTCCTTAAATCTACTTTATTAAAAACAAACTTGCCATAACCTCTCAAAATAATTCTGCCTTCACCTGCTCGATATGCTGCTGTTGCTTCTACCCCCACTAATTCTGCATGTTTTTGTACTAAAGCTTGAACCTCTACTCTCCTATCCTCTGGACATCTTATTGTGTTGATCTGTTTAACTTCATCATCCTCTACCTCTATTACATTAATACTAAACCCAGTGTCATCCTCTGTGACTTCATAACTGCCCTTCCATGGCACTACCCTATCCTTAATCCTTACTACCTTCCTTTCCATATCTATCAAAACCCTAACTTCATCATACAGTCAACACCTAAAATGCTCTGAAACTTCGGTCCAGGTACAATTACAAACTCCTGTTCACAGCTTAAACCTCCTATATCTATCCTAAGCACCACAACACTATTTACTACAGCAAACTTCTTTTTATTTGGAGCTACTAAATGGCTACGTTTTATAGGCATAATTCTATCACAAACCTTATCCCTAATTTTGCTGACGAATTCCTCCGATATTAAACTCGCCTCTGCCCCTGTATCAAGTAATACTTCTACATTATTCTCAAAAATTTCTAAATTTAATAATTGGCAAACATAATTTTCCTCAGTTTCTGGCTCTACTTCCTCCTCAATTTTGAAAAATTCACGTGGATGTTCGTATACATTTACACAGAAATCTAGTGGTCTGTCGCGTTCTAAAATCCTGTCTCATCCTGTTTTCCGTGCTTGGTCCTGGTTGTCCTTCTACAACCTGTGCGTACGTCCTCCTCGTGTTAATATCCGTGTCCATGTCTCTATTCGGCGTGCTGGTCACAGTCCTGTTTACTTCCGGTAAACTGTTCTGTCGCGTGTAACTAGGTCTTGGCGTCGGTCCCCTAGTCGCACTATTGCTCCTGTATTCCTGTCCTCGTCGTTCCCAATTCGGTCGAAAATTTCTGTTGTAGTCAGGCCGTCTCGGATAATTCGGTGTCCTGTTGTCAAACCTAACTGTGTTAACGTTTCGTTCTCGTATCTCTCTTGTCCGTCCTAACATACATCGTCATATCTCTGCAAATACTCTAAAAATGTCTCCCGTTCTGTGATGTTTTGTAAGGCCACGTGTTGTCTAATTTCCAGTTCAAAATGTCGTGATAGGTCTTATTAATCTGTCTGTCCGTCAATGGTGGATTCAGTTGTTTGGCCACACTGTATTTGCGGATGGCATATTGCTCCCTAGAACCTGCAAACTCTCCCTTAAATTTTCCTGTAATCAAGTCGTCCTAATCTGATCCTGTTTGTGATCACTCCAGTAATGTTGTAAAAATTTGTCTTCAAAGTCCTGATACGTGTCTATGTCCTGTCCTACTAAATTGTACCATGCTTCCGTTGTCCTTTAATAAAGCCTTTATCGTATTCAGTTTAGTCTGTTCGTCAAATAAATTTCCCACTAGATTTCTTACACTATTAATAAAAATTTGTGGATTTACCCTGTTATCGCCATAAAACTTCATGTGTTGGTCCAATGATACTCCACCTGTAGAAAATCTGGGACCATCCCCGTTAAATTTAAATGTTGTATTTAATACTACTAACTTCGCGTTCTACCCCCTAACTGATCCCTACATGAGTCCGTTACTTCAGTCATTTTACATTAATCTCTTCTTCACAAAAATGCGTCCGGACCTTAAATGTCCCATTTCCTGTCGAAGACCTGTAATATCACGCTCATTTTATCAACCCTATTTTCAACTTCCCCATTTTTACGGTAAGACTGTTTTTAAATTCTGTAAATTCTCTCTCGATTTTTCTATTTTTTCCTAATTCCTGATTTAATTGGTCAAATTTCCGATTTGAGTCCTCTCTCGCTCTATTCGATTCATCGCTTAGCTGTTCTAATTTTCTGTTAGACTCCTCCTCGCTCTATTCGATTCTTCGTTCATCCTCTCTAGCATTCTCATTATCATTCTTTCCTTGATCCCTGATTCCGTCCTCGACTGATCTCTACTGCCTCCAGCTTCTTCCATTTTCGAAATTTTCTCACACAATGCACTATCGTCACTTCCAATTTTCCACTCCTTAACCACTCTTTTCTCTGCATACGTTCTAATCACTCACACACCTAAACTACTCTTAAATTTATAACACACAGAAACCTCTCTCTCAGATTGCCAGTTTCCTGGAATAAAATCACAAAAATTTTATTTGGAACTCGAGCCTCACTTTTGGGTCGCCAAAGATTGCTGTGTTTCTTCTCATATCTGCAGGTACTGGCCCTTTCAAAAAAAACATTCGAGCCCCACCGTTTGGGCGTCAAGATTGCTGTGATACCTTTAAAATCCGTGAACTACGCTTTTCGCCTCGGCTGCTCACCTAATGTTATAAACCTCCTCATTCATAAAAAAAAACAACACATTCCTACCAAAAACATCAACGTTAACTCTATTTACATCAATATTCAGAATACATTAAAATTTCAAAATTAAAACTCAGCATAAATTTCAGTTTTAAAAGAATTTCAAGATTAATTTTATTATCATTTTACTGTGCATCCAAAATTAAAGTCCTTGTTGGATGCCTACTAATTAATATAACAATATAAGCAGACCGGGTCTGAGTATAAAGGAGCATCTACCACCCTTTTCGTTAATTAACCAGGTTCGTCTAATTGAGCTCAAAGACATACCCAAATTTTCATCATATTCCCGAACATCAAAACAAAATACCCTTTTACTTAAACAAGCAAATTTCATCTTAAAATTAAACGTTTATGGTTAGAACAATTTCACTAATGTCCATTTAAAGTAAATCAATTATAAAGTCATTCAATACACACAAAATGTCAAACAAAATAGTATAATTTACCTGAAGGTTACTGTCCTCGTAGCTTCAAAGTATCGTTTCTTTAGTTAATCACACCATTCAACAGGATTATATTTACGGCTTCTGATTCTCTCGCTTTTAAAATTTTCTCCATCACCATCCATTCAAAGTCGTTTCTGGGCCTTTCCGGAACTCCTCTGTGTTTATCTGACCCTTGTTTCATGGATCCAGACACGTATTTGAACCATTTAATTATTAACACCCCAAAAATAGCAAAAGAAATTCATGCTTCTGTCACCAATATACCCAAAAACTGCCTACTTTTGTGTATACCTTCGTCGTTGTAAATTTTACTAATTGGTACAGTGAAACTAAATTTTATTACCTTGTATCTAAGTGCACTGAAGTACATTCATGTTAGCACGTAAATAAAAACTATTTTGAATCACTAAAATATACTAGCAAACTTTAAATTATTTAATCAAACTAAAATGCACGGTTTAACATCTTCAATCAAGTCGCGTATGTACGAGCTTTTAACGCATCGAATCGTCAAAAGTCTAAGAGTCTAAAAGAAATTCATATTCCACCGGTATATATAGCAAAAAGCCTGTCTGTCGGTCGGTTCCCTAAAACGGGTAATTCTAGAATTTCTCATTCTGTTCCCAGTCCTGTCGCTCACGCGTCGATTTTTACAATTTTCACTCCCCCATTTAAATCTCAGAAAATTTCCAACACGGCACGCAAGCATGTCCGAGAAAAACTAATTAATTTTGTACAGAAATCGTTGTTCTACCTCTGATATTTGCATCCTATTTTAACCAATTGTGACCCCCGTGACGTTGCTTAAATCCCGCCTTTTACAATATGTGTCTTTGCTTGACGCATTTCTCTTTCCTTTTCTAACCTGTTCGTATTGGTGCAACTTGATATTCTTTATTATCGATTATTTTAGTCCACATGGAGTGTGAAATACCCAGCTTTAGCAATTCTCGTAACTATTATGCGACGTTTTCCCAAGATTCTTTGAAACATTAATTATCTGCAAAATTTACGCCGAATGTGATATTTAAACTACGCAGGTGTTCAAAATAATATTAATTCTCAGAGCTTTATTCCGTGGTATTTTAATCTTGGGTTTTACAAGTTTCTATAAGTATTATATGTTATTAACGGTTTAATTAACTCCAATTAAAATTGATTTCTATCCTTTTCATTTTAGCGAATACAACTTAAATATTAAATTATATGTACACTTTTTTTACTACCGGTTACTTAAAATAGGGTTAATTAATATAAACTTTGCACGTAATTTCTCTTTGTTTAGGAATAATTACATTACACATGAGCTTTTCAATACTGCTTCTTTTGATATAAAGCGTCTTATAAATAATTTAAATTTCTTATTTTACTGAAACAACCAAGTTTATTTATGCTTCATGGTTTTAATAAACTATTATTTAATGAAATTCCTTATACACGGTGATTAAAATTATTTGATGTGATTATTTAATTTTCTACCCTGGTCTAAATATGGTAATATATATATATATTATAGTGGTTTTAAAGGGTTAAAATAAAGATAAACGAAACAATTTCAAAACACCCTGTATAAAGGAACTAACAGAAATTACGTGCGAAATTTATATTAATTAATTAAATATTTAATAGCTTTGCAAAGAATTAAATGGTAGAAGTCAATGCCATGCATTTATTAATTTAATTGGAGTTAATTGAACAATTTATTGAATATAATAAGCATAAAAGACTGTAAAAACCCAAGGTGAAACGCGTTGCTAATAAACGGATATATCAGGAGAGTTGAAATACCTTGAAACGAAGCTCGGAGAATTGTATTTAAAACGTTCGTCACGATCGAACACCTGCAAACTTTTAAATGTCAAGTTCTAATAAATTTGAGTAAGATAAACATGCAGATTCTACGTATATTAGAAACGGGTGAATGTTTTAGCATGAAATACTAAACAGGGGTTATTTAAAGTCACGTCGCAAGTCCACGTGTGTTTAGACAGTAGATAGTCAAGAATATCGATTTTGTACCACTCGACCGGGAAAAGGGACAGAGAAAACGCATAAAAAAGACACTTAATAGGATAGGAGGGATTTGTGAAGCGTCATTAAGTCTACGATTGGTCGATATGTTGGTTTGATTTGAAAAAGGGGATATTTTGTGATATTCTTGAAATTTTATAACGGGTATTGAAATTCGCGGACTTGAAAATGGAGTTGGTGCAAAATTGCAAGAATGTGTGGTGTTAACAGGGGATTTCGCGTTAAAGCAGGTATGGGAGGTTACATTCGGGTGTACAAATGCTTTTACAGAACCTTAAATGTCCCATTTCCTGTCGAAGACCTGTAATATCACGCTCATTTTATCAACCCTATTTTCAACTTCCCCATTTTTACGGTAAGACTGTTTTTAAATTCTGTAAATTCTCTCGTCGATTTTTCTATTTTATTCCTAATTCCTGATTTAATTGGTCAAATTTCCGATTTGAGTCCTCTCTCGCTCTATTCGATTCATTTAGCTGTTCTAATTTTCTGTTAGACTCCTCCTCGCTCTATTCGATTCTTCGTTCATCCTCTCTAGCATTCTCATTATCATCTCGTTTCCTTGATCCCTGATTCCGTCCTCGACTGATCTCTACTGCCTCCAGCTTCTTCCATTTTCGAAATTTTCTCACACAATGCACTATCGTCACTTCCAATTTCCACTCCTTAACCACTCTTTTCTCTGCATACGTTCTAATCACTCACACACACCTAAATACTCTTAAATTTATACACACACGAAACTCTCTCTCAGATTGCCAGTTTCCTGGAATAAAATCACAAAATTTTATTTGGAACTCGAGCCTCACTTTTGGGTCCCAAAGATTGCTGTTTTCTTCTCATATCTGCAGGTACTGGCCCTTTCAAAAAAACATTCGAGCCCCACCGTTTGGGCGTCAAGATTGCTGTGATACCTTTAAAATCCGTGAACTCGCTTTTCCCTCGGCTGCTCACCTAATGTTATAAACCTCCTCATTCATAAAAAAAAACAACACATTCCTACCAAAAACATCAACGTTAACTCTATTTACATCAATATTCAGAATACATTAAAATTTCAAAATTAAAACTCAGCATAAATTTCAGTTTTAAAAGAATTTCAAGATTAATTTTATTATCATTTTACTGTGCATCCAAAATTAAAGTCCTTGTTGGATGCCTACTAATTAATATAACAATATAACAGACCGGGTCTGAGTATAAAGGAGCATCTACCACCCCTTTTCGTTAATTAACCAGGTTCGTCTAATTGAGCTCAAAGACATACCCAAATTTTCATCATATTCCCGAACATCAAAACAAAATACCCCTTTTTACTTAAACAAGCAAATTTCATCTTAAAATTAAACGTTTATGGTTAGAACAATTTCACTAATGTCCATTTAAAGTAAATCAATTATAAAGTCATTCAATACACACAAAATGTCAAACAAAATAGTATAATTTACCTGAAGGTTACTGTCCTCGTAGCTTCAAAGTATCGTTTCTTTAGTTAATCACACCATTCAACAGGATTATATTTACGGCTTCTGATTCTCTACGCTTTTAAAATTTTCTCCATCCCATCCATTCAAAGTCGTTTCTGGGCCTTTCCGGAACTCCTCTGTGTTTATCTGACCCTTGTTTCTGGATCCAGACACGTATTTGAACCATTTAATTATTAACACCCCAAAAATAGCAAAGAAATTCATGCTTCTGTCACCAATATAAAAAACTGCCTACTTTTGTGTATACCTTCGTCGTTGTAAATTTTACTAATTGGTACAGTGAAACTAAATTTTATTACCTTGTATCTAAGTGCACTGAAGTACATTCATGTTAACGTAAATAATAAACTATTTTGAATCACTAAAATATACTAGCAAACTTTAAATTATTTAATCAAACTAAAATGCACGGTTTAACATCTTCAATCAAGTCGCGTATGTACGAGCTTTTAACGCATCGAATCGTCAAAAGTCTAAAGTCTAAGAGGCCGAAATTCATATTACCACCGGTATATATAGCAAAAAGCCTGTCTGTCGGTCGAGTCTCTAAAACGGGTTTCTAGAATTTCTCATGCTCTGTTCCCAGTCCGTCGCTCACGCGTCGATTTTACAATTTTCACTCGCCCCATTTAAATCTCAGAAAATTTCCACGGCACGCAAGCATGTCCGAGAAAACTAATTAATTTTGTACAGAAATCGTTGTTCTACCTCTGATATTTGCATCCTATTTTTAACCAATTGTGACCCCGTGACGTTGCTTAAATCCCGCCTTTTACTATTGTGTCTTTGTTGACGCATTTCTCTTTCCTTTTCTAACCTGTTCGTATTGGTGCAACTTGATATTCTTTATTATCGATTATTTTAGTCCACATGGGTGTGAAATACCCAGCTTTAGCAATTCTCGTAACTATTATGCGACGTTTTCCCCAAGATTCTTTGAAACATTAATTATCTGCAAAATTTACGCCGAATGTGATATTTAAACTACGCAGGTGTTCAAAATAATATTAATTCTCAGAGCTTTATTCCGTGGTATTTTAATCTTGGGTTTTACAAGTTTCTATAAGTATTATATGTTATTAACGGTTTAATTAACTCAATTAAAATTGATTTCTATCCTTTTCATTTTAGCGAATACAACTTAAATATTAATTATTATATGTACACTTTGTTTTACTACCGGTTACTTAAAATAGGGTTAATTAATATAAACTTTGCGTAATTTCTCTTTGTTTAGGAATAATTACATTACACATGAGCTTTTCAATACTGCTTCTTTTGATATAAAGCGTCTTATAAATAATTTAAATTTCTTATTTTTACTGAAACAACCAAGTTTATTTATGCTTCATGGTTTTAATAACGCGTATTATTTAATGAAATTCCTTATACACGGTGATTAAAATTATTTGATGTGATTATTTAATTTTCTACCCTGGTCTAAATATGAGTAATATATATATATATATTATAGTGGTTTTAAAGGGTTAAAATAAAGATAAACGAAACAATTTCAAAACACCCTGTATAAAGGAACTAACAGAAATTACGTGCGAAATTTATATTAATTAATTAAATATTTAATAGCTTTGCAAAGAATTAAATGGTAGAAGTCAATGCCATGCATTTATTAATTTAATTGGAGTTAATTGAACAATTATTGATATATAATAAGCATAAAAGACTGTAAAAACCCAAGGTGAAACGCGTTGCTAATAAACGGATATATCAGGAGAGTTGAAATACCTTGAAACGAAGCTCGGAGAATTGTATTTAAAACGTTCGTCACGATCGAACACCTGCAAACTTTTAAATGTCAAGTTCTAATAAATTTGAGTAAGATAAACATGCAGATTCTACGTATATTAGAAACGGGTGAATGTTTTAGCATGAAATACTAAACAGGGGTTATTTAAAGTCACGTCGCAAGTCCACGTGTGTTTAGACAGTAGATAGTCAAGAATATCGATTTTGTACCACTCAGATCTGGGTAGAAAGGGACAGAGAAAACGCATAAGTAAGAGACACTAATAGGATAGGAGGGATTTGTGAAGCGTCATTAAGTCTACGATTGGTCGATATGTTAGTTTGATTTGAAACAAGCACGAGGATAGTGTTTGTGATATTCTTGAAATTTTATAACGAGGTATTGAAATTCGCGGACTTGAAAATGGAGTTGAGTGCAAAATTGCAAGAATGTGTGGTGTTAACAGGGGATTTCGCGTTAAAGCAGGTATGGAGAGGTTACATTCGGAGTGTACAAATGCTTTTACAGAACGTGGTGAAGGCCCTTAAGTTTTCGATCGCTCCAAACAACGTATCTATGTATCACGAGTTGTAAGTATTACAAAATCAATTAAATTTATTACAAGGTGGTAGTCTCTTAATTAAATACGCGGTTAAGTGTGCTGAAATTGCATTTTAATAGAGGTATCACCTATAATTATAATCAACTCGTGTCGGGACATTAACTAACGTGGTTTGAAGCAGCTAATTAATGAAGAAATAATTTTAAATGGAATTTGGAATTGGTTACACCGGGGAGGCAGCGTTTGCAGTTCAATTTAGATGGAGTTTTTCTAGTAACAGCTAGAAACGACCTGCAGAACTGATAGAAGAAATAGATGGCATTATCCTCAAAGCAGAGATCTACTATAAATTTCCAGGTAACGATTTGAATTGTGACTTTATAAACTGTGAATATTGGGAGAACGTATGTGGTGTGTATTATTTACATATTGAGCTTAAAACGTGTAAATAACTTTATTGTGGTATTTGACTAGAGAGTTGAAGGTGTCTATAAAGTTTTTAAACGTTCATCAGAATGTGAAATTTTTGTGAAGAGTACATGGCTTTGCTTTGTTATGTGTTTCAAAAGTAAGCAAATGCATAATTAGCTGGGTTATTCTGAGCTCACCCTACCCCAGAGTTTAGTTAGAGTAAAATGAATAAATAAATTATAAAGAAGGAATTTTAGAGAAGGTATTATTCAAGACCCATTTACTCCGGGTACAATTTCTGTGTTTAATGATTTAAAAAAGAAAATACTGGACATTATAAAATAAAGTTTTCTGAAGTGTAACGGGATCAATGGAATATGGAGAATATTGCATTTCATTTGTAAATAGTTATAAATAAAAGCTTGTATGTTGGTTGTATTTGAGGTTTTATTGCTAGTGTGTGTGTGTGCGATTGAGAATATGCGAGTGAATCTAGATACCCAAGAGGAGATCCAAATGAGCTAGCCGGAAGCAGTTGAAGAAGGCCGTTCAACTGAGGAAGAGAGGAAAACGGGTAAGGATAATTTTTTTTTAATTAGTTAATTTTTGAAAATTGGTTTATTGCCGAATTTGTAAAATTGTATAAAATTTTCGAAAATAATTTATGGTTGGTAAGCATCTTACCGGAGTTCCACGGTATAATTTTGACGCCCAATTCGTGAGGTTCGATTCTTATAAGGTTACACAGTAATTTATATATATATATATATATATATATATATTGCCGTGGAAGTTTATAAGAATCGAGCCTCTGATAACATCTCACGTGGAACTCATTCTAAGTACTCTCTCAAAAACATTCAGGCCCATTTTCCTCTCTTCCTCGTTGAATGGTCTTCTTCAACTGCTTGGCTACTCATGTGAACCTCCTTTTGGATATCTATAGTCACTCTCATATTCTATCATTCACCACTCCCAATAAAACCACCAAATACAACAAACATACAATCCTTTATTTATTACTATTTACAAAAATTCTATATTGTCCATATTTCAATATTCGTTACACTTCAGTAAATTTTATTTTGTAATGTCCTGTATTTATTTTAAAACATCAACACGTAAAATGTACCTGGGTAAATGGGCCTTGAATAATACCTTCTCTAAAATTCCTTCTTTATATTTATTTATTTATTTTTAATCTAAGTAAACTCTGGGGTGATGAACTCATGATAGCAAATTCTGCATAATGTATGCCTAACTACTTTGCACCAAAAAAACAAAGCCATGTACTCTTCACAAAATTTCACGTTCTGATGGAACGTTAAAAGCTTATAAACACCTTCAAATTTATAGTTGAATACCACAATAAAGTTATTTACACGTATTATGTTCAATACATAAATAATCCACACTACCTTGAAAAACACTTTCATACGTCACCCAATATTTACAGTTTATAAGAATCACAATTTCAATCGTTACTTGGAAATTTTTAGACGATCTCCGCTCTGTAGATGATGGTAGTTATTTCTGCTATCTGGTCTGCAGGCCGTTTCTAGCTGTTACTAGACGAACTCCATCTAAGTTGAACTGCAAACGCCGCCTCCACGGTGCAACCAAATTCCAAATTCCATTTCAATTATACGTCTTTGACAAATATTTACAGTAATCTACCTTACTTAAACGTTCCGACACGAGTTGGTTAAAAATTATAGGTGATACCTTAATT
>JARFIW010000970.1:350000-355000 GCA_036346225.1 Platerodrilus igneus
TATATATATATATATATATATATATATATATATATATATTTTTTATATGTATATATATGTATATATATATATGTGTATATATATATATGTGTGTGTGTATGTGTGTGTTTGTGTGTGTGTGTGTATTATTATATATATTATTTATAACATAAATATTATTACTAATAAATACATACTGCATTCTCAATACCAATATCTTCCATGAACCCAATTAAGCATAACTTCACGAAGTGGCTGTTGCATAGCTCTTCTTTGAAGATTCGATTATATAGAATGAATAGTTTGTTGTTCCATTATTTGGATCTGCTCTAATGTAATTTCCTTTTTAACCTCAATGATAATGGCTTTTAATATTTCTTCTGATAGCAAGGTCGTGTTTTATGTATATAACCGTATTATGTATTTAACCTTCTCTCCTTGTGTTGTCAATTTGTCGATTCTTAATTACCATTGCAGCAAATATGGTAACTGCTGACCATACTTCTTTTGATTCTACCATTTTCTGGACCAACGTGTTTGGACTTAGGTTTATTTTAGAGTAGTTAGTTTCTCATGGTTCGTTAAATCGTGGGCAGTGAAAAATACGTGTTCTGCATCTTCAAGAACGTCAGTGCACATTGGACAATTAGGGTTGTATCTAATTTAAATTTTAAGTATGCTCTAAAGCACCCGTGACCACTAGAAGTTGGGTTAGATAAAGTCTAATTCTCCATGACATCGATTAAGCCATGGTTCTATAAGTGGTATCTATGTAAGTCCATCTACCTTTCTGCGATGTATCCCAACGTTGTTGCCATTTCGCTATTAATTCTGCCTTTTCTTCTTTCTTTTTCTGTTCTAGAGCTTTATCTCTATAATACCACTCCCGGCGGTGTCGTTAATATTTCAATGGGAGGCATACCTGCGATAATGCATGCAACTTCATAAGAATTGTCGGTATGCACATATTACTCGTAAGTGCTTAATCTGTACCGGAAGAAATTTTACGGCAGTTCGATTCTATTTTACTGCATTAGCCCAAATAGGGCTCCATATAAAATTATAGATGTAACAACCGATGCCAAAAGTAATCTTCTACTAGTTTTGGTCCACCAACATTAGGCATTATTGTAGAGTATTGTTGTTGTGTTTGCTGCTTTTTGCTCACGTGGGACAAATGTTCTTTAAATGATAATTTGTGTGATTTTCACACCTAAGTAATGTACACTAGGACTAGAAGTAATTTCGTTATTACCTATATGGTTTATTGTTTCACGTATCTTTCTGCTGGACACAAAACGACTTCAGTTTTTCTGCAGCTAGTTCAAGGTTTAAACTTTTTAGATATTGCCTAATTATTTCCACAGATTCATTGCAGATTTGTACGATTTCTTCCTTTAGCTTTGCAGTAACCACTAGTACCAAATCGTCTGCAAATGCTACAGTTTTAGCTTCATCCGGTAATTTCAGTCTTAGGACTCCATCGTATGTTAAATTCCAAAGTAGTGGGCCTAAAACTGAACCTTGTGGAACTCCACCTGAAATCATATATTGTTTTGGACCTTCGTCAGTGTTATCTGAGAATTCTATTCTTAAAGTAGTCCCCGATAATTCTTCTATATATGTAGGTACTGATGGTATATCAATAGATTTCTCTATGGAACTCCACTTAATAGAGTTAAAGGCATTTTGACATCCATTGTTATTATTGCACAGTATTTTTGATCCTCTTTTCCATCTTTTCCTGAAATTTTAGTCTGAATAATATTGAGAATCAGTTAATTGCATCAATTGTAGACGCGATTTTGAAACCATATTGATTTTCTGAAATCGGCTGCCTCTTCTATAGCCATTTCCAATCTGTTTTTATAATCTTTTCCAATATCTTTCCAGCTGTGTCCAGCATACATATTGGACGGTATGCGATGGTTTGTCAGGGGTTTATTATCTTTGGGTAAATACTAGAAACTGTTCTTTCCACGGTTGAGAAACACACCGTCATTTAAACAAAATTATATACCGATGCAAAGATATGGGACGGTTTCTAATAGCTATTTTAAGAGCAGTGTTGGGGATGCAATCTAGTCCGGTGCTGTTGTTTCCTATCTTATTACAAGCATCTAGCACTTCACTTTCAGTGACTGGTGGTATATATTCTTCATCACAGGTTATTGCATTTCCATATTTTTCTTCGCATTGCTTTGGGAATAAGGTGTTTACTATTTTCTTAAGAAAGATTGGACATGTGGGTTGTGAAAAATGTTTTCTTTTAATTTTCCCATTACCGTTTTATAAGGCCTTCCCAAGGATAATCATCAATTTCTTTACAAAGATCAATCCAATATTGTTGTTTGCTCGACTTAATGGCAAATGTCAAGTTACTTCGTGCAATTTTATATTCCTCCGAAGATTATTGAAGTTGCCTTTACACTGAGGCGTTGATATTGTCTCCGTGCGAAGACATTCTTTACGAAGTTCAACAATGTGATCATTCCACCAGTAAACGTTATTGCGTCCTTTATAGGGTGACTTTTGGGCATTGATGCATTGCAGGCCTTCTTTAAAGTTTCTAGTAGTTGACTGGTTTTGAATTTGCCGAACCTGATATTTTACATTCATCCAGTATAATTTTGAATAGTTCTTCATCAAAATGTTTACTTATCCAGCCATATGGTTTAACCTTTGGTATTTGGTTCTGTTTAATTTGGTTATGCACTTCATATAATATTGCGTTATGATCGCTGTGAGTGTAGTGTGTAGACACTTTCCAGTATACATTGTTTTTTATTAAGGAGCTACTCATAAATGTCAAGTCTATTATTGATCCTATGTTACCTCTACTAAAAGTGTAAGAATTTCCTTTGTTTACTAACACTATGTTTAAAACAGAGAATGTTTCTAAAATTGTTTGTCCCCTTTTGTTAGTTAGTCGACTACCCCATTCGATGGCCCATGCATTAAAATCTCCTGCAATGATAACTGGAGTTCGATCCCTCGCATCACTAACTAGTCTATCAAGGAAGCTAGTAAACTCTTTATATGACGCATTTGGAGAAACGTAACAACTATAAATATAAATGTTATTTATTTTAACACGCACAAAACCGTTGTCTTTTTGTCCATAATTTCTTGGAAAATAAACTTACCACAAGCCCAAATAGCGACTTTACTATTAATGTCTGCTACGCACATCTTTCATGTCTTTGTATTGTTCACAAACAATAGCCACATCAATGTTTAGTTCACTTATTGATTGCAACAAAAGCTTTTGGGCAACTTCACAATGGTTTAGGTTTAATTGTAAAAGCTTCATGTTTTATGTTTAAGAAATTCTACAGCACTCCGATATGCTGAACACTTTATGCTTCCTAGAATATGGTTAGTAGACATATTTTTTTCACTGCACAGGGTACACTTAGGGAGTTAGCACATGTTTTAATAACGTGACCTCCTTCACCACACTTAATACATATATTTGAGCGGTCTATAGTACTTTTGCAGTTCCGTGCAATATGATTATAGTCAAAACATCTAAAACATCTTAATGGATTTAATTTTTCCTTATTCTACAAACTACCCAACCTATTTTTATTTTTCCTAATTCTAGTGCCTTTGTTGCAATTTTAGTTGGAAGGCTGATAACAACAGTCTGTGTACCACCATATGCATTCCTTGTAGACTTAATATGTATATCAGACATATCTTTAAATTCTGATTTCAAGGCATCATATACTTCTTCTGAAGTGGTTACTTCGTCTAAATCTTTTATTTCCAACAGTATTTGGTCAGTTCGTGTTCTAACCTCCGCTTGTGGTCCCAATACATCAAGTAAAGTGTTTTGAAACTCTTTCGTTTTCGAATTCTCTGTTTTATGTAGCTTTAAGATAAGTTCACCGTTAGCTGTTTTGCGAATATTGCTAACATTTGATCCAAGTTCTTTTAGATCTGGTACACTTTTAACTTTCTTTAGCATGTCAGCATATGACATTTCACCTTTCCTTTTAATTATTATTGCATCTGGACGTATTCTTGAATTCTGAATTAATCTGCTTTTATGTTCTGCTTGTTTATCAATATTAAGGTTCGTGGGATTGATAGGATTATTGAATAACAACGTGGTACACTTTTCTGCTGCTGTAGATTGAGATACTGCGTTACTTGCTAATGAGCCGCTTTGTTTGTGTAAAGGAATAGCAAGTTTCTTTTCCATTTTGGTGGTGAATGTTGAACCTTTAAATTAGTAACTGTCGCTTTATTTACTACTGGTGTAAATGCTGGCGTGCTCGTACTACTACTTTTGAATGTTTTCGGGGTCATACATGTACCCACATTTGAAATACATTTACTTCGATGTCTCTGTATGTTCTATCATGTAATGTGCGGATATCACTTACCAATCTTCTAATTTCGTGGTGCACATTATGTTTCTCTTTAATGAGCGACTGAAGCTCTATAATTTTCTTCTTAAGAAGTTCACATTGTCACAGTTCACATTGATAAAACTACAATTTGGTTCATTATTTAAAGATAATGATTCGGTTTTGCATAAATTAGTTTTAGTAGGATCCAACACTAAAGGTGCTGTTTTAACGCCATTTTCTAAAGGGTTATGTCGTCAAGTGACTTGTCAACCAAGATGTCATTTCAATCATAATTGTTATATGCGTTACCACATTTGACTAATTATTACGGTAAATAAGATCACGTTGCCTAAATCCAGGTGACGTACAACTTGCTTTGGGACGTCCAACCTTGCCCCGATGGCTGATCGGATTGTCCGTAACTCTCAGTCCCGACTGTCGGCGGCCAGATCTCCAAAGACGGCGAGCTTAGCACACCGTGTTGTGTTCTAGCCATTGGCAGCCAGAAAGCAGAAGGCACGCAATCCAGGACGTTGAGGTGCACTCAACGACCAGGTACAATTTATATCAGTAGTAGTTAAATTATCAGCTGATCCGAAAACTTTAAAATACTAACACAGTTCTAACACTTACAATTCAAAAAATAAATAAATATAACGA